>OY740781.1:33816161-34298661 GCA_963514005.1 Raja brachyura
GGGCCTAGGTTTCCACATTGTATTTCTAAACAAAATTAAACTAAACTAAACTCTTGTGTACTTCAAAAACGGACACCGTCTTGATCTTTGCACCATTGTTTCTCTATCCAGGTGTGAACTCCTGCATCTCCACAAAGCATTCACCGCACAACATATTCAGGAGTGAACTGCAGAGGCAGAGTGGTTGCCTTTGTGAGCAGGAGTGAGCTCCCCGCCTCACCCCCCCAAGCAGGCAGAGTCAGTATCGGCATTCCTGAGGTCTGGCAGCACTAGAGTGCCCAGGTCCTATGGTCAGTTTATTCACCCCATTGTTGGTTGCAGCAGAACCTGGTATACCTCCCCATCACTTTGTTTGGCTGCTAAGGACTTTCATAGAGTCATAGAGCGTGGAAACATGCCCTTCGGCCCAACTTGCCTACACTGACCATCATGTCCCATCCACACTTACCCCACCTGCCACCTGGCTGGCAGCCACCATTGTTGTCCATGCTGCCAGAGTAAAAACAGCACAGTGGCACAGATAAAAGAGCACCAGTTCCAGGGGCCTGAGTTGAATCCGAACCTCTGGTGCTGTCTGTGCAGAGTAGCATGTTCTCCCTGCGACTGTATGGGTTTCTGTCGTATCCCAAAGGTGTGTGGTTTGGTGGGTCAACTGGCCACACTAACTTTCCCTTGTGGAGGGTGAGTGATAGAACCCTCAGTGAGAGAGAGGAATTGATAGAACATAGAACATTGCAGCACAAGAACATGCCCTTCGGCCCACAATGTCTGTGCCGAACACGGTGCCAAGACCATCTCTTATCTACCCGCTCATAATCCATATCCCACCATTCCCTGCATAACCATTTGCCCATCCGAAAGTCTTTAAATGCCATTGTCATATCCGCCTCCACTGACACTCCTGTCAGCATGTTCCAGGCACCCACCATTCTCTGTGTGCAAAGAAAGGTTTGCCCGCACATCTCCTTTAAATTTTGCCCCTCTCACCTCAATGCTCTGTGCACAGTATTTGATTTTCCCATCCTGGATAGAAGGGAGGGTAAAATGGTGTCAGTGTATATGGGTGGCGAATGTCAGTGGGGACTCGGTGGGTTGAAGGACCTGCTTCTGTGCAGTGTAATTCTATGATTCAGTACGTCCATAGGTCTGTGAGCTGTGCAGCAAGGCAAAGGATTCAGGAGATGACGGTTCCCATCATATTCAAGAGGAAGTGATAAAAGCGACTATCAGATCTGTGGCGGCCGCCAACACCCAAAGCAGATGCTGCCATCCATGCAAGGGTGCTGCCCCGAGGCATGCATCCCAGCGCTGAATCATTGCACCACTCGCCCACGCATGGTCAACATTTGGCCTTAGGTTTATTATTAGCACATGTGCCAAGTGTAGGACCAGAGGGCATGGACATTAAAGGGTGTTCCTTTAGTAAGGAGATGAGAAGGAATTTATTTAGTCAGGGGAGTAGCGAGGGAGGGTAGAGAGAGGAGGAGTGGTGTGGAGAGGGTCAGAGAGGGAGGGGGTAAAGAGGGAGGGGGTAGAGGGAGAGGGACGGGGTAGAGTAGGGAGAGGGAGGGTAGGGAGGGAGTGGGAGGGAGGTAGAGAGGGAGGGCGGTAGAGAGGGTGTGAGTGAGGGTAGATAGGGAGGGGCATTTCCCTCCTCCACCCCATCTCCCTCCTCATTTCCCTCATCCTCCTCCCCTCACTCCCATTCACTGCCCCAGTACCTACCGACGTCGTGGAGCAGTGCCAGGGCCTGGAACTCAGCCTGGTTCTCGTACTCGGCCTGTTCCTAGCTGTAGAGTGTAGCCGTCAGCTCGGCCACCATCTGGGCTCTAGTGCAGGCCCCGACTCCATCTCCGGGCTCGTCCCTGACCCCGGATCCAGCTTGGTTCCAGCGGCGGCTTATTTCTCGGCACCGGTCACGACCCCATCCCAAGCTCCAGGCTCGGCCCTCACTCCAGCTCCAGCCCAGGCCCAGTCCCCAGGCTGGGCCCACGGCACCACTCTCCCCACCAGGTACCGGGCGTCGGGTGCTGGCAGTCACCGCCACTACTCCTTCACCACGAGCGCTGGAGTGCCCCCCCCCCCTCCCGAAGAGTCCTGTCCTGCCTTGCGAGTGCATTGTGACATAACTTGGCAGTTTTTGGGGCTGTTTTTTTAAATTTAAGGGATTAATAACTTCGGAAATGTAGGTGGGAATGCAACGGGAAGATGTTTATCGCCACGACGGGAAGAATGTAAGTAGGATATGTGAAAATAGGAAGGCTTTGGCCTAGCATTTGGAAGAAGATAGGAAAAGCAGTTTGACACATCGTGGGCACGTCAT
Source organism: Raja brachyura (assembly GCA_963514005.1). The sequence continues at coordinate 33,818,485 of OY740781.1, forward strand.
GGGCACACACAAGACGGAAACTTTTGGTTATATAGAGATGGGCCAAACACGAGTAAAAACTAGTGTTAATGGGGCACCTAAGTTGGCATGGCATGCTGGGCTGAAGGGCCTGTTTCTTTATTGTATGACTCTATGACCATACGTAGATAAAATCAGTTCAAACTCAAGAACAATAGATAGAGTAAATGGAAAGACACAGAGTGCACAATATAGGTCTCCACACTGTAGCGCATCAGTTTGTTCGACAAAGTCCAATCTCCCCAATGGGGTAGAGGTGAATTAGACCGTACCCTAGCTCATGGAAGGACCATTCAGAAGCCTGATAAAGGAGGCGAAGATGCTGTTCCCGAGTCTGCTGGTGTGCGCTATCAAGATTCTGTACCTTGTGCCAGACGGGAGCAGGGAGAAGAAGGAATGACCCGATTGGGACAGGTCTTTGATTGCATTGGCCGCTTTACCGAGGCTGCAAGATGTGTAGATGGCCCAGCCCTCGCTGGCAGTCGCGGCACACTGCCTCGGGCTCAGTCCGTATTGATCTATGTGGTGAAGAGATAAATGTAACCAATTCATTTCCAAGGGCAATCCAGTGAAGTCTGAGCCGACACCCACATTCCCTACAGGGAAATACAGTGATACTCACAAAGTGCTGGAGTAACTCAGCGAGTCGGGCCACGTCACTGGTGAAAAACAATAGGTGACATTTTGCGGCAGGACCATTCTTCATACTGGCCCAAGTATGAGGAAGGGACCTGACCTGAGACGTCACCTATCCTTTTTCCTCAGAGATACTGTGTGACCCACTGAGTTACTCCAGCACTTTGTGTCTACCTTTGGTATTTAAACCAGCATCTGCAGTTCCTGCCCACACATGGATTTTGTGCAGTCACACGGGCAAGGTCTCGGCCTCTTACTGACTCACTCAGTAAGCACCTTCCCTGTCATTCCGAATTCAAATTCCAGGCTGTTAAGATTAGTGTAATTAGGCAATAAAACAAGCCTAACTGGAACATGATGCCTTGGATGTTTAAACACAGTGGTGCTTGCAAAGGAACGGCTAACTGAAGTAGTAACAAGCAGGCAGTTGCTGGAACTGGGAGTGGTTTGAAAGCAGTTGAATGATTGTTGAATATTAACAGTGTGTGTGTGGTTATAGGGCTGATAATAACACCTTCTTGAAATTCCAAACGAAACAATAGGGATGATTTCACATACAAGAATAAACCTTCCGCCTACCACCTTTTTGACCATTTACATACCAGTCCCATTTGAACCCTTGCATGGAACATTAGAGTCCTATCTTTCAACACAGAAACAGGTCCTTCAGCCCAACTCCTTCTTGCCGACCCAGATGGTCATGTCTTAATGCGGAGCAAGCCAATGCGGAGCAAGCTGGCTTTGAATCAAGTCTTAATTTAAGTTTAGAGGGATATGGGCCAAATGTGGGCAAATGGGACTAGCTTAGATGAGACATCTTGGTCGGCATGGGTGAGTTGGGCCAAAGGACCTGTTTCTGTGTTGTGTGACTTGGGTGTTGTGTGAATATATGGCTCTAATGCGACAAATGGGATTGGTATGTAGAAGGACAAAAATGTGGTAGGTGGAAGGGTCCTTTTCTGTGCTTTAGGACTCTGGCTCTAAGGGATAGTGCTAGGAGTTAACTTTAAAAAGTACAAAGCGCAACTTCAAACATACTCTGTCTGCAGGTACTGTAGTGTGAGTCGTGAAGTTCTTAGCATCCTGAAAGGGTTCACACAAGTAGATAGAGTGGTAAAGAAGGCATATGGTATGCTTGCCTTCATTGGACGGGGTATTGAGTAATTGATCAGTTTTTCAGTCTTAAGAATGGTCCAGACCCGAAATGTCACGCATCCTTTTCCTCCAGAGATGCTGCTTGACCCGCTAAATTACTCCAGCACATTGTGTCTCTCAGGAAATCATTATGCAGCTCTATAAGCCTTTGGTTTGGCTGCATTTGAAGACCAGATAGACAAACTAACTGTTGAGCCTTCCCAAGGTGTTGTGTTCCTAACTCAATGAAACACCAGTGAAGGGAGGTGCCCACTTGAAAAATCCCAATGATAAACTGGCATCTATATACTTAGTTTTTATGCGCTTGTTAACATGTAGCTAGCTTATTACTGAATATGGAATTAGTTATTGTCATACCATAAGTGTGTATAGATAGTTTAGATAGTACTGAGAGTACTGTGGATGAGGGGTACTGATTGTGGATGATCAGCCATCATCATATTGAATGGCGGTGCTGGATCGAAGGGCTGAATGGCCTATTCCTGTATCTATTGTCTACCTTGGCATTGGGTATGAATTTATTGGTTGAGTGCTTATAGCAGAAGTACTTTGAGTTTTTTGTTGTTTTTTTGTTGTTGTTGTTTATTTTATTAGAAGTTAATACAGTACGAAACAATACAGTGACACCTAATTTTAGGTGCCAACTATGTCATAACGTAATACATTCTATGTACAACCTCTAGTTTTATGTTTTTGAAAAAGAAATTAAAAAAAGAAATAGAGAGAAGAAAAAGAGAAAAAAATAGATAGTAGAAAATAGAAAAACGTGAAGTGTGTATATAAGAAAAGAAAAAGTAGAAAGTAGAAATAGGAGAAAAAGACCCTTAAAAAAGAAAATGTTCAAATCTTTGTTCGGAGATGTAATTCTACCCACGACCTGACCTCAAATCAGTAATCTTTACGGTACTGTTGCATCACATGATTAAAAAAAATCAATGAAAGGGGACCAACTCCTTAAGAATTGGACATATTTATCTATTTTAATAGCAATAGTAACGGTTGGGTCTGTTCCCCCAATGTGTGGTTGCGGGGGATGGGGGGGGGGGCATACTAACTACCCCCCCCCCCCCACGCACACACGCTAACTACCCCTCTTGATATTATATTAATATTATTAATTTGCTGCTTTTACCTCATAACCGCTCTATCCACTGACGCATAGCCCTCAACTCACACGCACGTCTGGGGGGGGGGGGGGGTAGAGAGTGAGGGCAGAGAGAGAATGGGGTGAGACAGAGAGAAAGGGGCAAAGACAGAAGGGCAAGAGACAGGGGGAGAGGGGGGTGGAGGGGAGGAGGACAGGGAGAGGGGGGGAGGGGGGGAGGAGGGGTGACAGAGCTGAGAGAACAGAGAGAGAGAGAGAGGGAGGGAGAGAGGGAGGAAGGGAAGGGGGAGAGGGAGGGGAAGGGAGGGGGGAAGGAGGTTTAGGGGAGGGAGGGGGGGAAGGGAGGGGGGGAAGGGAGGGGGTAGAGAGAGGGGGAGAGAGAGAGGGGGGGAGTGAGAGAGGGGGGGGAGAGAGAGAGAGGGGAGAGAGAGATGGGGGAGGGAGGGAGGGGGACAGACAGAAAGAGCAAAATGCGAAGTTTCTGGAAATGAAGCGTGTGCGTCTCATGCAGGAAAGCTGTCGGCAGCTTTATGGAATTCAGGGGTGCAGCCTGCCGCGTCACAAACACACTAACCACCCCTCCTCCCTCTAACCACCCCCCTCCCCCCTCTAACCAACGCCCCCCCCCTCCTCTCCCCCCCCTCCACTCCTCTCACCCCCCCCCCTCCCCTCTCCCCTCCTCCCCTCTTCCCCTCTCCCCCATCCCCCCCTCCCCTCCACCCCTCTCCCCACCTCCCCCTCCACACACACACAACGGGTCCAATCTAAGCTGTCAATGGATACAGCAATTTTTTTTTTTTAAACTGTCTTTGACGTTAAAAGTTAATGTTAAGAATGTTAAGAGTTTCCAAATCTGAGGAAGGACATTATTGCCATAGAGGGAGTGCAGAGAAGGTTCACCAGACTGATTCCTGGGATGTCAGGACTGTCTTATGAAGAAGACTGGATAGACTCGGTTTATACTCTCTAGAATTTAGGAGATTGAGAGGGGATCTTATAGAAACTTACAAACTTACAAAATTCTTAAGGGGTTCAACAGGCTAGATGCAGGAAGATTGTTCCCAATGTTGGGGAGGTCCAGGGCAAGGGGTCACAGCTTAAGGATAAGGGGGAAATCCTTTAGGACCGAGATGAGAAGGACTTTATTCACACAGAGAGTGGTGGGTCTCTGGAACTCTCTGCCACAGAGAGTTGAGGCCAGTTCATTGGCTCTGTTTAAGAGGGAGTTAGATGTGGCCCTTGTGGCTAAGGGGATCAGAGGGTATGGAGAGAAGGCAGGTACGGGATACTGAGTTGGATGATCAGCCATGATCATATTGAATGGCGGTGCAGGCTGGAAGGGCCGAATGGCCTACTCCTGCACCTAATTTCTATGTTTCTATGTTTCTATGTTAAGTGACAAATAATTAAATTAAATTCAATGAAACCTAATGGAATCTAAAACCTGGCAGCTGGGGTTCGGGGCTGGATGGGGCCAGTTGAGCCAGGTGCAAAGGCATTGTGAAAGGGAGGGAGGGGGAGAGATCTCCCACCCCTGTTCCATTGTGATTAGACATCTGTGAGATGGCGCTGTGACTCATGCAGAAGTTTGATTTTAGTGGGACCACGTAAAGGTTCTAATCTCCCTCACCTGTCCCATTGTGATGGCATATGTAAATGAGATCCATTGTGATTGGACATCTGTGAGGTGGCACTTTGGCTCATGCAGCAGTTTGATTTCATTTTTTTTTAATGTTTTGTGAACAATTTTATTCAAAATCTGGGGAAATAATTGACGAAACCTAGAGAGGAATGGATTTCTGAACTGGGGGGTTAAATCCCTACCGAAATTGTAAACTTCTCCGCGTTTTGGTGGACTAATGAATCAAAGGCAACATCAAAATCACATACACCTGACATACACCCACACACACACACACACACACACACACACACGCACACACACAGTTTTAAAAGTATACTAGACCAAGTGCAGACCCGTTGGGTCTGTTCCCCCAACGCGCGGTTGCGAGGGGAGGGGGTGGCCGGAGGCCTCACACACACACTAACGAACCTCTCTCACACACGCACACTAACCAACCTCTCTCACACACACTAACCACCCCCATTGATATTATATTAATGTTATTAATTCACTCCTTTTACCCCATGCCCTGCCCTATCCACTCACACATAGCCCCCAATTCGCAGGAACGGAGGCACAGAGAGGGAGACAGAGGCACAGGGAGACACGGAGGCACAGAGAGGGAGACACGGAGTCACAGAGAGGGAGACATGGAGGCACAGAGAGAGGCACGGAGGCACAGAGAGAGGCACGGAGGCACAGAGAGAGGCACGGAGGCACAGAGAGGGGCACAGAGAGGGACACGGAGCCACACAGAGAGGGACACGGAGCCGCACAGAGAGGGACACGGAGGCACACACAGAGAGAGGCACACAGAGAGAGGAACCCACAGAGAGAGGAACCCACAGAGAGGGACACACAGAGAGGAACACACAGAGAGGGCACAGAAAGGGACACAGAGGAGCTTCCTGCCTTTTGGAGCTGAGGTTTCCGATTTGCGGTGTCTATTGAGCGGGAGACCCTGATGGTGCGAGCAGAGCGGACGATCAAAAGCAGCAGAAGGCTGGCCGATCGAGAGAGAGAGTGGGGGGAGAGAGAGAGAGAATGGGGAGAGAGAGAGAGAGAGGGGGGGGAGAGAGAGAGGGTGGGAGAGTGCGTAGAGGAGGAGACCGTGTTCCACGTGTATATGGAGTGTGAGAGGTTACTGCCCCTGTACCAATATCTGAAGGGGTTGTTCCTCAAGTTCTGGCTGCATTTTACTCCCACAATCCGGGTGTTCGGACACAAGGCAGGTAGTGGGGAGAGCCGAGTGTTGGGGTGGGGGGGGGGGACACTTACCTGTCAGTTTGCTTCTGGGCCTGGCTAAGATGGCCATTCGCGGGTCCAGGCAGTGGGCGGTCGATGGTCAGGCTAGAGTCGGCTGCCTGCCCCTCTTTCAGGCCTACGTCTGTGCACATGTGTCCCTGGAGAGGGAACACGCGGTGTCCACGGGGACTCTGGAGGCCTTCAGTCAACGCTGGTCATCGCGTGAGGTTGAGAGTATTGTAAACAATGAATGTACTGTTGTACTACAATGATTTGTTTGTTATAGTGTTATTTTTGATTATGTTTTGATGTGTTGTATTATATGATTGTGTCGAATAACGTTTTTGAAAAAGAAAAACAAAAGGGTGGGAGAGAGCGGAGAGGGAGAGAGGGGAGGGGAAGAGAGTGGGCGGGGACTGAGATGAGGGGGGAGAGGGGAGGGGAGGGGAGAATGGAGGGAGGAGAGGGGCCCAGCAGCCGTCGGCCTCATAGAAACATAGAAACATAGAAAATAGGTGCAGGAGTAGGCCATTCGGCCCTTCGAGCCTGCACCGCCATTCAATGTGATCATGGCTGATCATCCAACTCAGTATCCCGTACCTGCCTTCTCTCCATACCCCCTGATCCCCCTGCTCGCACCCTGAGGCTCAGAGCGAGCCTCAGCTCCATGTCGCGCATCCTCGGCGCTACAGACCCCGAGTACGGGAAGGGGAGAGGGTGTAGTGGGGGGGCAGGATTAAAAGTGCAATTACAGTGTCCGGCCTTTACCCCGCCCGCCCATCGCCTTATATCTACTCCCGATCTGCAGAGCATTTTGAGAACAGTGGGTGGAGGGGAGTTGTTGGAGCAGGTGGATGGGCGTGGGAGTCCAGCTGTGGGCTTCTGACTCTCTGGAGCGCGCAGGGGATGGGAGGGGCGCGCAGGCGTGCGGGGCTTTGCGAGCTGTGCCAGCTGTGAGTTCAGCGGAACTTGTGTGGAGAAATTCAGCGCGTGAGGAGTCGCTGCCCCACGATCTGTGGGCCTGGATTGGTCGGCATGTGGCCATTGTTACGTCAGCAGCTGGTAAGAGCTGTTTAGATCTTAAAAATTGAGTTGTGTTTGAGTTTTGTGATCAATTTTCCTCAAAATCTGGGGAAATAATTGACCAAGGAGTGGATGTGCGAATGTAAAAGTAAAATCGCTAGCTAAATGTAAAAAATGTGGCGTTTCTGCGTGTGGTTTGCGCGGTGTAACAAATCAAATGCAAAACGCCATACACCCACACACACACAGAGTTTTAAAAGTATATAGGTAGATAGATGTATATAAAAAATATGAGAGGCATACATAAGGGAGATAATCGCAATACTCCAATTGTGGCCTCTAATGGAAATACATCATGATTTCTTGATCTCTTACTCAGCCCTCTGGGGTCAAAGGAAAACAAGCCCAACCTATTTGATCTCTCCCCGTAACTGCGATGGTCTATCAGGCAGCATCTTGGTGAATGGCAGAGCACTTCATTAATGCACTTGCACCAGGCTCCCCGAGTATCCTGAATGCCATTTTGATGGAGAGATAAATCAGCTATGATTTCCCCCCTCCTCACACACACACCAAAGCGCACTTAAACCCTGGAAACACAGGAGGTGCAACACCTGCCCTTCATCTCTATTCAGCAACCCTAGCAGCCCTTCTAGGTGAGAGAGAGAGTTACATATATCTCCACCTACCTCATCTACTGCATTTGGTACACTCGATATGGCCTCCACATTGGTGAGACCAAATGTGGACTAGATAACTGCTCAAGCTCCCTGCTCCAAATGACTTAAATTCCCCTTCCAAGTTCGATACCAACCAGTTTATACTTGACCTCCTTCACTGCCAGAATGAGGCCACATGCAATAACATCTAACACTCAGCTTGGCACACAACCCAACAGTGTGAACATTGAATTTCAAGTAAGGCAAGGTCCTTGGTAGCAAAAAAAACCAAACTGCTGGAGGAACTCACAAGTGCAAGTGTAATTTAATGGGGCTGATGTCTCAATTTGTTGTCTGCATGAAAATCTAAAGACAATCGCAGATTAGTGTAGTTTAGAGATACAGCGCGGAAACAGGCCCTTCAGTCAACCATACATTAGCACTTTGCAACACACTAGGGATAATTTACAATTTTACCAACGCCAGTTAATCTACAAACCTGTACACCTTTGGATTGTGGGGAGGAAACTGGGGAAAACCCCTCACGGTCATGGGGAGAACGTACAAACTCCATACAGACAGCATCCTTGGTCAGAATCAAACCTGGGCCTCTGGAGCTGTAAGGCAGCAACACTACTGCTGTGCTACTGTGCCGCCTAATTTGGCCAGTTCAACTGACTGGTCAAAACAGCATAACTAAAAATAAGGAACAATTAATGTTATATTTTGCTATTATTTTATTGAAATAATGTACTGAATAAATTATTAAGGCCTGTAACATTTTGCCATTAAACTAAGTCAACTGAGATTTGATTAGGTATGTCACATTTTAGAGTTTCCCTGTACACCATTGACAGTGATCATCATGGGTGCAATGGATTTCAAGCTCCTGGTTTCATTACATAGATCATAAGATCATTAACTGATAGGAGCAAAATTAGGCCATTCGGCCCATCAAGTCTACTCCGCCATTCAATCATGGCTGATCTATCTCTCTCTCCTAACCCCCTTCTCCTGCCTTCTCCCCATAACCCTTGACACCTGTATGAATCAAGAATCTATCGCTGCCTTAAAAATATCCATTGAACGTTCTGTGGCAATGAATTCCACAGATTCACCACCCTCTGACTAAAGAAATTCCTCCTCATCTCCTTCCTAAAGGAACATCCTTTAATTCTGAGGCTATGACCTCTAGTCCTAGATTCTCCCACTAGTGGAAACATCCTCTCCACATCCATTCTATCCAGGCCTTTTACCTTCGGCAAGTTTCAATTAGGTTTTCCCTCATCCTTCTAAACTCCAGCGAGTAGAAGCCCATTGCCGTTCAAATCTTTGATTCGCCTGCAGTAAGTTCCTTTGATCTGGTTAGCAATGTTGTTTCTTAGATCCTGTAGAACTAGTTTTGCTGTGGGGTGAAAATTTGCATGATGCAAAGCTGTAAATATTCCTTTTTAGTCTGGTAATCAGCGGTTTTATGACACCTCTGGTGTCCTGTGGCATGTTTCAGGTCAAAAACTTACCAAAAAATGTGGTCATGATGTTAAAGGAGGTAAAAACTAAACCTTTAATACAACATGGGGACTCCTTTGTAAATTGCTGCTTGACCAGAGACAAGCTCTCTAACAATAGATAGTTTTGGAAATTATTAGAGGGTGAACAAGAAATTAAGGTCCGGTATTTTTCTGTACCTTTTACAACTATAGTGGAGCAAAGCACTCCTCCTCAGGACATACAAAAAATATATAATAAATTGACTTGGTTTAAACTATTTTTGTTATACCTTTGATACCTTGATTAGCAATCAGGATATGTCCCCAGGAGTACTATAGGAATTAGTTCCAAATCAGTCAGTTGTACTTCCCCTCACCAAATTGGTCAAGGCCTGAGGGACATCACTGACAGACTCCGTCTGTAGCAACCAACACAAAGGAAAAAAACAACACAAAGGAAAAAATTACCTGACTTTCTCCTTCGCAATCTAACATTGCATTTGCAACTGGCCACAGCTAGAACATTTTACTGCTAAATTCTGGGGAAATAATGTGTCCCATGTTGGGACCGAGAAAACCCTCCGTCAATGTGTGGTGCAAACACATTAATAAATGGGAGAGACTCAGAACGTATCTGACTGTTGGATGAATAACACTCACGGAAGGCTGCAGCCTTCAACATTCCACCACATCTCATGGCCCAACATAGTCCTGGTTCTAGCGAAGGTGGACACAAAGTGCAGCAGCAACTCAATGGGTCAGTCAACAACTTTGGAGAAAAGGAATAAGTGACGTTTCGGGTCCGAACCTTTCTTCAGACTGATAGTAGAGGGGAGGGGGATCTGGAGGTAGGAACAGGCCAGAACAAAACAGGGCTGGCAACAGATGGCCAAAGAAGGGCAGAGCCTGTAATGGCCCATTGTTGGCTGGGAAAGGGGTGATAACGAAGGGATACAGGGATGTGAACAGTGGAACTGGTAGGGTGGGGGTGGGGTTCCCGGTCCCTTTTTTAGCAGTGTGTCCAAGCCAAGACTTCCACCCTAGTTCAGAGAGGAGTGCAGAATATCATGCAAGAGGCAGCCCAAAGCTTGCCTAGAAATCAAGTGCTTGAGCAGTGAAACAAAAATATGTGCGCCAAAAAATGAAAACAATGTCATGTTGTCACTTGTGGGCGGAGCACCAAGGCAAACTCCTTGTATGGGAACACTTGGCCAATAAACCTAATCATTCATTCATTCATTTATATACTGAGCATTACTGCATTTTGGATGATAGTTCTTTTTGAATACGTTTGTAATAATAAGTTAATATGTGTGTGCCTCCCTATTGCGAGTTTCCAGGGTTGGAGATTGTTCAGTGTTTGTTTTTGCTACATTTTAAAACCTTGCACAAATAATCTCAAAGTGATACCAATTTATCTAAATGATATGCTTGAGAAAGCACATGGTAAATCACTTCTGCTCTATCTAATGCAATGAGTAAATCTTGTATCAGGCAATTTTCATTTGTTTTAATTAAAGTAAGCTCATAGAAACATAGAAATTAGATGCAGGACCTTTGTTAGGCATTTGTTATTGCTTAATTGCTGAGGAACTATGCAATCATCATGCAACCATTGGCAGCATGGTGGTGCAGAGGTAGGGTTGCTGTCTTATAGCGCCAGAGATCCGGGTTCAATCCTTACTACGGGTGCTGCCTGCACAGAATTTGTGCATTCTCCCCATGACCTGTATTGGTTTTCGTTAAGAATTCCGGTTTCCTCCCACACTCAAGTCATGGAAACATAGAAACATAGAAAATAGGTGCAGGAGTAGGCCATTCGGGCCTTTGAGCCAGCACCGCTATTCAATATGATCATGGCTGATCATCCAAAATCAGTACGCCGTTCCTGCTTTCTCCCCCTATCCCTTGATTTTGTTAGCCCTAAGAGCTATATATATATATATATTTATTTATTTAACTTTTTTTTCCTCTTCCTCCTCCTCCATTATGTACTATGTTTGCATATTCACATAATCTGTTGTGCTGCAGCAAGTAAGAATTTCATTGTCCCATCCGGGACATATGACAATAAAAAACTCTTGACTTTTGAACTCTCTCTTGAAAACATCCAGTGAATTGGCCTCCACTGCCTTCTGTGGCTGAGAATTTCACAGTTTCACAACTCTCTGGCTGAAAATGTTTTTCCTCATCTCAGTCTTAAATGGCTTACCACTTATTTTTAAACCACAACCCTTGGTTCTGCACTCCCCCAACATGGGGAACATTTTTCCTGCATTTGGCCTGTCCAATCACTTAAGAATTTTATATTTTTCTATAAGATCCCCTCTCATCCTTCTAAATTCCTGATGTGATCCTATGTGCCATTAGACACAGACTGAGATTGTTTTAGCTCCTTCACTGATTGCATGCACTCCATTACCTCTGTTCAGTCTCAAATTATTATAGTCCCTTACATTAATAAAATCTTCCAGGTGGTTTGCAGGAGCATTATGATAATAATTATATGATGATATGATAATAAAGTAAATAATATTTGATCCAGCCAGGTTAGGGAGTTTTTAGGACTGGCATGATTGATCAGTAAGATGGTGGATGGATATTGTGTTCAAAAAGTAGGTCCATCAGTCACTGCTTCACTTTTGTAGCTGCACATTGATATGTCTAATTTTTGCTTGGTGATAACCATGAGAATATTCATGAAGAAAGGCTCTTTGATGAAGACAACATGGTGTGGCCATGTCTATCTCGTTAGGGCTTAATTGATGTAAATGTTACCCTCTAATGAATGAGCCTTTAGTAAAATCATTATTAATGTTATTACTACGAGAGCTCCCAGTCTCCATATTATACGATGGATACCGATGCATTGAAAAAAGTGAAAACGAAAGCATTTAATAGAATGACACATCAGAAAAAAATGAGTGAACTGGGTTTTCTACCTCAAGGAGAGAGAACATTACACGATAAGACTTTAAGGTCCTGAAAGAATTTGATAGGGTGGTTGCTGTGAGATGTTTCCTTTCAAAGATGTGATCAAATCTAGACCTCAGTAATAGAAAATAGACACAAAAAGCGGGATTAACTCAGCTGGACAGGCAGCATCTCTGGAGAGAAGGGGTGTGTGACGTTTTGGGTCAAGACCCTTCTTCAGTAATAGAAGTCTATCCTTAGCCAAACCAATGCAAAATTAAAAGATACATTTTAGAAGAGGCTGAGAAAGCAAAACTGGGTAGAAATATGACTCGAACAAGAATGTCAGAATGGAGCTGTTAGAATGAAAGGCCTGTTGCCATGCTATAAATACTGCTGAAACTTACTGCCATTGAATAAATATTATTCCTGACCACCATACAACTATTCTGCTTCTACATTCAAGATAACTCATTGTCACACATGTATTGCTCCTGTATGTGTCTTGGTTTAGTTAAGAGATTAGTTTAGGGATATAGTGCAGAAACAGGCCCTTTGGCCCATCAAGTCCATGCCTATCAGTGATCCCTGTACACCAGTACTATCCTACACACTACGGACAATTTACAATTTTTACTGAAACCAGTTAACCTACAAACTGACAGCCTGAAAAATTGTCTCGACCGGCAACGTCACCCATTCCTTCAGGGAACCGGTTCAACGATCTGACAGAAAAAGGCTAACTCATCCGTTTAGTTGCAAATCAGTTTTATTGGCAATACTTGTCTCAGTGCGCAGGGTCCGCTTTACAGCAATGCAGCGCAGCACACCTCTTCCCCCCTCCCCCCTCCCACCTGCCTTTATACAGGTGAGAAATCAGGTGTTGAAATAACCTCCAGTAAGCCCTGGCTAATAGCGCTGCTCCCAAATTCGAACTATAACCAATGGCAGGGGACAGCACCCGAGCGAGCCCCCCCCCCTGGGAACAAAGCGCTACGTGTAAAGCAATTACAGAGCACTATGGACTTGGCGCGCAAATCAATACACACAGCGCTACGCACTTGGCGAGTAAAGGTAATCCACATAGCACTGCTGGTTTAGTGCATGGGAATTTAAGCAAAGAATTGTTGGCTGCACTGCTATGGGTTCTAAATATAGCGCTACCAGCCACAGTGCTATGGGCTTTAAGCATAGCGCTATGGCCACAGCGCTATGGGTCACAGACTGTTCCGGAAAATGTTCGTGCAACAGTCAACATTTTCATGCAACATAAAAGCAAATTGCACATATAATAAAGAATTGTTGCATTGATACTGTGAGAAATCCAAAGTATGAAATCAGTTGGTTTCTGTGCTTTGCTTGACCTCAAGTACACTCAGCCTTGTAGAAAAATTCATACTCTTTGCTGATGAAATGTAGTTCAGATAATTGCAAATGTGTGGCTTGTTTCAGAATGGCGGAAGTGTTGATGGCTGTGAAAGGCCCTTAATCTCACCTCCCTCTCCCTTCAAAAGTGCCCTAAGATTCCCTGATCGTCTTGGGAAGAGGAGCAAGGTGGCCCCGGCGTATGAAAGCTGCCAGATTGGCTACTGGAGGCAACTGATGGCACTGCTACTGTGGCCGTCGGTGGTGGGGTTGGTGGAGGTGGCCGTTGGAGGCCCATAGGCGAGATCGAATGCAGTCTGTGGCACCTGTATGGAGCAGCGGTGGAAAGACCCAACAGGTTAATTCCAGCCAGGCTGATCCCTACTTTATCGACCCAGTGCTGTCAGGACACTGGGCCTTAAAATGAGAAAATTTGCAGTCTTTTTATAGACGGGAGTTGCAAGGTGGCCAGGCCATGGTGACTCTCTGCCCTGTGTTCCAGAGGAGGATCTATTGTGTTCATGTGCAGTGAGATTTGACAGGAGAGCATGCAGAACAAGCATCTCACTGTATCATTGTACTTGTGGCAATAAATAAACTATCGAACAAGCCATTGCCCTAATCAAAGTAGAAGCCAGTGAAAGTATATGTTGAAGTCCCATAAAACTATATGATTGGAGTTTAGTTTAGTTTACAGACCTTGCACGGAAGAAACTACCATTTAAAAAAAAAAAAAATTATACCTAGTGGGGGAAAATCTGGAGGGTATAGTCAATCTGAAAGCCTGACTGAATCCCAGACGCTGACTGAATGGGAGCACCAAGTGAAATAAGTGGTGCTCCAGATAAAAACCATATCACTTCAGCCCGTGCTTTTAAACTATTTGAAAATTAATGTTCCCCATGAATGTTAATTTTATTGTCTAAAATGGATTGGGTGTGACTTTCTTCTAGGATGAATCTTCTCAATTGTTGGAATAGTTGTAGAAAAGCTGGAAAATCATAAATACTTTTACATTTTTGTCAACAAGAGGAATGGGTGAAGTAGGTGCGAGAACACAACAGGATATTTACCACCTAATGTACAGTGTAATTGAGGTACTGACAGAGCATCTGACAATTCTTCCATTGACACTTGATTCGGCCCATCAAGTCTACTCTGCCATTCAATCATGGCTGATCTATCTCTCCCTCCTAACCCCATTCTCCTGCCTTCTCCCCATAACCTCTTCATCTTCTTCTTGCGTATGGCGTGCACAGTCTAAGGTTGTTGGACAACTTGTTCTATTTGATCTTATTTGATTGTGCACGATGCGTTGATTGCATTGGCCGAAACAGGGTGGACCACGTGAAGGTTGCAAATTTACACCCCCCCCCCCCATAACTTCTGGCACCTGTACACTGACAAGTGTGACAACCTTTTACTCTTTCTACTTTCAGTGTATGACATTCTTAACTTCACAGAGCCAAATTTTAGCAGTAATTTTCTGCCCACCATCCCATTTTTCTGTAAATAAATATCAAGATTCACATGCTGTGACTCAGAAAAAAAAAAATTCTGATGAAAGGTCTTTGAGCTGAAAAGTGGAGGTTATAAGCAATGCGTCTGTGGTTTCCTCATACAGTGGATTCCCAATGCCGCTTTTTAATCCCCTAGTCTTGGCATCTGGCACCATCAAGTTCTTGAAGAGTCTTGCTGTTGGGCAAGTGGACATCAATTCTCTTCCATTAATCGACTCGGGTAGTCATACAGCATGTAAACAGGCCTTTCGGCCCAACAGGCTAATACCAACCAAGATGTCTACGCTAGTCGCCCCTCCTTTTGGACCATATCCCTCTAAATCTTTCCTATCCATGTACCTACCCATATGTCTTCAAAATGTTGTTATAGTACTTGCCTCAACTACCTGCTCTGGCAGCTTGTTCTATATACCTAGCACATGGAAAAGTTGCCCTTCAGGGTCCTAATAAATAATTCCCTCTGGTTTAAAAATGCGTTCCCTGATTCTTGGCTCCGCTTCTCCGGATAAAAGACTGCATTCACCCTATCTATTCCCCTCATGATCTTATATACTTCTATACAGACTCCCCTCATCTGCCTGTGCTCCATTGAATAAAGTCCTAGCCTGCTCAACCTCTCCCTATACCTCAGGCCTCAAGTCCTGGCAACATCCTCGTAAATCTTCTCTGTACATCCTGTCTTAAAGATTCTTGAAGGCCATTCCTTTTTTGTTTCTCCTAATATGTGCATTGATTAAAGATTAAACGGGGCGTAAAGAATAATACATTGGTTTTAAAACCATATATTTGGGGAGAACAGAACTTGCTTGGTCACGGTACCCATTTTTTTGCCACACTCTTTGCTCCTTTCAGCTGAGTGCAAAGTAATATGAGTTCTGTTCAGGCCTCAGTCCTTGGAGTGCTCAGGTCTCATGGACTAGAAATCCATCTCTAATATGGAAATATGTCCTGAAGTGTCAATTACACTCACAGTTCTACTTCCCTACTTTCTACGTTATGTTCTGTCAAATAAATGGATTGAAACATTAGTGTACAGCATGTTCAAAGTTATCAACCAGAACTAAATTTCTGTCTCAAGTAGTGAAATGTGTTCCACAGATCAAGTGGCCAGACTGCTGAAGGAAACTGAAGAACATTCAGCTGATCACAAGCAGTTCTAGTGTTCAATGTTCTATTTAGTTGAATGAGTGTACCTTTTATGATGAAGTGGTGTCACAATACTTGGGCATTTTGGAAGACCTGACATTTAGCAGGGATAGGCCCAACTGGTCAGACTGAACTGGTCAGGCAGCATCTCTGACGGAAAAGGACCCATCCTTTTTCTTTGGTATAAACCAGCGTCTGTAGTTCCTTGTGTAGGAAGAAACTGCTGATGCTGGTTTTAAACTGAAGATAGACACAAAATGCTGGAGTAACTCAGCAGGTCAGGCAGCATCTCTGGAGAAAAAGAATGGGTGACTTTTTGGGTCTAGACGGTCTGAATAATGGGCCTGTCCCACTTAAGCGATTTTTCAGCGGACTGCCAGCGAGTGTCAAGTTGCCGACAGCCGCCTGAAAAACCAGCCCGTTAAGCAGGTGGGGGAAAGCGCAAACAGGGGGAGCGCTGTCTAAAAAATTCACACGGTGCGCCGCGATGAACAGGAAGCAGGAACGTGCCGTGAGTAATTTCTCAAGGTAGGCAGTCAGTCAGCTTTTTAAAATAATCTTAAACCGCACATGGGCAGATTATTCTCTACCTAAAAAATAAAAATAAGTAACAATTCAATTTTCACAAGGCTTTTAAATCTCCTTCATTTTTTAATCACTAGAATTAATAGAATTTGTAATGAAAAACATGAGAGCAAATGTAATATCGGATGTAATACTGTCAAGAAAATAATTAAAAGGTAGTATTGATCTTAAAGAGCTGTAAAATTTTAGAGTGGACTATCTTTGTGACAAATTGAAGATTGTAATCAATTATTGATGAATATTTGGATAGAAGCTGGAAAAATAAAATGTCTTGCATTGAAATATTCTGTTTCTCAAGTCCTGTACTTTCTGACTTGGTTTTCCAGGGTTAACGTGACTAGCACTATGACTGATGGGGACTATGATTACCTGATCAAGCTTCTGGCTCTCGGGGACAGTGGGGTTGGTAAGACCACCTTTCTCTATCGATACACAGAGAATAAATTCAACCCCAAGTTTGTCACCACAGTGGGAATTGACTTCCGGGAAAAGAGACTGGTGAGTGCTTGCTTTTTTTTCTTATCACTCCAGCTCTATTGTAATGTCATTATTAATGGGGCGTATTTGCACAAGGGGTGTTCTTATAGAGGTGTATAAAAGTATCACTCTATGATTCTGTGACTATGACAAAGTCTGGACTGAGGAAGGAAATTGCAACTGAATATACTGTAAAGTTATATCTTAATGTTACTTATAAAGTTATTGCCTGAATAGATAGCTTTGATTAATTATTAATTATCAGAGAGGTCTTCTTATCAAGTCCACATCACAAGGTTAGAAATTGTTCAGTCAGAGCTGAACACTTCTCGGCATCTGAGAGAATGGCGTCTAGCGCTTCTTGTGCTTCTTGTGCATAGCGGTGGAAAGATTGGTGGAAACCTGGCCGCGACGTGAACGCTCTTTCCTTGACCCCATCAGAGAGGTGAAAGATGGTCTAGGATTCACTGCTTGGTAGAAGTGGAGGAAGCAGAATCAATCATGCCTTTCAATCGTGATTCCATTATATTCTGACTTCCACCTTGTGAATGGTGTCTGTTTATTTAGTTTAGTGTAGTTTATGTGTACCAAGATACAGCGAAAAGCTTTTGTTGCGTGCTATCCAGCCAACAGGTCGACAATAGATGATTACAATCGAGCCATTTACAGTGTATAGATACATGGTAATGGAATTACATCTAGTGCAAGGTAAAGCCAGCAAAGTCTGATCTAGATAGTAGTTCAGGACTGCTCTCTAGTTGTGGTAGGATGATTCAGTTGCTTGATAACAGCTGGGAAGAAATTGTCTCTGAATCTGGAGGTGCGCGTTTTCATACATTTATACCTTTTGCCCAGGAGAGGGGAGAGGGGAGAAGAGGGAGTAACCAGGGTGTGACCTTTTCTGACAAAGGCAAGTAGGCAAATACCTTCTTCACCAACCTGTGTCGCCACTTTCAAGGAATTATGTACCTGTGCCTCTGGTCTCTCTGTTATACATCACTCTATAGGCTCCTTCAACTTACTGTAATTTCTGCCCAGGTTTGACTTACGAAAATGCATCACTGCACACTTCTCTGAGTTAAATTCCACCTGCCATTACTTGACCCACATCTCTTGTTGATCCAAACCCTTTTGTAAATTTTGATAGTCTTTCTTACAAGTTCAGAAGTTATAGTAGAATTAAGCCATTTGGCCCATCGAGTCTATTCCTCCATTCAATCATGGCTGATCTCTGTCTCCTCATCCCATTTTCCTGCCTTCTCCACATAACCCTCGACATACGTTCTAAACAAGAATTTGTCTATCTCTCCCTTAAAAATATCCACTGACTTGGCTTCCAGAGCCCTTTGTGGCAATGGGTTCTACAGGTTAACTACCCTCTGACTATAAAGTTCCTCCTCACCTCCTTTGTAAAAGAGCGGCCTTTAATTCTGAGGCTATGACCTCTGGTCCATGGATTCTCTGTGGATTGTCACCTTGTCGTGGTGAAGAAACTTGTGTGGACCTGAGATCCTGAAAGCGATGCCGTCTGGAGCTATGCTCCTGGTAGGGCCACCCATGTCGGTAAGGTCGAGGGGGAGGTCTCTGACAAAGAGCAATCCATCCAAGACTTCAACGGTGGAACAAGCGGAGGACGATGGCTGACCTTAGTGGAACATCACCTCGGCTGGGAAGGCGGATGAAGACTGCAGCAGAAAAGGGTTTCCAGTCATCTTGGACTCCATGCCACTGGATCCTGTGCCAGATCTGTCAAGTACCATGGCTGTCGGTGCACCAGTCTCCCCACGTTAAATAAAGTCACGCGCAGGAATCCTCCATATAGGGAATAGCACCCTTGAGACACCCATGGTCAGCCACGACTGAAAGGGGCCTAAGAAAAGACCTCTTGTCCTGGACCTTCCTACCAGTGGAAACATCCTTTCCACATGCACTCTATCTATGGCTTTCATTATTCTGTAAGTTTCAATGAGGACCCCTCTCAACCTTCTAAACTCCAGTGAGTAGGGGCCCAGTGTTGTCAAACGCTCATCATATGCAAACCCTATAACATTCTTGTGTCACTAGATCACAAATTTCAATGTTATCCCCAAGTTTATTAAATATGTTAACTATGTTGTCATTCAAATTGTTAATATGGATGATAAAAAATAGTGCACCTAGCAGAGATCCCTGCAGTACACAACTGGCCGCCGTCCTTCAATCAGAAAAACAACTCTTTGAATCCTTCCACCAAGCTAATTTTGAAGCTAGTAGTCTAGTTCGCCCTAGATGCCACACGATCTAACCAGACTACCATGGAGTCTTGGTAAAGGACCTTGTCAAAACCTTTCCATCTCACTATAATCCTATACCTTTTGGTTTTAGATTTCCCTACTCTAGGGAAAAGGTTGTGGCTATTCACTTTGATTTTGTCCCTCGTGATTTTATATACCTCTGTAAAGTCATCACGATGCTCTATTGGTTTAGTTTATTATCATAAAGTGAAAGGCTCTTGCTGCGTGCTAACCAGTCAGCGGAAAGACAATATGTGATTAGAATCGAGCCGTCCTCACTGTACAGATACATGATAAAGGGAATAATGTGAATAATGTTTAGTGCAAGATAAAGTCCGATCAAAGATAGTCTGAGGGTCTCCAATGAGGTAGATGATAACTCAGGACTGCTCTCTGGTTGTTGGTAGGATGGTTCAGTTGCCTGATAACAGCTGGGAAGTAACTGTCATTAAATACAGAACCAAATGCACATGACAGAAAACAGAGTATAACTTTAAAAGGGTTCAGAGTGTTTGAGTCACTGAGCACTATCATAAACTTGTTTTAACCATATCCTGATATCATAAGATATTGAAATTAAAAATTTTGCCAGGGTGTGAACATTTTCTGTGGTGCTTTCCCCGCAAGGTACAGAGAATGTAGTGCGACCTGCAGGTTTGGGTGGGGAGACTATTTCCTGATGTTGATCGTAACAACTGTGGAAAAACTGATACTTTCCTAATGAAAGGTCTATTGGTACATATTATTAGCAGCTTCATCAGCAGTAAAACATGCTGGCAATTCATTATACCGTTTTTTACATGGTCACACAAAGTCTACACACCAACCCATTTCCCTATCGTAAGGAATAGTAAGATTGAACGAGAACTTACCAGTTCGAAGGTTGATCTTTATTTCATGAGGAGTTGCGGTGAGGGATTTCGTGAAGAGCCCGCCGGCACGCATGCTCGACATTCTTCAAAGTAGCGGTGTGGAATCACAGAAAACAACAACAGAAATGATTTGGCATAGTAAGATTTAAAGAGACTCTAATTACCAGTTGAGGATGATCGAGGGTTGGGAGCGGAGGGCACGAAATCCCTCACCGCAACTCCTCATGAAATAAAGATCAACCTTCGAACTGGTAAGTTCTCGTTCAATCTTACTATTTCATTTCGGAGTCACGTGAGTGACTTCGTGAAGACTTCAAAGCTTCTGTGATTCCGCGCCCTGGACCACGTCCATGCTGTCACACACCACTTATGAGGATGGATAGGAGTATTCAACTTTCCAGACTGCTTGTACTGAAAGACAAGAGCAACATTGGTTAACAACAAAAGAAAACCCCTTATGCGGGGACATCTCCACGTTCTTGACCTGCATTCAGCACGGCCTCTGCGAACTGTAGAGGAGCGGCAACAGATGTATTGTAGAACCGCTGGAAGGTGGCTTCATTCGCCATCCTACTGTGGCAAGAATATGGTCCATGGGCACCTCCATGACCCTTGCCTCCGACGTTGATGCATGCCCTGGTGGAATGGGATTTGAAGATATTAGTGTCAACACGTGACTTACCCAAGACGATCCTGAGCCACCTGGATATCGTCTGGACCGTCACTCTATGGTGAGGGTTCTCCATTCCGCCAGTTTTCTCGTCACTTTCACAAAGTGACGGATATGGGCGGCTAAACATAGCCGTGCATCAGCGGGGTATGCCCGGAACTTCAGCTGCAGCCCTGTGTACCCAGGTCTATGCTGCTTGAGTAGCTCATCCATGACGAAGACTACTTCCGCAGGGGTAGAGATCATCCTGTCGATCTGGACTTTGCGGAGTGTCTGTACCCTCTGTGCTGAAGTCAGTGCCAGTAACATCACCAGCTTCAGGGTGAGTTAGTCCAGTTCCAGGCCCTCCATGGGCGACCACGTCCTGAGCAGGGTGAGTATTTCCCCGATATCCCAGGTGATATTATAGCGTGGTCTGGGCGGATTCGAATTGAATATTTCCCGCATGAGTCTGGACACCAGCCTGTTGGATCCTACCTTAATAGTGAGGTAGAATGACAGCGCACTTGAGGCGCTGTTGATGGCACTGTAGCTCAGGTGCTCATTATGATGCAACCCCGTCAGAATTCCAACACGTCGGTTATGGTTACAGCGTCGTAGGTAATATGGGAGCGGCCGCAGTAGGTTTCCCCTTTCCGAACGTGAGAGAGATATTGCCGCCTGGTGAACTCCCAGCATGACGCTCCGATGGTATCCAAGGTTCTAGATGATATGCCTGTGTAGTAATGGCCTGTGCAGAACCTCCAAGCCAACAAGTTTAGATGACTGTGGCAGGGATGTGGTCCCCCTGAGACAGGGTTTGTACCAATTATGGGCAACCCTCGAAGAGGACCCAAGGTTGACTGATCATATCAAGGACCACCGGATACCATGGCTGCGTAGGCCAGTCGGGTATGATAAGAAAGCCCTTAGCAGCATTGGTCTGGATACCCGCAACACCCGACTGACGAGGCAAAATGGAGGAAAGGCATAGAAACCCATATCCCTCAGTCCAGCGAGACGCATCCATCGCCATTGCCCCAGGAGCGGGTCCCACAAACGTATGTTGGTACCTGATGGTTCAACCGTGACGCAAAGAGGTCGATATCCGGTTCACCAAATTTGGCAGTAAATTTTTGCGGATATATGGAGATTCATCATCCACTTGATGTGGTCATACAGTAAGCGTGACCTGATGTCCGCCAGTGTATAGAGCTCACCTGGGAAACAGGTAGCTGAAATCCAAATAGTTCGTTGAACACACCAGAGCCAAATTTTATCTGTCAATCCATCACATGAAAGTGACCTGGTACCGCCCATATGGGTGAGATATGCCACCGCAGTGGTATTATTCATTTGGAGACGGACATGAGCATCAGTAAGGCTAGGACAAGAAGCTCGAAGTCCGTGAAATGCTCCCAGCATCTCCAAATAGTTTATCCCTTGTGACAAGAAGAAGGTAAATTCAAGGGTGTCCCATCTGCCCTCACAACTGGAGCAGTTGTCCATAGCACCCCGGACATGGGAGCTTGCGTCTGTTTGGAAGTATACCATCGGATTGGCCAAAATGATGGATTTAAGTGAGACATAAATATTGTCAATCCTCCATTGTAACGCAATCTGTGCCTTGAAGGCAGCTGCATTGGTCTATGGAAATGTCTAGCGTTCAGTTGTAACGCCAAGACCTTGGCACTCTGTAAATTTGATAATGCAAAGGCCCGCATTGGGCAGCTGGAAAAAAGCTACAATCTTGCCAATCACCGTAGAAGTTTGATGAATTGATGGTATACTAGCCCAGACTTGACCCTAGCATAGTTGGGTGGCCCTCACGTGATTGGAATCCACCATAACCCCAGATACCCTTAACCTGTGAAGGGCAGGACGTTGATTTATCTGGATGGGTAGTGAACACCATTTGGTGAAA
Source organism: Raja brachyura (assembly GCA_963514005.1). The sequence goes on from OY740781.1 coordinate 33,841,164, forward strand.
CCCGTCCACGGGCTGACACTGTCAGTTCGGCTAATTCCCAATAATTAGGACATCACTTAGACAGGCGAACACTATGTGATTTTGTCACCTAGTGTAGCCAGAATTAATTATAGCAATTTTAGAATAATCTAGGGGTGTGTAAGCCCATTTGGCAAAGCTCTGTAGAACTAGAACTGATCCATCCAGATAAATGACAAGAACGTCCTGTGGCATTTCTGAATGGATACTGAATAGCACGCATCTTTAATCAATGCATGCCACAAAGCAGCCCCCCAGAACCCAAGAACTTAGATGTCTGGAACGTTTCCAGTTTGAAATGGGTATATTCTACAAAGTATTCAAATGGCGCAAAGCAAAAAATAAGTCGACATCCTCCATCCCTCCAGGTGAGCCGCTGAGAAAAGCTCCGGGATAAGTGGCCGGCGACTCCAATCCACGTTCTTGTAGGGAGAGAACACACTGTCCCCCCCCAACAGGAAACACCAACTCTAGGGGGCTTAGCCTTACCTGAGTCGGCCCTCTGAAGGGCTGGTCGGGAGCCGCGCTCCCCACCAGCCGTCGGCAGCAATGCGATGCGACGATATGTCGCGCATGCGTGCCGGCGGGCTCTTCACGAAGTCACTCACATGACTCCGAAATGAAATCCACAGTACCAACCTTATGAAAGAAATGTGTCATAATATTGATTTTCAACATCAGAAAATCAATGAAGCAGGAAAGACGTGGACTGACTTGGTTTCCTGCGGTACATGTTAGTATTCAAAAGGTAAATCAGGACCTTACTCTTAATAAAAATGAAAGTAGGCACACTGGTAACAACAGATGTGTTTGTCACAATGAAGGCAAAAATCTTATGTTGTTCAAGAATTTGCCGAGTGCTGCAATGGATTCTCTCCGATAGATACACTCGGATGATATTTCTCATCTGTGTCTACTATTCTGTCAGATGCTGAGGCTGTTTTGTTTATCCTTGTATGGAGCATGCATTATATAACTCACAAACAATTTGCCTAATTATCCACAAGAAAGGGTAATGGGAGAACTTCCCTCCATGACTCACTAATTTGCATGGCCATCATCAATCCTTCAAAGACAGATTGCTGGATATTTCAGTGTAGTTATGTTAAACTGTTGATGTGAAGTGAGATGTTTCCCTGATTTGTTTAAAAAACAGCTCCCCCGAGAGAAAGTGACATGGTGTAGATGATTCAGTCTAAAACTGGTGGACCAAGAGTTATCTTGTGACAAATTTCACCATAATATTACCAAACTAAAAAAGAGGCTTCAGGAAGTGCTGTTCGTGACCACAGGTCCATCAGGCAGTGGTGAGCACAAAATATCTCACAGTCATCACAGAACAAGGACTCGATGGATCCTGTGCGATGGTTCCCTGAGCAGACTGCCCAGTTTCTCTCTCATTAATGCCTAAAAATCAGAACTCATCAACAAACACCAAGACCTCGTTTGAGAGGGGCCCTATCAATCATATCCTTCCTGCACCATCACAGTCTTACTAACAATGTCGGCAGCCCTCGGCATGGCTACTACGGAGAGGAGATAGTTGCTTATCTCAATGCCGAATGTGGATTTGCAAGAAGGATGAAAGGAGGCTTGTCATGGTTCATCCTCAACAGCTCCTCAAAAGACGACTCTGATTTGCAGGATATTCCCAAGGACACACATGGATATTGACGGCTGGAAGACCATCAACTCAGTGAAAGTCTCTCTTTGGTTTGCCCAAAACCCATTGGTTTTTCAGCACAATGAGATGTCCGTCATGGAATGTTGCCAACCAGCCCACTTCAGACTGCAGGAGTATGTGCTGAGGGATGCATTGAAATTTGGTGCTGCCAAAGAAAAAACTCTATGGGGACCACAGTTTAGGGTCTTTCCACTGCTGGATATTGAGGGGAGGGTCCAGTGGGGATGCCCCTCAAACAAGGGAAGGGATATCACCCCAGGAGGCAACATGAGTGGCAAGGGTGTTTTGTTTAAAGACAGTTGCAAATACTATTGAGCATGATCTCACCTGTACTCACCCGTTATTTGCCATTCCTTGTCCTGCTGCCACTTCTCTTCGAGCTTTCTTCCCCCCCACTACAATCAGTCTGAAGAAGAGTCCCAACCCGAAACATTGCCGATCCATGTTCTCCAGAGGTGCTGCTTGACATGCTGAGTTGCTCTGTCACTTAGTGCCTTGCTTTGTAAACCATCATCTGCAGTTAATTGTGTCTAAAATGAGGTAAGTACCGGCCACATGAAGCATCTGTGGGAGTGTTATTAACAAGCTGCACCAGGCCAAGTGTACATTCAGCTTGCTCTGTCCTTGCATAACATATGTAGGAAAGAACTGCTGATGCTGGTTTTAATTGAAGTTTGACACAAAATACTGGATTACCTTCAGGCTGCAGGAGGGTCTTGACCCCGAAACGTCACCCATTCCTTCTCTCCAGAGATGCTGCCTGTCCCGCTGAGTTACTCCAACATTTTGTGTCTGTATTGCATAACTTGTGTTCTCTGTGAGCTACAGTCAGACCACTCCCAAACAGCTCCTTATTTGATAGTTCATGGATCTCCATTATTGACTTTCTGCTGGCTAGTTAGCATGCAACAAAAGCTTTACACTGTACCTCGGTACACGTGACAATGAACTGAAACTAACTCGTAGTGAGACAAAATGGTCTCACAGACGTTCAAAAAAAGATGAGTGTGTTCCTTATCAAATATAATATTTAAGAGTACTATTTATCATTAAAGAGTTGAGAGAATAGAGATCTTTGGATTGAAATCTCTCAATTCCAAAACTGCTATGATAAATTGGTGTGAAATGCCTGTTTAAGGGAAAACGATAATTCAAATCCCTTTAAGAAAGCACAGATCACCAGACTCGAGAACAGCTTCTTCCCCCTCCATTATCAGGCTTCTGAATGGACCTTGCATGAGCCAGGATCCTGTTTGATTCACCCCTACTCCCATTGAGGACATTGTACTTTGTCTAAGTAACTGATGGCTACAGCGCTGGGAACAATATTCTGCACTCTGAATCTTCACCATTGTTCTATCTCCTGTACATGTGTTTGAACTGACTGTATGGTATATTTCCACTGTTTGGATAGCATGCAAAGCATTTCACTGTACCTCAGTACATGGGACAACAATAAACCATAACCCAGGAGGTTTGCATGACTCAGACACGGGGTGGAGGGGTTGTGGACATCTGATGAAAGAATGGATCGACTGGGCTTATATTCACTGGAATTTAGAAGTATGAGAGGGGATCTTAAAGAAACATATAAAATTCTTAAGGGATTGGACAAAATAGATGCAGGAAAAATGTTCCTGATGTTGGGGGAGTTCAGAACCAGGGGTCACAGTTAACGAATAAAGGGTAGGCCATTTAGGACTGAGATGAGGAAAAACGTTTTCACCCAGAGAATTGTGAATCTGTGGAATTTTCTACCATAGAAGGCAGTGGAAGCCAATTCACTGGATGTTTTCAAGAGAGTTAGATTTAGCTCTTGGGGCTAAAGGAATCAAGGGATATGGGGAGAAAGCAGGAACGGGGTACTGATTTTGGATAATCAGCAATGATCATATTGAATGGCAGTGCAAGCTCGAAGGGCCGAATGGCCTACTCCTGCACCTATTTTCTATGTTTCTATGTTTGATTTCACAAACTGTGTCAGTGTTGCAATAATTGCATCCAATTAGAACACTCAGAACCATCCGGGTGGTTGCATGTTATTAGTGCATGGCTGGACCTTCAGCTGCACAGGTGGTCAGCTTGCCATTTGGGAATGACAGCAAAGAGGTAAGGCTGGTGGGTGGGGAAAGAGTGGGTAAGTAATGAGTGGTAGTAATGCTGCAGATGGTAGTGGGGATGAGGGAGATGGGCAGGAGCCGGCAATGGGCCAGAGTTTGGGTGCGCCTCCAGGAGGGGCCCGTCCTGTATACTGGTCTTCCAGGTGAAAGGGAGAGGACCCAAATGCAGATAATGTTCACTGGCTGTCACTGCATTTATCATGTAATATCTGCAGACTTTTGTGCTTAATTATTTACTTCAGTGGATAATGCCACCAGCAGCAACCATCAATGACATCCTACCAGGCACGTGCCGTGAGTAATTACTCAGGGTAGGCACTCAGTCCGCTTTAAAAAAAAATTAAACCGCGCATGCGCAGATTGTTCTCCCCGTTAAATAAATAAATAAATAAATACAAACTGTGACATTTCAATTTTCCCAAGGCTTCCTAGTCCTAGGCCAATTGGGGGAACAGTTCCTTTCACAGCGTGTGGAGAGTCTGTGCCAGGTGTAAAGTTGTGGGGAGGGCACGAGTGTTGAGAAGGAGGTTGTCGGGGATACTGCCAGTGCTGGAAAGGACACAGAGAACATTTACGAGGAAGGTGCCAGGACTAGAGGGTCTGAGCGATATATAGAGGTTGTAGGCTGGACATGTGAGGAGCAATGGTGAAAATCGCAAGAAACTACTTATCACAAAGTACTGGAATCTTCACTCACTCACCGTTGCCGCAGCTCTCCGGGCGCGAAGCCACGCACTGTAGCTGGGGATAGAAGCAGCTCGGGGAACGGCCACCGGGACCCGACAGCAGAACTGGCCGCCACTTCAGCGCCTTCTGCCGGCCCACTCACCTTTGGCAGTGCTCTCCGTCTGAACACCTGTCACCTGCCGTTCGCTGACTTCGCTCATGACAGCGACTTCCTGCAAATCCTTAAATTCCCACAGCCGGGTAACCTCAATCGCGCTGTCAGAATTTAAGGACATGAGTGAGGCCAGCGAGCGGCAGGAGAGAGGTTTTTAGATGGAGAGCTGCCGGAGGTGAGCGGGGACCGGCAGAAGGAGCTGCTTCTCTCTCGCTCCCCCCCCCCCCCCCCGGCCTCAGAGCGCTGTCATTCCATGCCCCCTTGCAAGAAGCGTCGCAAGTGGATGCTCCCGACCCCTCATTCATAACATTCGTGCCCTCCCCGCAACTTTACCCCGGGCCAGACTCCCCAAACGCTGTGAAAGGAGCTCTCCCCACCCCGGGAAATACGGTATTAAAACAAAAATCACAAATTGTACTTACCACATCATTGGTACATGACAAACCATGGTTGAAATCCCCGCCAAGAAACTTGCGCTGCGCATGCGCAGAAGACTGATGCGCATGCGCAGTATGATGCTGCGCATGCGCAGTGCTGCAAAGGCAAAATTTCTGCTGCCTTCAGCCCCGCTTGAAACTGGCGACTTCAGGCAGCGCTGACGGCAGGTGGGCTGCACAGAGCTTCCCGTGTTACAAGCGCTGCGGATGAAAGGCACGGAGAATTATGCCTACCTAAGAGATCGGTCTCTTACATACGCATAATCCTCCCATGCTTTTACTATTTATATTTAATAATTGCCATTTCATAATTTTAGTCAGGGTAGGCAGTGCCTACCTTGCCTACCCTGACGGCACGTGTCTGCATCCTACCAAACCCACTAAAATATTTTATTTACATTCTAGGTGCACCATGTTGGAGGCTCGAATGGAAAAACGGGGAACCCCTTTAGAATCCATCTACAGCTATGGGACACAGCTGGACAGGAAAGGTAATGGTTCAGAACTGTTTTCACCATTACTCTTATATTTGTTACAATTATTTAATTTTCCCATGCCGTAGATCTTCCTGATGCCATCAGACCTATTGACATATGACGGCTGGTTATGTTAACCAGAGAAAGTCACAAAGAGCTGGAGTAACTCATCGGGTCAAGCAGCATCTCTGGAGAACATGGTTAGGTGACGTTTGGAGGTTGGGTCCCAGTTGCCTATCCATGTTCTCCAGAGATTCTGCCTGGCCTGCTGAGTTATTCCAGCACTTTGTGGGGTTTTTTCTAAGCAGAAACAGCAACTCCTTGTGTCTCCATGTTATCTAGAGGCCTGAAATGTTGATCCAGTGAAATGAGTTGAAATTTGACCATGGCAGCTAAGGGATCTAAACTTAAATAATTAAATTAATTTGTAGATTATAACCCGGTGAGTATGAAGCCAATGGATTATCTAATTTTTCAATGCCTTCAGCAGGAGAAGTCGGCCAATCTTAACTGGTGTGGCTTGTACATCTGGCTGCCTTTTAACTGTCTGCCTTGAAAGTCATACAACTCAAGGGGCAACACGGAGATTGAAACATTGCTGGCCTTTCTGATGATTTCCATATCCTGTGAATGAAAAGACAAAGGCAAATATTTGTCCGAGAACAAATAGACTCGTTTTCTTAAACCATAATGGAGATGCTAAACTGCCAAAGACTTCCTGATGGGATCTTTGGTTTCAGTTTCCACCAGAATTGTCTGATCTCAAAGTGAGTTTAATAGCAGAACTTGTATAATCTTACGAACCCAGACCTTAAAATCAGTAGCATCTAAGAAAGTGCAGGGTAGAGTTTGGTATTGATATTTGTATCGGTGTCTTATTGTCACGTATACCGATACAGTAAAGAGCTTTGTTTTGTGCACAGTCCAGACAAATCATAGTACATAAGCACATTCAAACCTTTCATGAGTAAAACAGGCAGTGCAAAGAGAAAGAAAATCATGTGCAGAATATCATGTTACAGCTGTACAGGGAAAGTACAGATTTTAAAAAAGTACAAGAGCTGCAATGAGGTAGATTAGGAAATCGTAAATAATCCTTGGCATATGAGAGGTCTGTTCAAGAGTCTGATAACAGCAGGGAGAAGCTGCTCTCTCACCTGGTGCAATGTGCTGTCAAGCTTTAGTATCTTCTGCCTGATGGGAGAGGGAAAATAGAGAATGACTGGGGTATGTTTTTCATGATTATGTTAGCTGCTTTCTTGAGGCAGCATGAAGTGTAGATGAGTGATCCTTGATCATGTTGGTTGCTTTCTTGAGGCAGCATGAAATGGAGATCGAGGTAATGATGGGGATGGGGAGGGGGGAGGTTGGTTTGTGTGATGGACCAGGTGGCATCCACAACTTGCTGCAATTTCTTGCAGTCTTGGGCAGAGCAATTGTTAAACCAAACTCCGGTGCATGCTGATAGGATGCTTTCTTTGGTGCATAAGAGTTGGTCTTGGCATCATATTTGGCACAGACATTGTGGGCCAAAGGTCTGCACCTGTGCTGTTCTATGTTCAATATCTATAGAAATTGGTGAGAAGCACTGGATTCATGTTGAAATTTCTTAGACTTCTGAGGATGTTACGGCATTAGTGTACTTTTTTGGCAGTAGTGGATGTGCTTGGCAAGAGGACTTTGGGCAACGATTGAATTGGGAGAATCGCAGAGAAGAGCAAGGCTTTATAATAAAGGGCACTTGACCGATATACATTCCCAGCATAACCCCAAATCAGATCTAATGTTTGCAGTATAACCCAGTTTTGTATACATGAACACGCAGTCTGGCTTAGTTCAGCTTGCATGGCTGCACAGCCTGACCTACACAAATGAGGAAATGAACTTTGCAGAAGAGATGTCAAACACGAGAAGCTGTTGTGTGGGAAGGAACTGCAGATGTTGTTTTACGTCAAAGATAGACACAAAATGCTGGGGTAACTCAGCGAGACAGGTAGCATCTCTGGGGAGAAGGAATGCGTGATGTTTTGGGTCGATACCCTTCTTCAGACTGTCGGGGAGTCTAGAAATATAGAAGCGTAAGGTGAAAAAACAACCGATCAAAGCGGATGGTGATAAGGAAATGTAGAATGGTTCATTGTTAATTGAGAGGAAGGTGGCATACAATCACTGGGTGGCGCTGTCAGCGATGGCAGCCTCGCCAACGGTCTGTCTGGCTTTTCGTCTTTTTTGTTATTTTAGTGTGTTTTTAAAATTATGTGTTGATGTTCTCTGGTTTGTTCTACGTGGGGAATGGGGGAGCGGGTCAGGCAAGGGGTCAGGGGAAACTTTTTTCAATCTCTTACCTTGCCGGAGATGTGATTTTTTTCCGGATGATATCTGCGGTTGCTCTGCGACCTAACATCATGGAGCTGGCGGCCTTGTTCGAGACTGACTTTGAGCCCCACCGCGGGGACTTGCCATTGGAGCCTGTGATCCCTTGCCTGGGATCAACGCTCCAACCGCGCGCGGCCTGTGGATTCCACCATCGAAGAGCTCGCAGTCTTGGGTAGAGACTGATGTTGGGAAGCTCCAAAGTCGCAGAAGGTTCGACCAGCCCCGACTCGGGGTCGATCGCCCGGTGTGGGGGAGCTTAAATACTGCCGATGCGGGAGCTAGATCGTCCAGACGCGGAGGGCTCGACCGCCGACTGCGGGATCTAAGATCGTCCCGTCAACGGAAGGCTCGAGGCCCCTGACCGCGGGAGGACAAAGAAGGGAAGGGATTGAACTTTTTTTTACGCCTTCCATCACAGTGAGGAAAATGTGGAGGATGTTTATGTTAAAATGTATTTTGTGTGTTCTGTTGCTTTTTATTGGTATGACTGTATGGCAAATCAAATTCCTCATATGTTACAAAACATACTTGACTAATAAAGTATGATTATGATTATGATCGGTAAAATTTAATCAGGACAATAGAAGCTGTTGGCTGGCACAGAGTATATCCAGCATCCCAATGTACGCAGGACTAACTTCAAGATCAAAGATCTTGGATTTAAAAAAAAATTGCTTATGTCAGAAATCTGAAATGCAAACAGATAGTGATAAAAATATTCACCAGGCTAGCTATCAGCAGTCGAGAGGGAAACAGTGTTAAAACATTTCAGGTTGATGGTTTTTAAGTTGCTTGTAGAACATAGACCAGTACAGTGCAAAAACAGGTCCTTCAGCCCACAATGTCATGCTGAATATGATGCAGAGACCAACCTTGCACATAATCCATTTACATCCGCGTGCCTATCCAAAAATCTCCTAAATAGCACTATAGTATCTGCCTCTACTAACATTCCACAACTCTTTCCGGACACCCACCACACAGTGTAAAAAAAACATGCCCCGCACATATCTGTTATACTTTGTCTCTCTCATAGCTATGTCCTCTGGTATTTGTTATTTCCATCCTGGGAAAAATATTCTATTTGCCTACCCTATCTATGACTCTCATTTACATATACATATACTTCTATCCTGTCTTCCTTGGTTGGCTTCGACTTCTGGAGAGAGGAACATGGGTTCACAGTCACAGGAAAAGGGTTTAGACTGGGTGACACATTTGCAGTGTCTCCACCTAATTATGTCTTTCTGTAACCTTCATTCTGTAATCAAGAATGTAAAAGCTGTACCAAAGTCACGCTCAGCAGATCAGCTTTGACCCGGTCTCCTGGTGCGCTCCAGTTTTAATAAATCACCTGTTACTTCAAACACCAACTCAGTATGGCCTTTCCATTTGCTCCTGCACCCTTATCCTAATTGCCGGAAGGCATTTAAAGCCATAAGGTCATTAGGAGTAGAATTAGGCCCATCAAGTCTTCTCCGCCATTCAATCATGGCTGATCTATCTCTTCCTCCTAACCTCATTCTCGTGCCTTCTTCCCATAACCTCTGACACCTGTACTAATCAAGAAACTATCTTTCTCTGCCTTAAAAGTATCCACTGACTTGGCCTCCACAGCCTTCTGTGGCAAAGAACTCCACAGATTCAGCACCCTCTGACTAAATTCATTTTTCCTCAACTCCTTCCGAAAATAACTTCCTTTAATTCTGAGGCTGTGACCTCTAGTTCTAGACACTCCCACTGGTGGAAACATCCTCTCTACATCCACTCTAACCAAGCCTTTCACAATTCCGTATGTTTCAATAAAATACATTGCTCAATAAGAGGGGGGATCTTATAGAAACATATAATATTGTAAAAGGACTGGACAAGCTAGATGCAGGAAAAATGTTCCCAATGTTGGACGAGTCCAGAACCAGGGGCCACAGTCTTAGAATATAGGGGAGGTCATTTAAGACTGAGGTGAGAAAAAACTTTTTCACCCAGAGAGTTGTGAATTTATGGAATTCCCTGCCACAGAGGGCAGTGGAGGCCAAATCACTGGATGGATTTAAGAAAGAGTTGGATAGAGCTCTAGGGGCTAGGGGAGTCAAGGGATATGGGGAGAAGGCAGGCACGGGTTATTGATAGGGGACGATCAGCCATGATCACAATGAATGGCAGTGCTGGCTCGAAAGGCCAAATGGCCTCCTCCTGCACCTATTTTCTATGTTCCTATGTTTCTATCCTCCCTCATTCTTCTAAACTCCATCGAGTACAGGCCCAGTGTCGGCAGTCATTCTTGTAAACGTCCTCTGGACCCTCTCCAGAGCCAGCACATCCTTCCTCAGATATGGTGCCCAACATTGCTCACAATATTCCAAATGCGGCCTTACCAGTACCTTATAGAGCCTCAACTGTAACTGGAAGAGGGAAATGGTACTTAAAATATTATATTGAATAAATTTAAATTAATAATTTGAAAAATAGGAGCTATTGCATGAGATATTGCCCCATGACAAATTACAGCAATGGATGAAAGAGACTGATTATCTGACTTAGGTACGTGTTTTTAAAATGGTTTCAATTAATTGCGTTTATTTTGTTCCTGTAGATTTCGAAGCCTCACCACAGCCTTCTTCAGAGACGCCATGGGATTTTTATTGGTCTTTGACCTAACGAGTCAGCAGAGTTTCCTCAATGTGAGAAACTGGATAAGTAAGTTATGGTGATAATTGAGTTCCATTTGACAGGTGGAGTTTTCGAAACTCAAATTTCCCGTTTCTCTACATTTAGAATGCAAGCATGTGGAGAAACTATCATTTTGTGTCAGTGCATCGGGTAATTGTTAGTTGGAATCACCTTGCATTTTTTGGAGCCTCATAGGTTTATTTATTTGAGTATCATCAGTTAATTTGTTTGCACATATTGGAGTACAGTTAGCCAGAGCACTAAATATATTGCCTGTCACCCCAAGGAAACTGATATTGAATCAGGGATTAATACTCATCAAAATTTACATGAGCAAAGAACAGTAGTTTAGTTTAGTGATATAGAACGGAAACATGCCCTGTGACCCATCAAGTCCACATTGGCCATCGATCACGCAATCATACGAGTTCCATATTATCCCACTTTCCGACCACTTCTGAACATTTACACCTATTGCTTTGCTGGGACATGCATATCTAGTTTAGGACTATTTGTAACTGTAGGGTTGATTGGACTTTGGAAGCACAGGATGGAAAAGGGCCCTCAGGCCCACTGAGTCCATGCCGACCAGGTGTCACCCCATACACTAGCACTGTCCTACATATTAAAGGCAATTTACAAGGCCAATTAACCTACAAACCTATCCACCTTTGTGGTGGAGGGGGAAACCGGAGCACCTGCAGGAAACCCACGAGGTCACAGAGAAAAGTCAAAAGTCAAAAGAGTTTATTGTCATGTGTCCCTGACAGGACAATGAAATTCTTTCTTTGCATAGCACAACAGATCATAGTAGGCATTGACTACAAAACAGATAAGTGTGTCCATATACCATTATATACGTAAATACACACATGAATGAATAAATTGATAAAGTGCAAATAACAGATAAAGGGGTATTAATGTCAGAGTTTTGTCCGAGCCAAGTTTAAGAGCCTGATGGCTGTGGGGAAGTAGCTATTCCTGAACCTGGTTGTTGCAGTCTTCAGGCTCCTGTGCCTTCTACCCGGAGGTAGCAGGGAGATGAGTGTGTGGCCAGGATGGAGAACATGCAATCTCCATGTTGACAGCACCCAAAGTCATGATTGAACCCAGGTCTCTGGCGCTGTGAGACAGCAGCTCTACCAGCTGTGCCACTGTGCTGCCCAATGAAGAAAATAATGAGTAATAAACCTGGAGTACCAGGTGATATTCATTCTGGAGTTATGGTGAGTAAGTGAGAACATTGCAGATGACCTAACCATAAGCTTTCACAGCTTGGAAAATGCTTGGATGCCACTCCACTATTTATGGGGAGAGCAAGCCAACAAATTATAAAGTAGATATGGGTTTCTAAAGCGTATGTGTTCCCTGACAATCATCAATTATTTTTATGAAGAGATGACTATAAAAATAGGGGAACATCTTTGCATATTTTGCCCATGTGCTTCCATACATGGCAGGACGGCTATAGAGGGATATGGACCAAATGCGGACAGCCCAAACATAGACAGGTGGGACTAGTGTAGCTGGGACATCTTGGCTAGTGTGGGCAAGTTGGGCCGAAGGTCCTGATTCTACGACATGTACTTCCATGAAACCTTCCTTCTTAAGAAACTTCTAGTTAAAGTTGATACTCATGAAATTGAAGCAAAATATGACGTGGAGTACAAAACTGTAAGATGGCAGGTAATGGAGGATACGTTTAAATTAGGATTCCAATTATTAGGATATTATTATTATGTTTTCATGCAGGAACAATTTGCCATATTAATAAATGACAAAAATAAACTAGTCTAACAATTAAATATTCAATTTGCTATAACGAGACAAACACATTTAAGAATAGAGATATGTGAGACCATTCATTTTGGTGTATAAAGGATAGTACACTGTCTTTCTTAAATGATAAAAAGCTAGAACCGATGGAGTTCCAAGGAGACGTGGTGGATTGTCAAGGACCCGTGTAAAACAAAATCATAAATGTTAATGGAAAGCAAAGCTGATATCCAGAGGATTCAAATATCAGAGAGCAGAAGTTATTTTACAGCTAACCAACGCTCCGGTTAAGAGAAAAGATGGAATACAGTGAAGCAACTCTTTATTCCAGCTTTGCTCTTAACCAGAGCGTTGGGCATGATCTTCCTTTAGAAAGATATTTTGGTTTGGAGTGAGTATAAAACGAACTGAGAATAGTACATATGAGAATAATACATGAGAGGAGTGATGTCACAAAGGAGAATAATCTCCCCTGCAGTGTAGGGTAATTTGATGGACGATTTCAAACTATTAATGGGACTTAGATTACATGGGGGCCAAGGAGAGTTAGCCAACTGGATAGAGAATCGACTTCATGGAAGGAAGCAGAGTGTGATGGTGGAAGGTTGTTTTTCAGACTGGAGGCCTGTGACTAGTGGTGTGCCTCGGGGATGGATGCTCGGCCCAATGCTGTTTGTGGTTTATATCAACAATTTGGGTGGCGTGATTAGTATGTTTGCAGATGACACTGAAATGGGAGGTGTCGTAGATGGTGAAGATGGTTATCAAAAATGTACAGCAAGGATCTTTATTAGCTGAGCAAGTGAGCTGAGGAATGTTTATTGAAGTTAAATGCAGATAAGTACGAGGTGTTGCATTTTGATGTCAAGCTAGGGCAGGGCCTTCACAATGAATGGTAGGGCGCTGGGGAGTGTTATTGCAGCAGAGGGATCTAGGAGAGAAGGTACATAATTCCCTGAAGGTGGCATCACAGGTAGTTAGGATGGTGAAGAAAGCTTTTGGTAAATTGGCGTTCATCTCTCAGTGAATTGTGTGTAAACATTGGGATGTTATGATGTAGTTATACAAGACATTGGTGAGGCCATATTTGGAGTTTTGGCCCCTCTGCTTAGGAAAGATGCCATTAAGCTGGAAAGAGTGTAGAGACGATTACAAGGAACTGACAGAGGGAATTTTAGCAAGAGTCCATCAGTGCAGTTAGAAGGAGATCCAAGGGTGAAGAAGCATAAACAGCTGTGGTTGGAATAGAGTTGATGATTTTAGTGGTTTGACCGTATTACATTTTCTGATGTTTTTAACAAAATCCATATTCTACATATCTTAGATCAATTAATCTCATTGATGCTGCACAACATCAACCTAACTTTAATTATAATGAGTAGGAAAGAACTGCAGATGCTGGTTTTAGGTAGGCACAAAATGCTGGACTGGCAGCATCTCTGGAGAGAAGGAATGGGTGATGTTTCCAGTCGAGTCCTGAAAAGTCACCCATTCCTTTTATTAAAATGAGAATGCTCTGGTTTTCTTTTGTTTGCTATCACCTGGTCATTGTGCACCATAGCGGTCTTCTTAAAAATGGGGTAGTCTTTAATCAGTCAGAGTACGTCAATAAAAAAAGTTCAATGGGCAATCTCAATGATTGCTTCCATATCAGCCAGCAACTATTCCTTCCTTATGTATAGAGAAATGTTTCAAAGCAGCTGTGATAACCTTGTATTGAGGGAGTATGCTGGTATTATTTTTACTCTGTAAAAAGCTAGAGAAATAACTGAAATAGTTTATATTTAGTTGTTGGAATGTGGGCAACCCTGTCAGGGCAGTGGTTATTACCAACGTGGTCTCCTGAAGAACTTTTGAGTCAATTGCACCACGATCCAAAGCGGACCAAATATTTGTGACACCTGCCTGCCCTGAAGGAGCTTATTAAACCAGATGAGCTTTTGCAATCTTTCAAAAATACTTGTCCATTCCTGGGTCCTTGTCAAGACTTGTCTGAGAACAGCCCAAGTTTGAGGAAGCCTGAGTGGACGGCTTGTAGAAGTGCCACAAAAAAACGTTTTAGAATAATCTAGAAATTGAGAGGTGGAGAGAAGTGGCAAAGAAGACAAAGTGAAGGCCAGAGCAAATCAGCCACTTCACCCTGAAGGGCAAGGGTGGATTTTGGGGCTGCGTGGCCTATTCCTGCTCCTAGTTTCTTCTGATTTTGTACTCTTATGTTTTTGCATTGTACAGAGTTATCCAACTAACTGTGCTCTTTGCAATGGTACAAAATAAACTAATATACTGACACACAATCATAGCATCCCATACATCCTTTATCCATGTCACCCTGGGTGGGAGAACTGTAAAGAAGCATGAGCTGAGTTTAGTTTGAGATACAATGAGGAAATAGGCCCTTCAAACCACGGAGTCCGCACCGGCCAGCGATCCCCGCACACTTATAATTATACCAAAGCCAATTAACCTACAAACTTCTACGTCTTTGGAGTGTGGGAGGAAGCCGGAGCACTCGGAGAAAACCCACGCAGGTCATGGGGAGAATGTACAAACTCCATGCAGTCAGCACCCGTGGTCAAGATTGAACCTGGGTCTCAGGCGCTGCAAGGCAGCCGTTGTGCCACTGTGCTGTTCAAAATAGCAAAATGTTGTCGGTAGTATCTTCAATTGAAAAGACACACTGTGGCCATGGCACACTGTCAGTAGAGGAAATCATGTTAAAAGTGGTAGAGGAGGTGCTAATTAAGAAAACTTAGTCTTGGATGCCTTTAAAATTGGTAAACAGCTTTTAACTCTTGAACTTCCTGGTTTGAAGTACCTCAGACTCTACACTGCCACCTCCAGTTTGTTTGGGGTATTTTATTTTTTTAACTCTTTCTTTCATTCAGGCCAGCTTCAAGCAAATGCATATTGTGAGAATCCAGATGTAGTTTTAATTGGGAACAAAGTTGATTTATCGGATCAGAGGGAAGTGGAGGAGAAGCAAGCAAAAGAGCTCGCAGATAAATACGGGTGAGTGAAATTCATCCTTTATTTACTATTCATGGGAAATTGGTCTTTACTCATCCAGCATCACCCCTTCCCCATCAAATGAAATACAAATATGTAAGTGTATATCCTGACCAGTTTGAAGAGGTTCTGATTGTTGTTTGGTTAAAATGGGTGTGATTTTTAACATCCAGAGGGAACCAGAGGGCATAGGTTTAAGGTGAAGGGGGAAAGATTTTACAGGAATCTGTGGGGCCACATCCACGCAAAGGGTAGTGGGTGTATGGAACGCTGGAGGAGGTAGCTGTGGCAGGGACTATCACAATATTTAAGAAGCAATTAGACAGGTACATGTATGTGACAAGTTTGGAGGGATATGGGCCAAACCCAGGCATGTGGGACTAGTGTAGATGGAACATGTTGGTCAGTGTGGGCAAGTTAGATCGACGGGCCTGTTTCCACACTGTATCACTCTATGACTTTATCTGGCACTATTAGAAACTTGCCATCTATTCATAAGTAAATTGTACACAGTTTTATCACTGGTGCTGCCTTCTTCAATTTAGTTTAGTTTAGAGATACAGTGTGTAAACAGGCTCTTCGAGTCTGTGCCGACCAGCGATCCACGCAGATTAACACTATCCTACACACACTAGGGCCAATTTTTACATTTACCAAGCCAATTTAGCCACATACCTGTACATCTTTGGAGTGTGGGAGGAAATCGAAGACATCGGATAAAACCCACCAGGTCACAGGGAAAACGTACAACTCCGTACAGACAAGCACCCGTAGTAGGGATCGAACCCGGGTCTCTGGCACTGCAAGCACTGTATGGCTGCAACTCTACTGCTGCGCTTCCGTGCCACCCTTCTTTGTTGTAGGCAGGAACCTGGGATGTACCGTAGTCCCAGATAGTGGTTTCTGCTCCATCTCTATCACATGATGGTCTTATGCTTGGGAAGAAAGGGAATGGGAAAGGATTATACAGCTAACAAACCTAACTAGGAAATGGTGGAATGATTCTGCCACTCCTGAAAGCATAAAGAAAGTTTAACAATCCCTAACGTTGTGTACTGGCCAGAGACACGATAAAAGGAAATGTGGCTTCAAAACTGAAAATGGTGCATGGAATTTTAAAGAGGATGTTGCAAGGTCTTGAGGGCCTGATCTGAAGGGAGAGGTTGGGCAGGCTAGGACTTTATTCCTTGGAACATAAGAGGTTATGGGGCGATTTTGTAGCGGTGTATAAAATCATGAGGGGAATAGATAGATTGAATGTATGTATAGTCTTTTACCCAGAGTACAGGAATCAAAAACCAGAGGACATAGGTTTAAGATGAGTGGGGAAATATTGAATAGAAACCTGTGGGGTAACTCAGCTGCTAGAGGAGGTAGTTGAGGTAAGTCCTGTTTAAAATACATTAGGACAGGTACATATACAGGAAAGGTTTAGACGGATATTGGATAAATGCAAGCAGGTGGGACTAGCTTCATTATTGAAACAAATAGATGAAAATGAAGAAACTGGGAAGAAGTAATGTTGTCCTTACAGGAAGTCAGGAGGCTTGACTATCTCCTGAGATGGAGACAGAGTGATCCAGAAAGGGATTAGGTTTAGGTGTATTATTGTCATATACACTGAGGTACAGTAAAAAGCTTTGTGTTGTGTGCTGTCCAAACAGACTGGACAATACTATACATAAATAAAATCAAGTCAAACTCAAGTGCAATAGGTAGAGCAAAGGGAATGAACAATGTGCAGAATATAATTCCCGGTGCTGTAGCGAATCCACTTGATAGACTGAGTTAAATGTCTGCAATGGGGTAGAGGTGAATTGGACAGCGCCCTAGCTTATGGAAGGACCATTCAGAAGCATGTAGGAAAGAGTAGGGAAGTGTGTGCTTTCAAGCTTTTGTACCTTTGCCAGATGAGAGCAGAGAGAAGAAGGAATGACTGGGGTGGGACAAGTCTTTGATTATGTTAGCTGGTTTTCTGAGGCAGAGTGGAGTGTAAAGGAGTCGATGGTGGGGAGTTTGGTCTGTGTGATGGACTGGACTGCATCCACAACTCTCTGCAATTTCTTGCAGTCTTAAACAATAGACAATAGGTGCAGGAGTAGGCCATTCGGCCCTTCGAGCCAGCACCGCCATTCACTGTGATCATGGCTGATCATCCACAATCAGTACCCCATTCCTGCCTTCTCACCATATCCCCTGACTCCGCTATCTGTAAGAGTTCTATCTAACTCTCTCTTGAAAGCATCCAGAGAATTGGCCTCCACTTCCTTATGAGGCAGAAAATTCCACAGATTCACAACTGTCTGGGTGAAAACATTTTTCCTCAACTCCGTTCTAAATGGCCTACCCCTTATTCTTAAACTGTGGCCCCTTGGGCAGCAAAGCTGTTTCCAAACCAAACTCTGATGTAAACTGTAGACAGTTTGCTTTCTATTATGCTGTATTTCCTCAGTCTCCTCAGGAAGTAGAGTGCTGACTTGACTGTGATTCCAGCATGCTTGGTCCACAACAGATCGTTGGTAATATTAAAGCCAAGAAACTTGAAGCTCTCAACCATTTCCACTTGGCATCCTTGATACTAATTAGGGCATGTACTCCACCATACAGCCTGAAGTTGATAACTAGCTTCATCACCTTGCTGACATTTAGACTTAACCATATAACCATATAGCAATTACAGCTCGGAAACAGGCCTTCCCGGCCCTTCCAGTCCGTGCCGACCATTTATTTTCCCCTAGTCCCTTTAAAGATACAGAGCGGAAACAGGCCTTTTGGCCCACCAGGTCCATGCCCAGTGGTGGACCTACATATTTGGGGCCCTGAAGCTTGAACTGTTATGGGGGCCCCTTCGCAACCTACAACGAGGTGTGGGTAACCACCTTATCTTCTAAAATGGGGTTGTTCGTTGACAGATCACCACAAATTTAAATTTCTGCATGAATGTTAATAGTGTTTTAAATTATTTATAATTATTTTATATTAAATATATTTAGAATGAAACATCCTTAATTTGCAAGTTTTTTAGTTTACGGTTTGCCTACATGATACTTTAATAACTTTAAAATTTTTATTTTAACTATTATTTTGCATTGAATTACACTCTATTATTCATATATATATATATTTTTTAAACCCCTTCTCATACAGTAGACCCATTTTTTTTAAGCAATGTGGACTAAGCATGATATTCACCTCCAGAAAAAAAGTAGGAAGTATTGGCTGGGGATCCAGGAGGCTGGCTCGGCCCCCGGTGGGGTCCAGGGGCTGCATCTCGGTGGGGGTTCAGGGGGCATTTCAATAAGTGCTTTCTGTTGGTAGTTTCAAAACAGAAGCTTAGAATTATTCTAACACATAAGCAGTAACATAACCCCCAAAATATATATATTTCATGAAATAGACAATAGACAATAGGTGCAGGAGTAATCCATTCAGCTGTTCGAGCCAGCACCGTCATTCACTGTGATCATGGTTAATCATCCCCTATCAGTACCCTGTTCCTGCCTTCTCCCCATATCCCTTGACTCCGCTATGATCAAGAGCTCTATCTATCTCTCTCTTGAAAGCCTCCAGAGAATTGGCCTCCACTGCCTTATGAGGCAGAGAATTCCACAGATTCACAACTCCCTGTGTGAAAACGTATTTCCTCCTCTCCATTCTAAATGGCCTACCTCTTATTCTTAAACTGTGACCCCTGGTTCTGGACTCTCCCAGCATTGGAAACATGTTTCCTGCCTCCAGCATGTCCAAACCCTTAATAATCTTATATGTTCCAATAAATGGCCTAAGACGGAGGCGTGGGGCCGAGCGCGGAGAGCGGCGCAGGCGCATTGTCTGAGAGAGCTGAGGGGAGGGGCGCACGTGCGCTGACTTTGACGTCGAGCCCGAGCCCCGCCCCCACGCCCGCAGCGACCGCAGCCACTCCCCACAGGAGCGGGAGAGAGGCGGCGATTAGTCGAGGTGGGAGGTTTAGTCGAGGTGAGGTTTAGTGAGTTGAGGTTTAAGTGTGAGGTGAAGTTTAGTCGCGGCGAGGGGTTTAGTTGAGGTGAAAAATCAGATTAATTTCTAGGAAAACAAAAAAATGGGAATTCCAATTAAAATCAGAAGAATATCTGAACTAGTCGCTTTTGGGCCCCCTCCGGGATTAGGGGCCCTGAAGCTTGAGCTTCATTAGTTTCATAGTAGATCCGCCCCTGTCCACGCCGACTAGCGACCATCCCGTACACTAGCACTATCCTACACACCAGAGACAATTTACAATTTTCTGAAAGGCAATTAACCTACAAACCTGTGCGTTTTTGAAGTGTGAGTGGAAACCAGAGCACCCAGAGAAATCCCACACATTCACAGGGGAACATACAAACTCTGTGCAGACAGCACCCATAGTCAGGATCAAACCCGGGGCTCTGGCGCTGTTAGACAAGGACTCTACCACTTGTGCTGCCCCATGAGGGAGGTGGAAAACAGTTTGGACCTCCATTTAATAAAATAAGATAATGAATAAATCTCTGCTTTGTTATTTATTTTCCTGGTACACATGGATTCCTCACAAAACAAAATGGAAGCTCAGCTAATCTTCTCTTCATTCCACAGAATTCCATACTTTGAAACTAGTGCTGCCACTGGAGACGGGATTGATAACGCTGTACTGGCGTTGCTGGACTTAATAATGAAACGCATGGAGGAGAGTGTTGACAAGAGTCAAATACCCGAATCAGTCAATGGAAATGCTGGCCAAAAACTTGATGCTGCCGATCCAAATGAGAAGAAGTGTGCCTGCTAGAGACCAGTGTCGTCCCACCTAAAGAAGTTTTGCAAGCGTGAATGGTTCTACAGAAAGTTTATTTTCCTATCTCATTGGGGTTTTTTTTACACTTATGCTGCCCATCTTCACTATAACTAGGAGAAATGGTTGTAGATACTACTGTTTCGGTATTGTAGAAGTTGTCTCCAAGGTATTTTAGTAGGAAGATTTCATCCGTGAATGCATACCTCAGCACACAAAATTATCCAACACAGCCATATATGAATGCCACTAAAAATGCTTCCTGCCAAAATGCTGATGTTGCCAAATAAATCATATAAGTTGATTCCTCCGATAGAGCAAAGGTGATAAGAAGGCAGTCAAGTTGCAAAATGCTGCAGCAAACTCACCTGCAAAATAAATAACACTTCAATCAAACGGCAGAGGATATATCCATGAATGCAATCTTAACTGAACAATGAGCTCTCCTTATATAGATTTGTCTTGTTCTTTTTAGGTATTGAGGTGTAATCAATGTTTTTTGTTCCCCTAATTTCCAACTAACAAAAAGCTCTGATCTCCATCCAACCCTTCACAGTTGAGGAGGTTGGTACTTTGATTGGACATATTTACATCTCTACATGCTCTACATCTTTCCACTCCTGTGATCAGACCGTACTTATTACAATGGTGATAAAAAAATGACCATTCCACGTGGTAATAATTAGCGGTGAAACTCCAACATTCAGTGATAGACGTTGCATTCTCAATGACACATCTGGCTGCTTGCCTGCATTGAGAAGTGCCCACTTTTTAGAAATTGAAAATCATGGCTCTGCTCATGTAATGTAATTAGGTTCTTCTGAGTAATTCTTACAGATAACTGTTGTTACCCATACGAAAAACAAGAAATGCTGAAAATGCTCAGTGAGTCAGGCAGTATCTATGAAGCGAAATAGGTTAATATTTCATTTTGCGGTTTCATCATTACCTCTATTACTTTTCAATACATCCTGCCTGACCTGCAGGGTGTTTTCAGTATTTGCAGCATTTTTTATTTCAGATTTCTATCATCTGCTTTGTTTTCATTGATTGCCATTCGTACAGGAGAGAGTAATTTGGAATTTCTGTCCTTTCAGTTAGTTTATTAGGTAAAACATAGAAACATAGAAAACAGGTGCAGGAGTAGGCCATTTGACCCTTTGAGCCAGCAACATCATTCGATATGATCATGACTGATCAACCAAAATGAGTGCCCCGTTCCTGCTTTCTTCTCATATCCCTTGATTCTGTTAGCCCTAAGAACTATATCTAACTCTCTCTTGAAAACATCCAATGAATTGACCTCCACCGCCTTCTGTGGCAGAGATTCACAACTCTCTGGGTGAAAATACATCACTGTTCTGGACATATTAGCTAGAAATATCAAACTTTGTAGAGACATCCACATTATTTGAAGCCACTCGTTCAAATAAATTATATGAGCAATCCTGTATAACCCAAATAAATTCACCCAAATAATGACAAGTTTTCAATACCTCGCATGAGCCCATATAAATATTCTGACGAATGGCCCTTTGAGTAATGATTTGCTTACATGGATGTCGAACATGGATGTGAACAAGGAGAGTGTAATTTTGACACAAAATGCCAAAGAAGCTCAGCGGGTTAGGCAGCATCTGTGAAGAAAAGGAATCGGTGATGTCACCTACTCCTTTTCTCCAGAGATACTGCCTGAAAGGCTGAGTTACTCCAGCATTTTGTGTCTATCTTTGGTATAAACAAGCATCTGCAGTTCATTCCTACACACAAGAGTGTAATTTACTCAGTTACAAATCCAGCAGATCAGCAACAGTTTATCCTGATTCACCAGTATTAGTTCCACTTCCTACACCTGAAATGCGGCTCCGCCGTGTCTGCCTCGCCGTTAACTGAAGTTTGTTACCAAGACAAATGATGACCACGTAGTGGAAAAGCAATAACTGCAGATGCTGGAAATCTGAAATTAAAAAAAACAGAAAACCTTGGAGATTCTCAGGAGGCTATGCAGTGTTTCAGAAGATCGAGGATTCCGCAGATGGAGACAGAAATAGCAATTATCCTTTTAGAATTTAGCTGATCAAGTAATCTTATCTGTGGATCCATTTGTCAATTTGGACATCAGTGGCTTGCCAACAGGGACTATGATAATGATCTTACTTCATTGTCGCTTGTACCTAGATGTAGTGAAATTCTTTGTTTTTGCATTCAAAATTCATAAAGACGACTGGATATCTTCAGCATTTTCAGAAATTGTCTCAACACCCTCCATTATTATGATAACTCTCTTGAACTTGACAAATGACCAGGATTAGTGAATGAAGCACTTAAGTAGGACAGGCACCAAGTGCACAAATGTGAAGAGACACATTTTGTTAGCTCTGCTCCAAGTTTTATTTTATTTGATAGAAAAACACTCAATTTCAAATTCTGCTATCATTTTTATTTTCTGTCATCCCTTTGAGATTTGGGTTTTGGAGTTCTGTGCAAATCATGTTTACAATTGAGGTTGACATAGTCACACAATGGGATGAGGGTGTTAGGTGAGCTCAACCTTTATTCATGGCTGTTGGTTTTCAACTGAACAGCAAGAATGATAGAATATATAACAATGTGATGGAGACACTTTATGTAACAAGGTACCGCTTTCCTTGGTAATGAATGTGTATTGCGGAAACCCATGTAAGTATGGGACCTATTGCATGCAGCAAGGTGGAGGAAGTTGAATGAATGTATCTTTATTGAACCAGCCAGGTAATCAAAGCATTTTGACCCAGGGACTCTATTTTTCCATACACCCACCTGCCGGCACTGCTGGGCTCAATCTCTCTTTCACCTCGAGTTGTCTTTTTTCAATATTTTCCATATTCATTGTTAAATGCAAATATTCAGAAGGATGAAAATAAATAAAATTAATTTTATCTTAATCCTTGAAGCTTGTTATTACAGTCTGAGAATATTATATTACAGTTTTTTATAAATCGGCAAGCATGCTTTTATTCTAATTTGAATGTCACTGCAGGTGCTAGATTACAGTGCTGGAGTAAATCAGCGAGGCAGGCAGCATCTCTGGAGAATATGGGTAGGTGATGTTTCAGGTCAGGACCATTCTTCAGACTGAAGGTGGTGATGGGGGGGGGGGGGGGGAATAAAACTGGAAGAGAAATGGGTGCTGAACAAAGCCTAGCGTGTGATAAGGTGTTTTTTGATTGAGAGATTCAAAGAGGTCCTTTATTGATGAGGGCTCTACAATTTTGGACAGATTAATTGTTTAAACATACACAACTTAAATATCATCACTTTGATTTAAAATCCAGTTTTACCTTTGAAATACAGATAGAAATATTATGCTGGTTTTGAAGCTTTATGGGCCTGTCCCACTTAGGCGACTTTTTAGGCGACTGCAGGAGACTATGCAGTCGCCACATGGTCGGCACGTGTTCACGGGTGGTTGCCGGGGAGTCGCCTTCATGGCCGTGAAGATTTCCCGCATTCTGGGAACTAGTCGCAGCCTCGTTATGGTCACCGTGAATTTTTCAACATGTTAAAAAATTAGCGCCGACTAGAATGAAGCCGCCACGGAGAGTAGCGAGAATTCTCGTGCCGTAGGTGGGTCGCCTGGAGGTCCTAGTGGGTTGCCAGGTGGACGAAGGTTCTTGGAGGTTCTCGTAGGTTTTAGCCGGTGCTGACCGGTGAATTTCATTGGCTCATTGTGGAAAAGAAATGGTAAGCAGTAGTTTTTAGAACCAAGGATAACCGACCGGTAATGTTAAATGTTCATCAAGCTTCACAGCCGCGAATCTCTGGCTTCTTAAAAGTTGTCTCCACTCCTTCTCCCCCTCCCCACCCCCTCTTTTAAAGGACTTACCGTAGACTGTGCTTTAGCGGTCTTTTTACAGCGCCAACCTTCCTGTTCATCGCGGTATGTGTCTGTTTCACCTTGGCTTTGCAACATTTAGACAGAGCTCCCCGTGCTTGCCCTGTCCCCGGTGCAAAACGGGCTGGTGAAGAAAGTGATGTGTTTGTGTTCCACTGTGATAGTCGCCATTCCAGTTGCCGGTTTTTCAGGCCACTGCCAGCAACTTGACAGTGGCCGGATGTCCGCTGAAAAATCGCCTAAGTGGGACAGGCCCATTGGTAATTGTAAAATAAAAATATGGTGAGAAACTTGAACCTGATATTGACTGTGTGGGACAATTATAAGAAATATTATCTGCATGGTCAGTTGTGCATTACTTGGCTCTGCCATTCATTTTTTATTACAAATAAAAAAGCCTCTCAGGAGGTTAGGTTGTGATGCTGGAACGTTCAGATTTATCACTGGGATTTTATGTTTTTTTCTTTATAAATCAAATTACTGCCTAGAAATGGGATTTTATCCATTTCTGATGTATCAAATAAGTTTTGTCCTAATACTGTATAAGCAATCACACATGATATTTGCAAAACTGGAACATATTTGCTTTATGATAGAATCAAAACTAGCTATCGCACATTGTGTCTATGCTGTTCTGTACCACGGCAACTCACAAATTCAACCCCTTAGCCCTCTCTTCGTAGTTTTGCAATATTTTTTAAATGGGGTGCAATTCCTTAAAAGTGTGCAGGAGAGTTTTCATAAGCAGTATTTAGAGGGCCCCACACATGAGAGGACAACACTGGATCTAGTATTGGGAAAGTAGGAAGGGCAAGTTAATGAAGTGTGTGTGGAAGAGCCTTTTGGGACCAGTGACTACAGTTCATAAGGTTTAAGATAGTAATGGATAGGGACGGAGAGGGTCCACGTGTTAAAATGCTCAACTGGGGTAAGGTCAACTTTGAGGGTATGAGAGAAGGTCTTGCTCACGTTGACTGGATGGAGCAGGTTATTTAAGGGGAAAGGAATATCGACCAAGTGGAATGTTTTTAAAAGTGTGCTGACATAAGCTCAGGATATGTATGTTCTGTTAGAGTAAAGGGCAAAGCAGGCAAATGTAAGGAAGCTTGGCTGACGAGGGAAATTGAGGCATTGGTCAAAAACAAGAAGGATGCCTGGGACAGATAAAGGCAGGTGGGATCAAGTGCATCCCTGGAGGAGTTTCGGGAACTAAGGAGTAAACTGGAAAAGGAGATCAGAAGGGCAAAAAGGGGTCAGCAGATAGCTCTGGTGGGTAGCATTGAGGACAATCCCAAAATATGTTATAAATACATAAGGGTAACTAGAGAGAGAGTGGGACCTCTCAGGAATCAAAACAGTCACCTCTGTGTGGAGCCACAGGGGATGGGCAAAGTCATCAATGAGTATTTCTCCTCTGTATTTACCAAGGACGGAAGAACTTGGGGCAGTCAATGGAAGTGTCTTGAGAGCAGTCAGTGCTATCGTCGAAGACGTACTGAAGGTACTGTCGTTTTTGAAGGTAAACAAATCTCCAGGGCCTAATAAGATATATCCGAGCACATTGCGGGAGCCCTGGTTGAAATTTACGAGTCACCCTTAAATACTGGAGAGGTGCCAGAAGACTGGAGGGTGGCAAAGTTGTGCCTCTTTTTAAGAAGGGTTGCAGGGAAAATGCTGGGAACTATAGGCCGGTGAGCTTACCATCTGTAGTTGGAAAGTTACCAAAAAGTATTCTGAGAGATAGGATATACAGGCATTTGGATGGGCAAAGGCTGATTAGTGATAGTTAGCATGGTTTTGTACGTGGGAAGTCGTGTCTCACAAATCTGATTTTTTTTTTAAAGTCATAATCAAAAAGGTTGATGAGGGCAGAGCTGTAGATGTTGTGTACATGGATTTCAGTGAGGCATTCGACAAGGTTCTGCATGGTAGGCTGCTCTGGAAGATTAGATCACATGGGATCCAAGGAGAGATAGCTGAATGGATAGCAAATTAGCTCCATGGAAGGAAGCAGAGGGTGATGGTGGAAGGCTGCTTCTCGGACTGGAGGCCTGTGACTAGTGGTGTGCCTCATGGTTCGGTGCTGGGCCCGTTATTGTTTGTCTATAACATCAATTATTTAGATGAGAACATATAGGGCAAGATTAACAAGTTTGCAGATGATACAAAAGTGAGTGGTTTTGCAGATAGTGAAGATGGTTGTGAAAGATTGCAGCAGGATCTGGATCGATTGGCCATGTGGGCTGAGGAATGGTTGATGGAATTTAATACAAAGAAGTGTGAGGTATTTTGGGTCATCGAACACGGGCTGGACCTACACAGTGAATGGTAGGCCTCTGGGGAGTGTTGTAGAGCAGAGGGATCTAGGAGTACAGGTGCATGGTTCCTTGAAGGTCGAGTCGCAGGTAGATAAGGTGGTCAAAAACGCTTTTGGCACTTTGTCCTTCATCGGTCAGAGCATAGAAGTTGTGAGGTCATGTTGCAGTTGTATAAGACATTGGTAAGACTGCATTTAGAATATTGTGTTCAGTTCTGGCACCATGTTATAGGAAAGATATTGTCAAGCTTGAAAGGGTTCAGAAAATATTTACTAGGATGTTGCCAGGACTAGAGGGCGTGAGCTATAGGGAGAGGTTGAGTAAGCTGGTCTCTATTCCATGGAGCACAGGGGATGAGGGGTGATCATATAGAGGTGTACAAAATCATGAGGAATAGATCGGGTAGATGCCCAGTCTTTGGAAGTTGCCCAGTGGAATCGCAGACTAGAGGACATAGGTTCAAGTGAAGGGGAAAATAATTAATAGTTATCCGAGGGGTAATTTCTTCACACAGAGGGTGGTGGGTGTATGGAACAAGCTACCAGAGGAGGTAGTTGAGGCTGGGACTACTCCAATGTTTAGGAAACAGTTAGACAGTTACATAGATAGGACAGGTTTGGAGGGATATGGACCAAGCGCAGGCAGGTGGGACTAGTGTGGGCAAATTGGGCCGAAGGGTCTGTTTCCACACTAGGACTCTATTACTCTTGGATATTTGTTTATCCATTTCACTTTTGAAGACCACGATGTAGCCTTCTCCACAACACTTCAATGGGAAGTTTCAACACATTTGCGGAATGTGTGATAGTTGTGCTTTGCACACAAATAACAGATGGCAATGAGTCCAAAGTCTAACACATTTTTCTGCAGTTCATCCTGTTTCAAAAGGTGATTGAATTTTTCATTATAATTGTAGGTTATATATATTTCTATGTTGGCACTCGTTGAGTGGAGGGGGTGTTAAGTGGCAACACTCTTTAGCCAAATTTGGATTAAAATAAAGGACACACATAAGATTGGGTCGGGAGCTGAAGGGGAGTAGGTAGATGGGATGGCTGATATCAGCCCAGTAAAGTCAAGGAGATTGTTGGTTTTACTAGGTAACAGTGGGACAGGCAGCATCTCTGTAGAGAAGGAATGGGTAACGTTTCGGGTCGAGACCCTTCTTCAGACTCAAGGAAGTAACTATGTTGCTAGAAGACAAAAAATGCTGGAGAAACTCAGCGGGTGAGGCAGCATATCTGGAGAAAAGGAATACATAACTGCTGCTGACCAAAAAAAAACATAGAAAACATAGAAATTAGGTGCAGGAGTAGGCCATTCGGCCCTTCGAGCCTGCACCGTCATTCAATATGATCATGGCTGATCATCCAACTCAGTATCCCGTACCTGCCTTCTCTCCGTACCCTCTGATACCCTTAGCCACAAGGGCCACATCTAACTCCCTCTTAAATATAGCCAATGAACCAGATAGGGCTCAAACCATAGTTTTCCAAATATTTTGATTGTAACTTCTTGTCCCTTTTAAAAGTTGAATTCTTTACAATAAAAATGTAAAAAATGGCAGATGCTGAAAATCAGAAATAATTACTTTAAAAAAAGTGATATGACATATATATTAGAAGAGGCACTTTATTGATGAGGGGAGAGATTAAACAGACTGGGCTGATGAAGAGATTTTTTAAGAAGGAGAGGATCTTGAACTGGAGAGAGTTTCGAGATGGCTGATGAGTGCGGGTGGACCAAAACTGTAGTCACCTGTGACAGGCCCTGCACAGGGTTAGACTTGTTTAATTACAAAACAGGACTTAAATGTCCTTCTTGGTGAGGTCAGAGTTCTTGCTCATTCTCCCCTCCCATAGCCTCTGTCACTTTTGTAGCAGAGATTGTGCTGCTGCCATCTGTTAGCAAGCCTTATCTGACCGCTATGTACAGAGCATTGAGGAATGTGCCAAATTGGGAGGAGTTAAAAAATGTGCAGGTCCTGTATTAACATCTGTGTTTGAGTGTAAACTACACCGCCCCAATGCAAATAGTATTTTAGTCATCTCATGATTTTTGTTGATTCAGTTATAGCTAAATGCAGCAATATTTTAATACACTACAAATAGACATAATTAGATGTATAAACACCAAACTCTATAGGAGTGCAGCTCATGTTAATATAAACTAGCAGGAACTGCAGATGCAGTACAATGAAAGTCACAAATTGCTGGAGTAACTCAGCAGGTCAGTTAACATTACTGGATAACATCAATATATGACGTTTTGGATCGGGACTCTTCTTCCCGACCTGACCCTAAACATCATATATTAATGCTCTGCAGGGATGTTTCTTGACCCACTGAGTTACTCCAGCATTTTGAGTTTTTCCTCCACTATAAACCAGTGCTTTTCTTGTGACAAGAACAAAATGCTGGAGGAACTCAGCGGCTCAGGTAGCAACTGGGGAGAGGATGGGCAGTTGACATTTTGGGTCGGGAACCCTTTTGCACCAAAAAAAAAATTAATTGAATTAGTCAGTGAGACCATTAAACAGCTTAGCAGAATCAAGCAATTTAATATATTTATATAATATAATTTTAAATATAGAAACACCAATGACAGAGGCAATTAGAAGGGACTGGGAACAAGAGTTATTGATAAAAATTCCGAACGACAGATGGGAAAAAAGTCTATTATATGTACATAAATGTTCGATTAATGTAAGACATAACCTAATTCAATTAAACATTTTACAGAGATTATATTACTCGAAAACTAGACTGAATAAAATATTTCCAAATGTTTCCCCCCATTTGTGATAAATGTCTAACTCAAAATGCCACTATAGCACATTCCTTTGTCTCTTGTACAAAACTGCATACATTTTGGAATGAAATCTTTGGAACTTTTACAAAACTATTTAACACAAAATTGAACCCCAATACAGAACTGATTATCTTTGAATCAATGGAAGAGGGAAGTAAACTAACTACGTTCCAAGAAGCTCTTCTTAATTATGGTTTAATAACAGCAAAAAAACGTATACACAAATTCTGGAAAAACGCAACCATGCCAACGTTCAAAATGAGGATGTCAAATATGTCGGAAACGCTACATCTTGAAGAAATGAGATTCGTCCTACTAGGCAAAGTAGACCAATTCTTAAAGACTTGGTCTCCCTTTATCAACTTTTTGCAAGCATATGGTGCAACATAACATAACCTTAGAAAGTAAATGGTTCAGAACCGGATGACGGATGGGCAGAAATACGAAATAGGTAAATCTCTCCTAATTTCTATTTTCTCTACTTTTTTCTCTCAATCTTCTTAGCTTTTTTATCTCTGCTCTTTATCTCTTTCGCTATCTGCTTTTTTCTTTCACTGTTCTTTTATTATTAAATTAAAAATATGAAGTTGTGCAAGAATGGTAATGTGTATGTATGTATTAGGTACTTAGGTACCACACTACTATACTTACTTCTAACAAAAATTAAAATAATTGTTTTTAAAAAGACCATTAAACAGCTTATAGGACAATGATTTATGATTTGCGCCATTTGTGACTACAAAAAAAAGTACTGCTTTAAACCTATGGTTTGCAAGATGTAATTATTATTCAGAGGATGTAGACAGCTTAACATGGAACCGTATTGCATGGGAATGGGCCCTTCAGCCCACCATTATGGATATTGGGGTCCAAGTCCATAACTCCCTGAAAGTGGCAACACAAATGGTTAGAGTAGTGAAGGTGGCATATGATATGCTTGCCTTCATTGGTCAGGGCATTGAGTATAAGAGTCAGGAAGTCATGATGCAGCTTTATAGGACTTTGGATAGGCCACATTTGGAGTATTCTGTGCTGTTCTGGTCATCCCATTGCAGGATGAAAAGGGTGCAGAGGAGGTTATTAGAATGATGCCTCGATTAGATTATATCAGCTTCAGGGAGAGACAGATTCAAATTGTTTTCTCTGAAGCTCCTGAGTTTGCAGGGAGATCTGATCGATGAGGCATAGATAAGAGTAGACAGTCAGAATCTTTTTCCCAGGATAGACAATTTAAATACAGAGGGCATAGCTTTAAGGTGAGCGGGGCAAAGTTTAAAAGAGATGTGCAGGGCAAGTCTTTTTCTCACCACACCGAGTTCCTGAAACACGCTGCCTGGGCAGTAGTGGAGGCAGATACATTAGTGGCTTTGAGACACATTTCGATAAACACATGGATATGCACAGAATAAAGGGTTAATAATTATGTGCACACAGTCATGGTTGGTCTTCACATCATGTTCAACACAAACATTATGGGCCAAAGGGCCTAGTCTTGTGCTGTACTGTTCTATGTTCTGATATTTGTGTCGAACACGATGTCTATTTAAACTAATCTCTCTAGCACAGGAACAGGCCCTTCAGCCGACAACATCAATGCTGAAAATGATTAATCTCCCCTGCCTGCAAGTAACCTATATCCCTCTATGTTCTATGCACTTCCATGTGCCTATCTATAACCATATAACCATATAACAATTACAGCACGGAAACAGGCCATCTCGGCCCTTCAAGTCCGTGCCGAACAACTTTTTTCCCTTAGTCCCACCTGCCTGCACTCATACCATAACCCTCCATACCCTTCTCATCCATATGCCTATCCAATTTATTTTTAAATGATACCAACGAACCTGCCGCCACCACTTCCACTGGAAGCTCATTCCACACCGCTACCACTCTCTGAGTAAAGAAGTTCCCCCTCATGTTACCCCTAAACCTCTGTCCCTTAATTCTAAAGTCATGTCCTCTTGTTTGAATCTTCCCTATTCTCAAAGGGAAAAGCTTGTCCACATTAACTCTGTCTATCCCTCTCATCATTTTAAAGACCTCTATCAAGTCACCCCTTAACCTTCTGCGCTCCAGAGAATAAAGACCTAACTTATTCAACCTATCTCTGTAACTTAGCTGTTGAAACCCAGGCAACATTCTAGTAAATCTCCTCTGTACCCTCCCTATTTTGTTGACATCCTTCCTATAATTGGGCGACCAAAATTGTACACCATACTCCAGATTTGGTCTCACCAACGTCTTGTACAATTTTAACATTACATCCCAGCTTCTATACTCAATGCTCTGATTTATAAAGGCTAGCATACCAAAAGCTTTCTTTACCACCCTATCTATATGAGATTCTACCTTCAAGGAACTATGCACGGTTATTCCCAGATCCCTCTGTTCAACTGTATTCTTCAATTCCCTACCGTTTACCATGTACGTCCTATTTTGATTTGTCCTGCCAAGGTGTAGCACCTCACATTTATCAGCATTAAACTCCATCTGCCATCTTTCAGCCCATTTTTCCAACTGGCCTAAATCACTCTGTAGACTTTGGAAATCCTCTTCATTATCCACAACACCCCCTATCTTGGTATCATCTGCATACTTACTAATCCAATTTACCACTCCTTCATCCAGATCATTGAGGTACATGACAAACAACAAAGGACCCAATAAAGATCCCTGAGGCACCCCACTAGTCACCTGCCTCCAACCCGACAAACAGCCATCCACCATTACCCTCTGGCTTCTCCCATTCAGCCACTGTTGAATCCATCTTGCTATTCCTGCATTTATACCCAACAGTTGAACCTTCTTAACCAACCTTCCATGAGGAACCTTGTCAAAGGCCTTACTGAAGTCCATATAGACAACATCCACTGCTTTACCCTCGTCAATTTCCCTAGTAACCTCTTCAAAAAATTCAAGAAGATTAGTCAAACATGACCTTCCAGGCATAAATCCATGTTGACTGTTCCTAATTAGACCCTCTTTATCCAGATACTTATATATATTATCTCTAAGTATCTTTTCCATTAATTTGCCCACCACTGAAGTCAAACTAACCGGTCTATAATTGCTAGGTTTACTTTTAGAACCCTTTTTAAACAATGGAACAACATGCGCAGTACGCCAATCCTCGGGGACTATTCCAGTTTCTAATGACATTTGAAATATTTCTGTCATAGCCCCGGCTATTTCTACACTAACTTCCCTCAATGTCCTAGGGAATATCCTGTCAGGACCTGGAGACTTATCCACTTTTATATTTTTCAAAAGTCCCAGTACTTCTTTTACTTTGAAACTCATAGTATCTATCTAAAAGATTGCACCCAATTATAGTTTTATTGATTCACCTTTAGAAAATAAAACGATTTCCTGACTTCAATTTATCATCAATTGAACTAAATCTGTACTTCTCTGCTCATTTCACAACTTCCTCGCCAATTTATCACTGGAAATAAAAATAATTGATATTTGATATTTCTTCATTTTTGTATCCATGTAAAGTATATAGTGTAATTATTATTTAACATGTTAGCTTAGATAACTGAACTGAGAAACCAAGATTATTATGCAAATATGACTCTTGCTAATACGATTGTTATTATATTGCCAGGAATAAAGAAGAGGAATCAGTGAAAACTTCATATTTATAAATGACAGTTATTTACTTGACAGCCACATTTTATTGTTCATTCAATTTAAATAGCGATACATCAGGAAACTGACCAACGCTGTGAATTACACTTTCTACACCAACTATCCTATCCAAAGCTAAACCGGAGTTCCTCCCCAAAGCCATGAAAGATCTTCCTGCAGACAGTGTGAATCCGCTTTACTCAAATTGTAAAGATTTGAAACACATGGTAATTGGTTTAAGAATAGAGCAAAAATATCAGGCAATTCTTGCCTATGGCACATGCGCATGTGCCCCTACTGGTTCCAATTGAGACAGTGGAATGGTGCCATCGACTATCCACCCCACTTTGCTGTCGACCACTCCTTTATAAGTTCATAAGTGACAGGAGCAGAATTAGGCCACTCGGCCCATCAAGTCTACTCCGCCATTCAATCACTTTTCAGCTGATCAGCAACAGAGTTTATCCTGATTCACCATTATTGATTCCACATTGCTGCACCTGGAATCCTGATCCACAGTGTCTGCGCCGCCATTAACTGAACTTTCTTATCAAGACAAATGATGACCATGTAATTGAAAAGCAATAACTGCAGATACTGGAAATCTAAACTAAAACCAGGAACAGATTGGCACAGTGGCGTAGTGGTAGAGTTACTGCCTAAAGGGCCTGTCCCACTGTACGAGGTACTTTAAGAGCTCTCCCGAGTTAAAAAAAAATCAAACTTGTGGTAAGCACGTAGAATGTATGTAGCGGGTACATCGGAGCTTGGAACGTCTCTTAGTGGCTCGTAACGCTAATGGCAGGTACTCGGGAAACGCTGTAAGCTCGTGAAGACTTTTCAACATGTTGAAAAATGTCCACAAGAGCCCCGAGTATCTACAAGCGGCTATTACCGTAATTCTCTGAGTTCGAATCAGGGGAAACTCGGGAGAACTCTTGAATTAGCTCGTACAGTGGGACAGGCCCTTTACAGCGCCAGAGACCAGGGTTCGATCCTGATCTGTCTGTACGGAGCTTGTACATTCTCCCGGTGACCGAGTGGGTTTTCTCTAGGTGCTCCGATTTCCTCCCGCACTTCAAAGACGAAGAGGTTTGTAGGTTAATTGGCCTCTGTAAATTGTCCCTAATGTGTAGGATACTACTAGTGTGCTCGCTGATTGGCACAGACCCAGTGATCCACACTGTATTTCTAAAGTCTATAAGGCCAAAGGAGCAGTATTAGGCCATTCAGTCCTCTGATCCTGCTTGATCTTTCATAGGGTCAGGGCTGCTCCTCAAAGTTTACTACCCTCTTCCAGATTTCTCCCCAAATCCCTTGCTCCCTTAAGAATAAACAATGAGAACAATTAAATAGATTTATTTCAGACAAGCAAATAAGTCTGTACATTTGCTTGAACAGTCAAGTGCTCAGTGAAGCAATACGAGACATATTATTTCGACATTTTAAATGCTCACTCTTGTGAAACCAGTTTAGAGCTGCATTTGTGGACAAATTACATGGAAGTTGTATTGTCCTGTCCTTCTGAGCCATTTTCATTTGATTACCCCGATGTTTCCCTCAATCAGTCTTCCACGCCAATATTTCACTTCATTTCTTGACAGATATTGCTTTCAAAAACCACAGAGCGCAGCAGGTCTATAATTTTCCTGTGTACATGCAGTTTCAGACATGCAGTTTTGTACTCCATCCTTTGGCAATTTACAAATTAGATGGTCACGAGAAGCTGGCAGGCAAGTGTGCTTGGAGACGTGGGCTCTCTTCTTTAAGAATTCCTCTGTGGTAAATACACCACAATGAAGAGGCAGCTGGCCAGTGATCAGGCACTTGTCTTTTTCCAACTCATCAGCATTTGGTAAGGGGTTTGATTTCTTTTCGATTCACCAATGGATTTAGGAAGAGGGCTGGAAGAATAAAGGCTAGAGAACAAAAGACAGAGGCAGAAAATAATGAAATGACTGATATTTTATATAAGCATAACATTTCATAAAAGGTACTGTATTTCTTGATGTAAAAACATTGCACTGTCAAGTCAACTTTATTTGTCACATACACATACAAGATGTGCAGTGAAATAGAAACATAGAAAATAGGTGCAGTAGGAGGCCATTCGACCCTTCAAGCACCGCCATTCATTGTGATCATGGCTGATCGTCCCAAATCAATAACCCGTGCCTGCCTTCTACCCATATCCCTTGATTCCACTAGCCCCTAGAGCTCTATCTAACTCTGTCTTAAATCTATCCAGTGACTTGGCCTCTACTGCCCTCTGTGGCAGGGAATTCCACAAATTCATGACTCTCTGGGTGAAAAGGTTTTTTCTCACCTCAGTCTTAAATGGCCTCCCCTTTATTCTAAGACTGTGGCCCCTGGTTCTGGACTCGCCCAACATGCATCTAGCTTGTCCAGTCCTTTTATAATTTTATATGTTTCAATAACATATCCCCTCATCCTTCTAAACCCCAGTGAATACAAACCTAATCTTTTCAATCTTTCCTCATATGACAGTCCCTCCATCCCAGGGATCAATCTTGTGAATCTACCCTGCACTGCCTCAATCACAAGTATGTTCTTCCTCAAATTAGGAGACTAAAACTGTACGCAATACTCCAGATGTGGTCTTACCAGACCCCTATACAACTGAATAACCTCTTTACTCCTATACAGAAATAATGAACTGCTACCAATCTCAAGTTTCATTTTGTTCGATACAATACATGATTAATTTAAACACCTTAGTAGTGCTTGGCTGTGTTTGCCTTTATTAAATTTACATGGATTACCTTTACTTCCTTCAATCAAATTTGATTTTAAAAATTAAATGTCATTTTTATGACATTTCGTTTTTTAACTGTTTAGTATTAACATTTGGCATTTTATCAATTGCTCCGATCAACAAAGTGAGCACATTTTAAAGAAAAGCATTTAATTCACCTCACTTTATGTATTCCCCACTCAGAATTATTTGATTACAAAATTGTATTCCTTAGGAAAAACCTATGAAAGCCTACCTGTCAGATGAAGCTGGTGAATCATTTTCCTTTGGCTTTTCAGAGCAAACTTCAACTTTATATTTCAGCCGATTGTTCTGTATAATAAATAGACAGTTACAAGTATTTACTCCCATTCATTTGTAAACGTTCCATATTCCACTACTACATTAATAGGAGGCTCTCTGATATATTGAGACTAAACATGCGTTATATTTATAGAAAGGATACAGCTCATTTTATAGTCACCAGCCAGAGATGGAGGTTAAAAATAACAAAGAACTAAGACAGAAAACTGCAGTATTTTGCAGGTCAGGCAGCATCTGTAGTGGAAATAACAGCGTTGATGTCATGTGGCCCTTCATCAGAACCTTTCATCGACCCGAAACATTTGCTGTTTCCATTCTGTAACACTGCCTGAGCTACCAAATATTTCAAGAATCTGCAGCTCTTTTATAGTTTCAAAAAATAATTTTCTTTAGTGAGGAAATGTCAAAGACTAGAGGGCATAACTTTAGGATGAGAGTGGCAAAGTTGAAAGGGTATGTGCAGGGCAAATACAGAGGGTGGTGGGTTTCTGGTTCGTGCTGCCAGGGGTGGTGTGTTTAAGAGCCTTTTTGATAACCATATGGATACGCAGAGAATGGAGGGATGTGGATCATATGCAAACAGATAGGATTAGTTTATCTTGGCGGCACAGTGGTGCAGAGGTCGGTGGGGGAGGGTGGGGGGCACAATGGCGCAGCAGTAGAATTGCTGCCGTACAGCGGCAGAAACCCGATTCGATCCTCACAACCGGTGCGGTCTGTATGGAGTTTATACGTTCTTCCTGTGACTGCATGGGTTTTCACTGGGTACTCCGGTGTCCTCCCACATTCCAAAGATGTGCAGATTTGTGGATTAATGTAAATTGTCCCTCGTGTATAGGGTAAAACTTGTGTATGGGTGATCGCTGGTTGGCACGGACTTGGTGGGCCAAAGGGCCTGTTTCCCTGATGTATCTCTAAAATACATCCCTGATGTATCATGTTCAGCACAGATATTGTGGGCTTCGTTGCATTGTACTTTTCTATGTTCTTGGTTAATAAAATCTGTTGCAACTAATTAAGCAAGACAGGTAATAATCTCCAAGAAAAGAGTCAGGCACAGAACTTGATGATTTTGCTGAAGATTCAACTTCAACACAAATTATGTTGAAACTTTTGGAATGACAAATGAAAATAAATGCTGTCAATAACAATGACAAAATCGCTTGAGCCGAAACACCAACATTGATTTCATGCATTGGAAACATGCAAAAATCAAGATTCTTGATTAGTACAGGTGTCAGAAGTTATGGGGAAAAGGCAGGAGAATGAGGTTAGGAGGGAGAGATAAATCAGCCATGATAGAATGGTGGAACAGACTTGATGGGCCGAATCGCCTAATTCTACTCCAATTCCTTATGACCTTAATCCAAGGAAGTAAAACGAGGGTTTACATTCAAAAAGGTAACAGCATTACCAGTCAATCATGGGCTGTGTGAATCAGCTCAAAACTAATAAACATGACTCAAAGACTCGAGATTGCGGATTGAAAGAACAATATATTTACTATATTACATCAGCTAGTAATATTTCAGATGCATTCTTCGCCTAGCCATCAATAAATTCATTACTCTGTATCAAATATTGTTAACTGGCTTAGAGCATATCCTATTGAGAGACCATGTACAGACTGCAATCTTTATTTATGTCACGGAGTGAACCAGAACAACAAGCCCAGGTTCTCTGAGTGTTATACATTGATCTGATTTTCCCATTTGGAAAAAATAGGGAAAAACAGCCAAGTTTATTCAAACTGTGGTCCTGTCTGCCTTATTCACTCATTCAGTCTCCATTGCCCTGAAAATGATTATTTCCTCTACACAAGTAGAAACTCATTTCAAGTATAAAGTTAACTTTCAAAGCAAATATTCATTTAAATTTTATGAAAGACATTGTAAATAAACTTCAGTTTAATATTGTTTTCCAAAAAGTATTAAAACCAATTTGTATTCTTCTTTCCCCAATTCCATATTAAAGGAAATATGAAATTGTGATGGAAATATAACACTGGCCCATGTGGCTGCATGGTGGTGCAGCAGTTAGTGCTGCTCACCCATGGAACCTGGATGAGTTTCCACTGGGTGTCCTAGTTTCCTCCCACTACCTAGTATGCTACACTTTAGATAACATGTTTCCAGGGATAGTGGTGGAAGCAGATTGATAGTCATGTTCAAGGGGTATTTAGCTAAGCGCATGGATATGCAGGGGATTGAGGGATAGTCATACCGCACGGAAACAGGCCCTTTGGCCCAACTTGCCAACAAAAATGCTCCATCTACACTAGTCCCACCTGCCTGTATTTGGCCCATATACCTTTCCTATCCATAAACCTTTCCTATCCTTGCACCTGTCCAAATGTCTTTTAAATGTTCATATGGTCAGAACTGATAGGAGCAGAATTAGGCCATTCGGCCCATCAAGTCTACTCTGCCATTCAATCATGGCTGATCTATTTCTCCCTCCTAACCCCATTTTCCTGTCTTCTCCCCATAACCCGTACTAATAAAGAATTATATGCCTTGAATATATCCACTGACTTGGCCTCCACAGCCTATTGTGGCAAAAAGTTCCTCAGATTCACCACCCTCTGACTGAAGAAATTCCTCCTCATCTCCTTTCCTAAAAGAATGTTGTTAAAATACTTGCCTCAACTACCTCATTTGATGGAGCTGCTCTGCCAGGAAACAGCATGGACCTGATAGGCATAGTGGCCTTCTGTGTTGTAATATGTAAATCAGGTAACATTTGTAGAGGCAGGAACAATATTGCTGCCTGCTAAAAGAATTGTCACATCTGAGCAGTGTTAACTTTTCTTTGTTGTGATTATAAAAATGGAGGGATGATAAAAGTGTGAAGCTTATCTGCACCTTCTCTCTACCTTCCTGGTCACAATGATAATGAACTTCAATCAATGTTTCAGTTCTGTGCACTTACACTTTTAAAGTACATACATACCTCAGCTTCAAGTATGCCCACTTGTTCCTTCAGTTTCAAAATGATTACATCCTGTTTCGCCAACTCCATTTTTGAGTTTTCAATCTGTGAATAGAAACAAAATGAAAAAGCATTAGGTGAAAAGCACTTAAAGCAGCCACTGATTTCCCAGTCAAGCAGGGATAAACCTTATCTATGTGTTAAAAGAGCACATGATAACATCAAATCCGACTGATCACTCTTGGTTAACATAAGTTGAAACAGTTTAAGGATTCTTGGTTAAACATAGAACACACACTACCACAGCACAAGAACAAGTCCTTTGGCCCACAATGTCTGCAACAAGAATGATGTCAAAACCAACCTTTATCTGCTTGCACATAATCCATATTCGTATTACCCTGCACATCCATATGCCAATCCAAAACTCTCTTAAATGCTACTATCATATCTGCTTCCACCACTCCGAACAGCGTGCTCAAGGCACTCACTGCCCTTCTTGTAAAAATATAACTTGCCCTGCACATCTCCTTTCAGTTTTGTTCCTCTCATCTCACACCTATGCCCTCTGGTATCTGATTTTCCCATTCTGGGAAAAAGATTCTGACTGTCTACTCTATCTTTGCCTCTCATAATTTTATACACTTCTACCAAGTCTCCCCACAACCTCAGGCATTCCAAAGAAATCAATCGAAGCTGTCCAACCTTTCCCTGTAGCTAATACCCCCTAAACTAGGCATCAATGTCTCCTCGGCACCCTTTCCAAAGCCTCCACATCCTTCCTGAATGATGCAATACTCCAAATGGAGCCTAACCAATGTCCTATTAATAAAGAATGTCATTTTTTAAATAATAAAATCGAGGGAAAGCCATTCAACTAATCAAATCTCCCAAGTAATTAGATCATGACTGATCTGCACTTGAACCATTTACAACAAGGGAAATACTTGAATCACCAAGTATTTTGGAGAAATAACAAAATTACATCCTGTTATTAAAGACTTGCAAAAGTATCCAAACTCATAATACATAACAGGATATCGTTACTATTCAGAAAGCAGACAAACATACCAAGGCGTTACAAATGTCAATCATTCGATGGCAGGACTTTTACATACCATCTTGTTCAGATTGCACAGTGACACATTTGTAATCTTATTTTCCTGAAAAATTAAACGTTACTTAAAATAAGGAACTTTCAGCAGCCCAGTTTCCACTCCAGGGTCCATTATGGGCCTGGCACATAGCACCAGGAGGAATCTTGATACAAGCAGCATTGTGCAACAACTTGCAGCTCGTGGCTGGATGCTACTTTTGGATTTTTGCTGGTGAATGAGTGCTTAAGCACTGGCCCCTTGGAATGAAGAAAACGTCCAACTCAACTGCAAAGTCTGTATTTGTACAACTTCTAGGCAATTCGCTTTTCATGACGCCTCTGATGTAGACTCTTTCGGACCTATGAGCAGGTACCAGCAACACTCTGATACTCTCCCCATTCCAATTTTTCATTGTAGTAGCTCAGTCACTGAGTGCGGGCAGGTGGCCAATGAATTAATCTGCACTGACAAAC
Source organism: Raja brachyura (assembly GCA_963514005.1). The sequence continues at coordinate 33,881,570 of OY740781.1, forward strand.
AAACTGAGGTCAGTAATTGTTTGTTTGATTGATCAATTGAAAGATATAGCATGGAAACCGGCCCCTACAGCCCATGCCGACTATTGATCACACATTCACACTTGTTCTATGTTGTCCCACTTTCCAGTTCATTCCCTACACACGAGGGCAATCTCAACTAGGACCATGGATTGGATGTAGTATGCTCTTTATTGCTCACTGTCAGTGTGTGAGATGTAGTTAGCAACTAAACCAGCTGGAGAACCAGACATCAGATGATATTTTTACCCTCACTGAAGAAATTAAATTTATTTTAAGACATTAATTATCATCCATATTAACGTCATGTCCTGCAGCTTACCGAGTTTATTGCACTGTGCAGATTGCGGTGTTGCTGTGTGATGACATTGTCGAGGTGAAAGATTTTTTCCTGCAGTGTGGAAGACTCCAACTGAAGATCCTGAAACCTGTCAACAATTTAATTCCACGTCAACTTTACAAAAATAGTATCTCATTGTCTCTGGCCATTATTGCCAACAATCACTTAAATACTTTGGCAAAATTAAATTGACAGCACTTTCCAGAATAGTTATAGAGTCATAGAATCCATGAGCAGTAGATTACTGACATTTTGGAAGAAGCTGAAGTACTTACACATGTCACAGTTTGAACAGAATGCTCAATGACAGAATGACAGGATCGGTCAAAGTCAGCATGGATTTATGAAGGGGAAATCATGCCTGACTAATCAGATGTAACAAGTAGAATGGATAAGGGAGAGCCAGTGGACGTGGTGTATCTGGACTTTCAAAAAGGTCCCACACAAGAGTTTAGTGTGCAAAGTTAGAGCACATGGTATTGGGGATAGGGTATGACATGGTTAGAGAACTGGTTGGCAGACAGGAAGCAAAGAGTAGGAATTAACAGGTCCTTTTCAGAATGGCAGGCAGTGACTAGTGGGGTGCTGCAAGGCTCGGTGCTGGGACCACAGTTATTTACAATATATATATTAACGATTTAGATGAGGGAATTAAATGTGACATCTCCAAGTTTGGGGATGACACAAAGCTGGGTGGCAGTGTGAGCTGTGATGAGGATGCTATGAGGCTGCAGGGTTACTTGGATAGGTTTGGTGAGTGGGCAGATGCAAGGCAGATGCAGTATTTTGTGGATAAATGTGAGTTTATCCACTTTCGTGGCAAGAACAGGAAGGCAGATTATTATCCGAATGGTGTCAGATTAGGAAAAGGGGAGGTGCACTGAGACCTGGATGTGCTTGTACATCAGTCACTGAAAGTAAGCATGCAGGCACAGCAGGCAGTGAAGAAAGCTAATGGCATGTTGGCCTTCATTGCGAGAGGATTTGAGTTTAGGAACAAGGAGATCTTACTGCAGTTGTACAGGGCCCTGGTGAGACCGCACATGGAGTATTGTGTGCAATTTGGGTCTCCTAATTTGAGGATGGACATTATTGCTATTGAGGGAGTGCAGCGTAGGTTCACCAGGTTAATTCCCGGGATGGCAGGACTGACATATGATGAAAGAATGGGTTGACTGGGCTTGTATTCACTGGAGTTTAGAAGGATGAGAGGGGATCTTATAGAAACATATAAAATTCTTAAAGGATTGGACAGGTTAGATGCAGGAAAAATGTACTCAATGTTGGGGGAGTCCAGAACCAGGGGTCATTTAAGAATAAGGGATAGGCCATTTAGGACTGAGATGAGGAAAGATGTCTTCACCCAGAGAGTTGTGAATCTGTGAAATTCTCTGCCACAGAAGGCAGAGGAGGCAAGTTCACTAGATGTTTTGAAGAGAGAGTTAGATTTAGCTCTTAGGGCTAATGGAATCAAGGGATATGGGGAGAACGCAGGAACAGAGTACTTATTTTGGATGATCAGACATTATGATATTGAATGGCGGTGCTGGCTCGAAGGGCTGAATGGCACCTATTTTTCTATGTTTCTATGTTTGAAGAAATATAGGAATAACAAAAGAGGGTTGGCCAAGGCATGGACAACCAGGGTGGAATCTGCATGGCCTGATATCAATTTATTCCGTTTCCAGACTGGATTCTCCAAAGTTGATTTGAAGAAAGCAACAAACAACTTATAGACAATAGACAATAGACAATAGGTGCAGACAATGGCCCTTTGAGCCAGAATGGCTGATCATCTACAATCAGTAACCCGTTCCTGCCTTCTCTCCATATCCCCTGACTCCGTTATTTTTAAGAGCCCTACCTAGCTCTCTCTTGAAAGTATCCAGAGAACCTGCCTCCACCGTCCTCTGAGGCAGAGAATTCCACAGACTCACCACTCTCTGTGTGAAAAGGTGTTTCCTCGTCTCTGTTCTAAATGGCTTACTCCTTATTCTTATAGTACAGTACCCTCCACTTTAAAATAAATATCCAAGCTGCTTCACAGATGCATAGACAGCTATGAATAGTACCAAGTTAAAGGTAGAGTTATCAAGAAGCATGATCAAAGGTCTGCATTTGGACGGGACTGTTTTACCCGCTGAGTATGTTTTTGAAGTAATAAGCAACAGCAGACTTTACATGGAGCATAACCCCTGAAGCAATGTAGTACATGGAACATGGTGAGGATGTGGATCAATTGAAAATGCACGATAAATGTTAACAGTGGCAGGGGAGAAAGATTCAATAAATGTGGCTCATTACAATATGTCAATATGTAAAAACAGAAAATATTGAAAACATATCCAAGACTATAAATACATTAAATGTAAACATTAAAAATTAAGGGCTGAAATAACTAAACCTGTGTTTTGAAACACGTTACATTTACAGGAGTTTTTATTTAGCACTAATAATGAACTCCAGGCATTTCCAAAAGAGGAAGGTTGCAGTTGATTAGTGCACAAATGACATTTTTTGCTGTCTAAAGGGAAGGTGGGGGTGGTGAGTAGAAGAAGGAAATAGAAATTCAATCTCAGCTGCATATGCAAATGATTCATTGTAGTCAATGGAAATCAATGAAATCTGATACAATTATTCCACTGTCCAATCAATGCATGCGTCCCAGAACAGATCCACATTGCAAATTTATAATTAATACATAATTAGATTAAAATTTGTCAGGATAAAAGTGGCCAAATTGTTTTTGGAACAACTGAAAGCAACGTAAGAGCACCAATTGCATGAAACATTAGTTGTGAATATGTCAAATAACATTGGATAGAGACGGCAATATCAGAGGCATATAGCTGGAAATAGAGAGCACCAGGACTTCAGGAAATTACACCCATGTTAAGGACATATTAAAAACATTAAAAAAATGTTTTTAATAGAAAAATAGAAAAATAGGTGCAGGAGTAGGCCATTTGGCCCTTTGAGCCAGCACTGCCATTCAATATGATCATGGCTGATCATCTAAAATCAGTAGCCCGTTCCTGCTTTTTCTCTGTATTTCTATAAGAGGCCCTCTCATCCTTCTAAATTCCAGTGAATTCAAGCCCAGTCGCTCCATTCTTTCATCAAAAGACACTCCCGCCATCCCGGGAATTAAGTGGATAACCTCACATTTATCTACATTATACTGCATCTGTCATGCATCTGCCCACTCACCCATCCTGTCCAACTCACCCTGCATCCACATCGCATCCTCTTCACAGTTCACACTGCCACCCAGCTTTGTGTCATCTGCAAATTTGCTAATGTTACTTTTAATTCCTTCATCTAAATCATTATTGTATATTATAAATAGCTGCAGTCCCAGCACGGAGCCTTGCAGCACCCCACCAGTCACTGCCTGCCATTCTGAAAGGGACCCATTAATCCCCACTCTTTGTTTCCAATCTGCCCAACAATTTTCTATCATTGTCAATACCCTATCCCCAATACCATGTGCTCAAATTTTGCCCACTAATCTCCTGTGTGGGACCTTATCAAAGGCTTTCTGAAAGTCCACATACATTACATCCACTGGCTTGTCCATTTTACTTGTTACATCCTCAAAAATTACCAGGAGATTAGTCAAGCATGATTTCCCTTGGGTTAGATAAGGATTTAGATTTGATTGATTTAGTTATAGTAAGGAGAAAATAAATTATTGCGGATGACGTGAAAATTGTTAGAGTTATGGATAGTAGGGAAGATTATCAAAGAATACAGTAGAATAGAGATGAGAGAATTATGGGTGAAATGGCAGTTGGACAACTATGAGTTGTTTTATTCTGAGTGGACAAATGTAAGAGAATGTCTTCAATGCTGGACCCTTGGGAGCATTGATGTACAAAGGGAATTTGGAGTACCAGTTCACAGCAATAAAAGTGGGAATGTAAGTGGTAAAGACAACAATTGTCATGCTGTAGAAATAAGGACATACAGATTCTGATGTGGCAAGGAAAGACACAAAATGCTGGGGTAACTCAGCAGCATCTCTGGAGTACACTGATAGGTGACATTTCGGGTCGGGTCACCTCTTCATACTGATGCTTCACTTCATCAGCTGGGACATTGAGTATAATAGTCAGGAAGTAATGATGCAGGAGTATGCTACTTTGGTTAGAAGAAGATTCACCAAGATGTTCCGTAGATGAAAGAGTAAAAGCCAAAAGGAGAGGTTGAACTCACTTGGATTGTTTTCTCTTGAGTATCAGAGGCTAAGGAGAGACCTGATAGAAGTACAGTACATCAAGTTATAAGAGGCATAGATAGTCAGAGTCCGTTTCCCAGAATATTAGTGGAAAATAATAGATGGCATATGTTAAGGCGAGAGAGGGAAAGCATAAAGGAGATTTACAAGACACATATTTTTTAACACCAATCCTGGAAAACACTGCCCAATGAGGTGTGGAAGCAGATATGATAGCAACATTTAAAAGGCATTTAGACAAGGCAATATGAACAGGGAGGGAATTGAGCAATATAGACCATACACACAGATGGGATTAGTTTAGATTGGCACCATGATCATACTGGTCTAGGGGCCTATTCCAATGCTATACAGTTCTACGCAAGGGACCCCAGTTACACCAATGGAGGTGCTTCAGCCTTTGTTATTATCCACCAGGTACAAGGTACTGCTGAAGCAGTGGATAAGAATAATTAATATAATGGGTTTGAATGCACAAACGATCATTCAGTGAGGTTTATCAGATTGGAATACGGTGCTTTCAGTTAATAGCATAACAATTCTTCAAAAATGAACTCATGGTGTTTTAGGAACAATAAATATGAATAAAGGGGTCACAGAAACAAATAGAAACATAGAAAATAGGTGCAGGAGTAGGCCGTTTGGCCCTTCCAGCCTGCACCGCCATTTAATATGATCATGGCTGATCATCCAACTCAGTATCCCTTACCTGCCTTCTCTCCAGTTCCCTTTAGCCACAAGGGCCACATCTAACTCCCTCTTAAATATAACCAACAAACTGGCCTCAACTACCCTCTGTGGCAGAGAATTCCACAGATTCACCACTCTCTGTATGAAAAATGTTTTTCTCATCTCGGTCCTAAAAGATTTCCCCCTTATCCTTAAACTGTGACTCCTTGTCCTGGACTTCCCCAACATTGGGAACAATCTTCCTGCATTTAGCCTGTCCAACCCCTTAAGGATTTTCTAAGTTTCTATAAGATCCCCCCTCAATCTTCTAAATTCTAGCGAGCAGTGTCTAGAGAGAGATTACCTTTATTGTCATTCAGTCTATCCAGTCTTTCTTCATAAGAAAGTCCTGACATCCCAGGAATCAGTCTGGTGAACCTTCTCTGTACTCCCTCAATCGCAAGAATGTCTTTCCTCATATTTGGAGACCAAAACTGTACGCAATCCTCCAGGTGTGGTCTTACTAAGACCCTGTACAACTGCAGTAGAACCTCCCTACTCTTGTACTCGAATCCTTTTGCTATGAATGCTAACATACTATTCACTTTCTTCACTGCCTACTGCACCTGCATGCCTACTTTCAATGATTGGTGTTCCATGACACCCAGGTCTTGTTGCATCTCCCCTTTTCCTAATCGGCAACCATTCTAATAATAGTCTACTTTCCTGTTTTTGCCACCAAAGTGGATAACCTCACATTTATCCACATTGTACTGCATCTGCCATGTATTTGCCCACTCACCCAGCCTATCCAAGTCACCTTGCAGCCCACCAGCATCCTCCTCACAGCTAACACTACCCCCCAGCTTCGTGTCATCCGCAAACTTTGTAATATTGCATTCAATTCCCTCGTCCAAATCATTAATATATATTGTAAATAGCTGGGGTCCCAGCACTGAGCGTTGCGGCACCCCACTAGTCACTGCCTGCCATCCTGAAAAGGACCCGTTCACTCCTACTCTTTGCTTCCTGTCTGCCAACTAGTTCTCTATCCACATCAATACTGAACCGCCAATACCGTGCTCTTTAAGTTTTTATACTAATCTCTTGTGTGGGACCTTGTCGAAAGCCTTCTGAAAGTCCAGATATAACACATCCACTGCTTCTCCCTTATCCACTCTACTAGTTACATCCTCAAAAAATTCAATAAGATTCGTCAGACATGATTTACCTTTCGTAAATCCATGCTGACTTTGTCCAATGATTTCACCACTTTCCAAATGTGCTGCTATCCAATCTGTAATAACTGACTCTAGCAGTTTCCCCACTACTGACGTTAGACTAACTGGTCTGCAATTCCCCGTTTTCTCCCTCCCTTTTTAAAAAGTGAGGTTACGTTAGCTACCCTCCAATCCTCAGGAACTACTCCAGAATCTGAAGAGTTTTGAAAAATTATCACTAAGCCATCCACTATTTCTGAGGTTACTTCCTTTAGTACCCTGGGATGCAGCCTATCTGGCCCTGAGGATTTATCAGCCTTTAATCCATTCAAATTACCTAACACCACTTTCCGGCTAACCTGGATTTCACTCAATTCCTCCATCTCATTTGACCCGCGAAGTCTGCTATTTCCGGCAGATTATTTATGTCTTCCTTAGTGAAGACAGAACCAAAATAGTTATTCAATTGGTCTGCCATGTCCTTGTTCCCCATCATCAATTCACCTGTTTCTGACTGCAAGGGACCTACATTTGTTATAACTAATCTTTTTTTCTTCACATATCGATAAAAACGTTTGCAGTCAGTTTTTATGTTCCCTGCCAGTTTTCTTTCATAATCCATTTTCCCTTTCCTAATTAAGCACTTTGTCCTCCTCTGTTGGACTTAGAATTTCTCCCAGTCCTCTGGTAGGCTGCTTTCTCTGGCTAATTTGTACGCTTCATCTTTTGTTTTGATACTATCCCTGATTTCCCTTGTTATCCACGGATGCACTACCTTCCCTGATTTATTCTTTTGCCATACGGGGATGAACAATTGTTGTAGTTCATTCATGTAGTCTTTAAATGCCTTCCATTGCATATCCACCGTCAACCCTTCAAGAATCAATTGCCAGTCTATCTTGGCCAATTCACATATCATACCGTCACAGTTCCCTTTCTTTAAGTTCAAGGCCAGTGTTTCTGAATTAACAATGTCACTCTCCATCTTAATGAAGAACTCAACCATATTATGGTCACTCTTGCCCAAGGGGCCACGCACGACAAGGCTGCTAACTAACCCTTCCTCATTACTCAATACCCAGTCTAGAATAGCCTGCTCTCTCGTTGGTTCCTCTACATGTTGGTTTAGAAAACTATCCTGCATACATCCTCTTCCTCAGCACTTCTGCCAATTTGATTCACCCAATCCATATGTAGTTTAAAGTCACCCATCATAACTGTTTTACCTTTGTTGTACGTATTTTTAATTTCCCGTTTGATGCCATCCGCAACTCCACTACTACTGTTAGGTGGCCTTTACACAACACCCACTAACGTTTTCTGCCCCTTAGTGTTTTGCAGCTCTACACATATTGATTCCACATCCTCCAAGCTAATGTCCTTCCTTTCTATTGCGTTAATCTCATCTCTAACCAGCAACACTACCCCACCTCCTTTTCCTTACTGTCAATCCCTCCTGAATATTGAATATCCCTGGATGTTCAGCTCCCAGCCTTGGTCACCCTGGAGCCATGTCTCCATGATCCCAACTACATAATAATGATTAATAGCTATCTGCAGATACAAACTCATCCACCCTATTACTACTGCTCCTCACATTGAGACACAAAGCCTTCAGGCTTGTTTTTACAACGCTCTTACCCCTTATACAATTATGTTGATAGGTGGCCCTTTTTGATTTTTGCCGTGGATTTGACTGCCTGCCACTTTTCACCTTGCTACCTATTGCTTCTATCCTCATTTTACACCCCTCTGTCTCTCTGCTCACACATTTAATAAACCCACCACCTCTTATTCTCTGTTTATTATTTTTTTTCTTCTTTCCCCCCTACGTGTTGCGTCTGACTACTTCCCTTCTTTGCCTCCTGCCTCACACGTGGTCTACTTGCTTTCTCTAGAGTCCCTCCCCCCAACCGATCTAGTTTAAAGTCTCCCCAGTAGCCTTGTATATAATAACCCAAAATAATGACATCTTGGGAAATAAATCTTTACAGCAATAACACTTTTACAAAAGGTAGGCAAAATGAAAATAGTGAGACTAGCCCTCCTCATGAAGTATGGGGTATCAGAATTTCTGCCCAGAAGATTAACTATAGATTCAATGTGGGGCAATTCTTTCACACAAAGGGTGGTGGATGTATGGAGCAAGCTGCCAGAGGAGAAAGTTGAGGCTGGGACTATCCCAACATTGAAGAAACAGTTAGACAGGTACATGGATAGGACAGGTTTGGAGGGTTGTGGATCAAATGCAGGCAGGTGGGACTAGTGGAGCTGGGACACGTAGGCCGGTGTCGGCAAGTTGGGCCGAAGGGCCAGCTTCCACATTGTATCATTCTATGACTCTATGACACTAATTAAACAAAACAAGGATAGAAAACACAGATGAGAGAAGCTCACAGCCTCCCTAGCAGGACTGTACAGAACATAACTCAAAGGAACTTACAAAAAGAGCTTGAAGGATTAATTCAAGGAATATCTCTAAGGGAATTTTCTAGAATAACATATTGATCAATTAAGAAAGATACAGAATATTTTAAACTATTCTTCTGTGTAGATAATGGCAATTAGTCCTTTTAGTAGATGGCAATTAGCAGAAGAGAGTTCACAATATAAAATAATTTTATATTCAAAATTCAGCCACTTCAAATTTAAACAAAGCCAGTGAGGAAGGTGTGAGGATCAGCATGGCTGCTGCCTTTTGGGAGATTAGATTAAGCTCTATGATGACAGATGAACTCATGCAATCGTTTAAAAAAGATAATTCATTGTTTTTTGTTTTTTTTTGAGGAATATAGTCTGCACCAGAAAAGTGAAAAAATCCAATGGGGAAAGAGAAATGGAGAATATTCGGGGGTCAGTTTTGTCTGAAGGTCAGGTCTGAATCATGGAATCATAGAAATCATAGAAAATAGGTGCAGGGGTAGGCCATTCGGCCCTTCGAGCCTGCACCACCATTCAATATGATCATGTCTGAAGAAGGGTTCCAACTCGAAACGCCACCTATTCCTTTTCTCCAGAGATGCTGCCTAACCCATTGACTTACTCCAACATTTTGTATCTATTTTCAGCTCAGTTTTAATGCAGCTATGAATACATGTCTAGTCAATATAATTTTGATTCCTGCAATGCTGCTGGGAGATTGGATCACTGAGTAGAGATTTCTGTGTATGGATCATTGAAGGTTTGTCAACATTTGTGAAACACAGAAGTCTACGTCTGGAAAAGGGATATGATGAGGGGGGTGGTGAGAGGGAGGTTTGATCATAAATTTCATCAGAATAACTTGTTATTACTTCATGAAGATGGTATTCTATCATTTTTCAATATAGCGTGTAACTTGTACAAGTATCCATGAATCTGACTGCAACTGGTGAGGAGCAAGTCATTGATCTATTTATGCACTCAATATTATGACATTTATTTATTTACTGGAAGCAGCAGTGGCACGGGAGAATTACAAGCAAACTGGGGGAAGGAGTAAAGAAATACTGACAGACAAAAGTAAGATGAGATATAAAGAGGCAAAAATGATATAGCAGGGAAAGGAAAATCTTCACTTGCACAGTAAACTAACAAAGATACTTGTGTAATAACAAGGAAATGCAGATGTTGCTGGTCTACCAAAGACTCAAAAAGCTGGAGTAACTCCACAGGTCAGATAGCATCTCTGGAGACCATGGATAGATGACATTTCAGGGCTGGGAGCCTTCTTCAGTCTGAAGAATCAAAAGAAGGGTCCCGAGCTGAAACGTCACCAGTCTGTGTTTTCCAAAGATGCTGCCTGACCCGCTGAATGACTCCAGAGTCTTTCAAAGATACTTGTGTGCTCAATTTATCATTAAAATTAGCCCAGTTTTATAAAAGAACAACTGTTGCTAGCACAACAACAAGGCAAAGAGCATTAAAATGTATCAAGGAAGAGGTGCCTGGAAAGTGAATGTCCTACCCATTTGAGCCATCTGGATAATCCATTGAATTCTTGTATTCCATCTCTTTCTCCACAGAAAGCTTCCTTCCCATCAACTCTTTCTTCTCCTGTGAAAAATATTTGAATTGCACCCCATAAGAGTCCATAAGTGCATAGCATATTTCAAAACAAATAGGGTCGACATTAAATTTATATTAAAGTTGCCTATTTCCTTCACTCCATAGATACTGCTGCACCTGCTGAGTTTCTCCAGCATTTTTGTGTACATTAAATATTTATATTCTATTTATATTAAAGGCCATTCTTAACTCAAGACGAGCAGGAGGACTTAAATTATTTGGACAACATTGGCTAATATAGTGTTGTAAACCTTCACAAAATAAAACAGATGCTAAAACAGAACTAAAATGACTTAAGGGCCTGTCCTACAAGCATGCAGCTCCATGTGATGAGCGCAATCAAACTAGAAGCGGGGGCCGCGCGGAGGTCGGGTGATCCCCTGTACAGGGCCGTTCCCACCAGCATGCGCCTGCATGCGGCAAGCGCGACCAAACCGGCAGCGAGGGCCGCGCGGAGGCCGGGTGAGTGGCGCAACGCGGCGCAAAGTGAGGCGAACTTGGAGCACAGTCTAAGGTAAGTTCGCCAGGACAGAGAGGGGCACACAGAGAGGGGCACAGAGGCACACACACACACAGAGGGCCATGGAGCCACACACATAGAGGGTCACGGAGGCACCTACAGATAGGTTCACGGAGGCACGACGTCGAGGCAGTGTGTAATGCGTCGAGGCGACTGCGAGCCGATAAGCCGTTGCCGCGCGGAATTTTTGAACATAGTCAGTTTTTTTCGGAGCCCCGTGCGATGTCGGGACGAACTCCGCACAATTCCACACCCCTCCGGCGATCGAAGTGGGACCGGCCCCGCGACGCTGGATGGCTCAAGCGACCACATTAGGTCGCACTCATCGCATAGAGTTGCATGTTGGTGGGACAGGCCCTTTATGCAAATTGCTCACTAGTGCAGCACTGGAATAAATTAAACCCAAAGGGTAACTTATATCTTGCTACTTCACAGTCTGCAATTCTACTCAAATAATATATTAGATGTTAAATACACGATATCAGTATTGCCAATAAGATATCAGTATCGGGAAAGGTCTTACCACGTCACCATAAACACTGAAAACCATACTGAATCACAATTGTGAACCTTGAAAAGGATTGATCTTTTAATGTGCCTGCATTTAATGAATAAGCTGGGCAAAACACATGCCAGAAAATGTATATTGATGGAAAAATAGGGAAGTGAAATAGTTTAATTTTCCCTAACCTTCCGTCTAATCAAGCTACTCATTTTGAGCAATGTGTCAAACCTCCTTGGTAACATAATTTAGAGCCTCAGAGTTAAACACAGAAACAGGCCCTTTAGCCAAACAAATTGTCTACTTATCATTTACTTCTCAAGCTATTCTCATTTACTTGCATTTAGCCCATATCCCTCCAAACCCTTCCTATCAATGTATCTATCTAAATGTCTATAAAACATTATAATTGTACCTGCTTCTACAACTTCCTCCGACAGCTTATTCCATTTATGCACCACCATCTATGTGAAAAAGTTGCCCTTCAGGTCCCTTCTAAATCTTCCCCCTTTTAATCCAAGCCTAAACCCACTAACTTAAGCCACGCCCTGAGAAGAAGATGGCGACTATTCACCTTGTCTATGGACTTCATGATTTTATCTATCTCTATAACTTTGCCCCGTCAGTCTCCTAAACTCCAGGGACACAAATCCCAGTTTATCCAGACTCACATTAGACCTCAAGCACTGCAGTCCCAGCAACATCCTCCTGAAACGTTTCTACACCTTTATGACATCCCTCCTTTTGCTGGGCGACCAGAACGGCACACAATTCTGCAAGAGTGCTCTTACCACGTGCACATACTTGTAACAACTTACATAGAAACATAGAAAATAGGTGCAGCAGTAGGCCATTCAATATAATCATGGCTGACCATCTAAAATCAGTACCCCTTTCCTGCTTTCTCCCCATATCCCTTGATTCCATTTGCCCGAAGCGCTAAATCTAACTCTCTCTTGAAACCATCCAGTGAACTGGCCTCCACTGCCTTCTGTGGCAAAGAATTTCACAGATCCACAACTCTCTGGGTGAAAATGTTTTTCATCATCTCAGTCCTAAACAGCCTACTCCTTATTCTTAAACTGTGCCCCCTGGTTCTGGTCTCCCCAACACCGGGAATTTATTTCCTGCATCTAGCCTGTCCAATCCCTTAAGAATTTTATATGTTTCTATAAGATACCTCTCATCCTTCTAAATTTCATTTCGGAGTCACGTGAGTGACTTCGTGAAGAGCCCGCCGGCACGCATGCGCGACATATCGTCGCAACGCATTGCTGCCGACAGCTGGTGGGGAGCGCGGCTCCCGACCAGCCCTTCAGAGGGCCGACTCAGGTAAGGCTAAGCCCCCTAGAGTTGGTGTTTCCTGTTGGGGGGGGCAGCAGTGTGTTCTCTCCCTACAGGAACGTGGATTGGAGTCGCTGGCCACTTATCCCGGAGCCCGCCTCAGCGGCTCACCTGCGAGTCGGGCCGGGAAATAGGCGTGGTAGTCGGGGAGCCCTGTTGGTACAGGGCCCGACCCGCCGATACACCGGAGCTCCAGTGCGAGTTGGTGTTCTGTTGTGGCGGGTGTATATTCTCTCCCTACAGGTACGTGGCCAGGAAATAGGCGTGGATGTCGGGGAGCCCTGTTGTTACCGGGCCCGACCCGCCGCTATGCAGGAGCTCCAGTGCCGATTCAAGGAGCAGGAGCTCCAGTGCTGATTCAAGGAGCAGGAGCTCCCGTGCTGATTCGAGGAGCAGGAGCTCCAGTGCTGATTCCAGGAGCCGAGAACGGGGTGCCACCCGAAAAGGTGGACCCTGCCACATTGTCGCCAGTGGCGACCACGGGGAAGGGGTCTTGTGCGGCTGCACGGCCCCCCTCCGCTAGCCCTTCGAAGAAGGGCAGGGGAGGAGCCCGTAAGCCTAACCCGGTTCGGGCTAAGGCTTCACCTGCCGCCGAGTTGCGGTCTGGTGCAACGGCGGGACCTGGGTCTGTGAGTCCTGCTACCCAACTCCCAAACCCCGCCGCCGGGACGGGGGGGCTTGGGTACGGTCCCGCCTCGGTCGCCGAGTCCCCCATGGATGGGGGGGACGAGACCATGCGTCGGCAAGGTCCACGATGTGGGCAGCCGGCAAGCCCGCGCGGGCGTCGCTCCATGCTTCTGCTGGAGCCGACCCCAAGCCGTCAGGGCCCTTTGTGGCAATGGCTTCCGCTCCCGTTAAACGGAGGCGGTTGAACACCTCTCCCGCGCGGGAATCGCGCAGTTTCGCTGCGGCGGCCGATAGCGACAACTTCCGGCACCGAGATCACCTCGATGAGGTGCGGGCCGATGAAAGGAGCCCCGGCAATCTTTCTGAGCCGGAGGTCTCCGACCACCCGAGTGTTCAGGGTGAAGGGCGTATGGCCGCATGACACGGCTACTGGAGAGGAGCCATCCAGCTCCAGTAGGCACAGGGAGGTTCACCATCGTCAGCAGAAGCGGAGAACCGTCAGCAGACACAAAGCCCAGCGAACTGCTCTGCCCTTCAACGAGCCCATATGCCACGGTCGCCGAGTCCCCCATGGATGGGAGGACGAGACTATGCGTCGGCTAGGTCCATGATGTGGGCAGTCGGCAAGCCCGCGCGGGCGTCGGGTCTCCATGCTAAGTCAGGTGCCGACTCCCCGCCGCATTTGCCCTCCGGGGCAGCGGGGTCAAGCTCCTCCGAGGAGGCGTTTGAGTGTACCTCCCGCGCGGGAATCGCTCAGCTTCGCTGCAGCGGCTGCCCGGCGACAACTTCCGGCACCGAGTTCACCTCGACGAGGTGCGGGCCGATGGACGAAGCCCCAGCAGTTCAGCAGAACATGAGGACTCCGTCCGCCCGAGTTCTAAGCCCAAGGGGCGTATTGGCCAGGATGGAGCGGATGTTGGAGCTCCTCCTGCAACAGAATCAAACATTTTCGGGGAAGACCTCCCCAAGAGGGTCCAGGAGCGGGATGACCACGCTATGATGGTGGGACTCATGTGGTCCCATCTCTCGACCAGGAAGGCCCTGCCATTAGGCCAGCAAGGGCCTCCGCTCCAGCTCCGCCTCAAATTTCAGTATCCAGCACCTCCACATACAGCCATGCATCTCAAGGGCCGCCGATAACCATGACGGTAAGGTGGTCTGGATTTCGTGCTCCTGTATGTTGAACTTCACATGTTGGTGGGGAACTACGGCTCTTTCCGGGGGCATGCGGTCCCATCATGTCTGATGAGTTTATCTTACAAAGTATTCAAGGCTATGCGATTGAATTTCATCAATGGTGACATCCCTCCATCCCAGCATATGCAGATCCGAAATTTACACTGTCCAGCAAAAAGCGGCAGTAGGCTAGGCTGAATAATTTACAGTCACAAGGAGGGATGGAGGATGTCGACTTATTTTTTGCTTTGCACCATTTGAATACTTTTGTAGAATATACCCATTTCAAACTGGAAACGTTCCAGACATCTAAGTTCTTGGGTTCTGGGGGCTGCTTTGTGGCATGCATTGATTAAAGATGCATGCTATTCAGTATCCATTCAGAAATGCCACAGGACGTTCTTGCCATTTATCTGGATGGATCAGCTCTGGTTCTACAGAGCTTTGCCAAATGGGCTGACACACCCCTAGATTATTCTAAATTGCTCTAATTAATACTGGCTACACTAGGTGACAAAATCACATAGTGTTGGCCTGTCTAAGTGATGTCCTAATTATTGGGAATCAGCCGAACTGGCAGTGTCAGCCCGTGGACGTTTTTCACCAAATGGGGTTCATTACCCATCCAGATAAATCAACGTCCTGCCCTTCACAGGTTAAGGGTATCTGGGGTTATGGTGGATTCCAATCACGTGAGGGTCACCCAACTATGCTAGGGTCTAGTATGGGCTAGTATACCATCAATTCATCAAACCACTACGGCGATTGGCAAGATTGTAGCTTTTTTCCAGCTGCCCAATGCGGGCCTTTGCATTATCAAATTTGCAGATCGCCAAGGTCTTGGCGTTACAACTGAACGCTAGACATTTCCATAGACCAATGCAGCTGCCTTGCAAGGCACAGATTGCGTTACAATGGATGATTGACAATATTTATGTCTCACTTAAATCCATCATTTTGGCCAATCCGATGGTATACTTCCAAACAGACGCAAGCTCCCATGTCCGGGGTGATATGGACAACTGCTCCAGTTGTGAGGGCAGATGGGACACCCTTGAATTTACCTTCTTGTTGTCACAAGGGATAAACTATTTGGAGATGCTGGGAGCATTTCACGGAATTCGAACTTCTTGTCCTAGCCTTACTGATGCTCATGTCAGTCTCCAAATGAATAATACCACTGCGGTGGCATATCTCACCCATATGGGCGGTACCAGGTCACTTTCATGTGATGAATTGACAGATATAATTTGGCTCTGGTGTGTTCGACGGACTATTTGGATTTCAGCTACCTGTTTCCCAGGTGAGCTCTATACACTGGCGGACATCAGGTCACGCATACTCTATGACCACATCAAGTGGATGATGAATCTCCATATATCCGCAAAAATTTACTGCCAAATTTGGTGAACCGGATATCGACCTCTTTGCGTCACGGTTGAACCATCAGGTACCAACATACGTTGTGGGACCCGATCCTGGGGCAATGGCGATGGATGCGTCTCGCTGGACTGAGGGAAATGGGTTCTATGCCTTTCCTCCATTTTGCCTCGTCAGTCGGGTGTTGCGGGTAATCCAGACCAATGCTGCTAAGGGCTTTCTTATCATACCCAACTGGCCTACGCAGCCATGGTATCCGGTGGTCCTTGATATGATCAGTCAACCTTGGGTCCTCTTCGAGGGTTGCCCATAATTGGTACAAACCCCGTCTCAGGGGGACCACATCCCTGCCACAGTCATCTAAACTTGTTGGCTTGGAGGTTCTGCACAGGCCATTACTACACAGGCATATCATCTAGAACCTTGGATACCATCGGAGCGTCATGCTGGGAGTTCACCAGGCGGCAATATCTCTCTCACGTTCGGAAAGGGGAAACCTACTGCGGCCGCTCTCATATTACCTACGACGCTGTAACCATAACCGACGTGTTGGAATTCTGACGGGGTTGCATCATAATGAGCACCTGAGCTACAGTGCCATCTACAGCGCCTCAAGTGCGCTGTCATTCTACCTCACTGTTAAGGTAGGATCCAATAGGCTGGTGTCCAGACTCATGCAGGAAATATTCAATTCGAATCCGCCCAGACCACGCTATAATATCACCTGGGATATCGGGGAAATACTCACCCTGCTCAGGACGTGGTCGCCCATGGAGGGCCTGGAACTGAACTCACCCTGAAGCTGGTGATGTTACTGGCACTGACTTCAGCACAGAGGGTACAGACACTCCGCAAAGTCCAGATCGACAGGATGATCTCTACCCCTGCGGAAGTAGTCTTCATCATAGACGAGCTACTCAAGCAGCATAGACCTGGGTACACAGGGCTGCAGCTGAAGTTCCGGGCATACCCCGCTGATGCACGGCTATGTTTAGCCGCCCATATCCGTCACTTTGTGAAAGTGACGAGAAAACTGAAGGAATGGAGAACCCTCACCATAGCGTGACGTTCCAGACGATATCCAGGTGGCTCAGGATCGTCTTGGGTAAGTCACGTGTTGACACTAATATCTCCAAATCCCATTCCACCAGGGCATGCATCAACGTCGGAGGCAAGGGTCATGGAGGTGCCCATGGACCATATTCTTGCCACAGTAGGATGGCGAACGAAGCCACCTTCCAGCGGTTCTACAATACATCTGTTGCCGCTCCTCTACAGTTCGCAGAGGCCGTGCTGAATGCAGGTCAAGAACGTGGAGATGTCCCCGCATAAGGGGTTTTCTTTTGTTGTTAACCAATGTTGCTCTTGTCTTTCAGTACAAGCAGTCTGGAAAGTTGATTACTCCTATCCATCCTCATAAGTGGTGTGTGACAGCATGGACGTGGTCCAGGGCGTGGAATCACAGAGCTTTGAAGTCTTCACGAAGTCACTCACGTGACTCCGAAATGAAATAGTAAGATTGAACGAGAACTTACCAGTTCGAAGGTTGATCTTTATTTCATGAGGAGTTGCGGTGAGGGATTTCGTGCCCTCCGCTCCCAACCCTCGATCATACTCAACTGGTAATTAGAGTCTCCTCAACCTTGCTATGCCAAGTCATTTCTGTTGTTGTTTCTGTGATTCCACACCGCTACTTTGAAGAATGTCGCGCATGCGTGCCGGCGGGCTCTTCACGAAATCCCTCACCGCAACTCCTCATGAAATAAAGATCAACCTTCGAACTGGTAAGTTCTCGTTCAATCTTACTATTCTAGAATATAAGCCCAGTTGATCAATGTTTTCTTCATATGTCAGTCCAGCCATCCCGGGAATTAACCATGTGAACCTACGCTGCACTCCCTCAATAGCAAGAATGTCCTTCCTCAAATTAGGAGACCAAAACTGCACAATACTCCAGGTATAATCTCACCAGGGCCCTGTACAACTGCAGTAGGATCTCCTTGCTCCTATATTCAATTCCTCTCGCTATGAAGGCCACCATGCCATTTGATGTCTTCAATACCTGCTGTACCTGCTTGCTTACTTTCGACAAACATATGACGAAGGAGGCAGCAATTTGGCCAAAAGAATCTATGTCAAGGCATTCCAATAGTTATTTCCCTGTAACTTATTCTCTCTCACATGTCTCTGTATAAATTCTGATGTGCTGCTGCAAGTAAGAGTTTCATTGTTCTGTCTGGAACATATGACAATAGAACACTCTTGACTCTACTTCTTCCCTTTCCTAATTGACTGCCACTCACTTGCATTAGAAGTATTTACAACAGCCATTTAACTTGCCAGTAGGCCCTTGGGATATGGGAGTTCCTGGTGGAAACTTACATGGAGAACATGTGAACTCCTCACAGACAGTTGGATGATCAGCCATGATCATATTGAATGGCGGTGCAGGCTCGAAGGGCCGAATGGCCTACTCCTGCACCTATTTTCTATGACTCTATGAGTATCCAGGATCAGACGCAAACCTGGGTCACCTGTTACTGTGCCACTCTGCTGGCTGATCTTGGAACAGCGCAGCCAATGTGGAGTCTAAGGAAGGGTCTTAACACGAATCCTCACCCATTCTAGTTCTCCAGAGTTGCTGCCTGACCCGCCGAGTTACTTCAGCACTTTGTGTCATTTTGAGTCTGAACTACCCACCACCTAACGTGAAAATTAATTAATTATATTCCTTTTCCTTCACTCCGTCACCAAACTCCTGAAAATCTGACCTTCAGGTATTTTTCCAATTTCCCTTTTAATCCTGGTATTGAATCTGAATTCACCATCAAATTTAGCAGTGCTCTCCATTTTAAAATAATTCCATGCATAAAAATGCATTTCCAATTTTTGCCAACTACTTTAATAGTAAGATTAAAAGAGAACTTACCTGTTCGAAGTTTGATCCTTATTTTATGAGGAGTTACGGTGAGGGATTACGTGAAGAAGCCCCGCCAGGCGCATGCACGTCATACTTCAAAGCAGCGGCGTGAAAAACACAGAAACTGATAGCCGAAGTAAGATAGTAATAGAACTACCAGATGATCCTTTAGATTATGAGGGCCGGGAGCGGAGGGCACGTAATCCCTCATCGTAACTCCTCATAAAATAAGGATCAAACTTCGAACAGGTAAGTTCTCATTTAATCTTACTATTTTACTTCAGAGTCACGTGAGTGGCTACGTGAAGATTTCAAAGCTCTGTGATTTTCATGTCGTAAATTAACTCCATTCGTCACACTGCTTCAGTTGACACAGTAGTGAATAAATAGTATATTGAACATTGCTTCAAATTATTCAATAACTATTTTAATAATAATAATAACAAAGGAAAGTAATAACCCCTCTATCCCAGGGGAAATTACAACAAATGATATGAAACAAATTATATGAAACAAAGCAAACGAATTAAACCAAACCCAACACAGCATGTGCAAACCCTGACACTGTGACAACAGGTTTATCATAAAATCTAGAAAAAGTTTCTTCTTTAGTCCATCCTGCGGCCTCTAGAATTTGGTCGAGTGGCACGTCCTGCGCCTTCGCCGCGGACATTGATGCCGCCCTGGTGGAGTGAGATTTAAGCGCAGCCAGGTTCTCATCCGTAGCCTCACCAGTCCCTTCCGATATAGCAAAACTTGATGCTACATCAGGAACACCCGGAGCGTGGCTCTTATGCTCTGGTGTGTACACATAAGTAGGGACACCAGCTTCAGGGTCAGTCTCCTCCTGCCCTGGTACTCCCGAGTCTTGCTCTAGGGAGACCTCTTCCAGACCTAAACAAGGCACTGGAGAGTGAGATTCCCATTCTTGATAGGCACCATACTCAGTGTATGGAACTCCTTCGGAGGCTGCCTGGGAAGCTCTGGGTCTTTGGACCCTTGACTGAGTAAAGTTTGGAGCATTTTCTCCATTTGCAGTCTCCCCCACATTCTTGTCCTGTCTTGGAGGAGAGTTACTTTCTTTTACATTTTCTTGTGTATTTGTGTGCATAAAACTAAGAAAACTGCATCTGGTAACACATACTCAGAGCAGACCTTGTATGTGCTTTCCTACCGTTGTGGCCTCAGTGCCCTGCGACACTAGAGCAGCTGGAGGGTTATTAACTACGGAAATAACGGCCACCAGTATCGGAACCGGCACCGCACTTATCTATTTTCCCGATCGCTGTGATGGGACTGCAATGTTGCGTGACCCATGCTTGCTCCTTCCACTGTACCACAGGCTCCTGCTGACTCGCTAGCCAGCCTTACAGAGCTTAAATCTCGCTGGAAAGTTTTTTAAAAACACTTACCTGCGAGGTTTTCTACTTACCGCTGGTGGAGCTGCGCTCTCCAGCCCGTTCAATGTGACATGCTTCAACGTAATGACGCGCATGCGCCTGGCGGGGCTTCTTCACGATGTCACTCACGTGACTCTGAAGTAAAATCTGTATAGTCTGATTATTAGATCAATCTGTGTGTATTTGTCTCATGTGTGCTTTGCATTTAACACCTGTCCCTAATTGGTCTAAAGAACTGTGGGCGGCACAGTGGCGCAGCAGTAGAGTTGATTCTTTACAGCGCCAGAGAACCGGGTCTGATCCTGAATAAAGGTGGTGACTGTATGGAGTTTGTATGTTCCCCCTCTTGGGTTTTCTTCAGGTGCTTTGGTCTCCTCCCACACTCCAAAGACGAACAGATTTGCAGGTTAATTGGTTACGGTAAAATATTAAATTGTCCCTTGTGTGTGGGGCAGTGTTAGTGTATAGGGTGATCATTGGTTGGTGCAGACTCGGTGGGCTAAAGGGCCTGTTTAATCACTATCTCGAAAGTCTAAAGTACTCTAAATGGAACTCTGTTTTGCAACTACTGTGCTTCTGCTATTAGGCCGTTTAGGTTTTTGTTTTCAGTGCTAATGAAGGAAATATGAAAGATGCCCAAATCAGGATGGTGTATGATAGTTTAGAGAAGGATACTTACAAGAAATATTATTCTGGGTAGTAAAGGCTGCAAGATGGAAGGTCCTACTGACAAAACCTTGATGAAGAAATGCAATGCATCTTTAAAATGGTATGCACAAGAACCTTGATGCTTCATTGGAAAAGGAATAAATACTTTGTCTCGGTTGGCATTTGGTTTCCAAAACATTTTTAAATAAAATTAATTTAGGGACAATAGACAATAGGTGCAGGATTAGGCCATTCGGCCTCTCGAGCCACCACCGCCATTCAATGTGATCATGACTGATCATTCACAATCAGTACCCCATTCCTGCCTTCTCCCCATATCCCCTGGCTCCGCTATCTTTAATAGCTATATTTAATAGAGAGCTAGAGAGTATTCATTTGTAGCATTGACTATTGCTTTGTAAAATGTTTAAAGGTTATAAAGTGTCAGGAAATGAGTCATCCACTACAGAATTTGAGCCTTTGGCTTGTACCCACATGTATTTGTTGTCTAATTACATTTTGGATGAATGGTGACTCAGGATTATGTAACTCGCAGAATGATGGTGTTGGGGTCTTAGTGAGAGAATGTCAATGAATATCAAGAGAAATGCATAGATTTCCTCTTCCTTACATACATATTATACAACACAAGGATTTGATTTCTTTGGGACCATGTTGATTGCTTGTATCCTCGTACAGGTCCATCAACTCCGCAATGATTCTTTTGTCACAAAACTACAAAGCTTAGGGGTAAATTACGATTACTAATTAAACTACTGGCATATCACTGGGATAAGGCAGGAAACTAATGAGCTGCACAAAATTATTTTCCTTCAACTCTTATATCTCATTTTTTGTGCCATCTGATTGCACTTATATCTTTGTTAAGAGACTACATTATCAAATCTTTCTTCCACTGAATCCATTTACTTCACTTGGAAATCCATTTATTAACATATACATCCTTAGGAAATACAAAGTTCAGAATTTATTCCATTTGACAATTATGACCTGGCGTGGGGGAGGCCAACATGTGGGAGGGGGAAGAATAGTGGACATTGGAGGACCCGACGGGGGAGGACCGCCGTGAGGGAGGGGGGGGGAAGAACAAAGGGGAAACTGGTGCTGGAGGGGGGAGGGGAATTTATAAATTTGTAAGCAGCCTTTATGGCTATGACTATTTGCATACCTTGGGTATGCAAGCAAAGGATTTTGTGGTGACTTGTGACATAGAAACATAGAAACATAGAAATTAGGTGCAGGAGTAGGCCATTCGGCCCTTCGAGCCTGCACCGCCATTCAATATGATCATGGCTGATCATCCAACTCAGTATCCCGTACCTGCCTTCTCTCCATACTCTCTGATCCCCTTAGCCACAAGGGCCACATCTAACTCCCTCTTAAATATAGCCAATTAACTGGCCTCAACTACCCTCTGTGGCAGAGAGTTCCAGAGACCCACCACTCTCTGTGTGTAAAAATTCCTTCTCATCTCGGTCCTAAAGGATTTCCCCCTTATCCTTAAGCTGTGACCCCTTGTCCTGGACCTCCCCAACATCGGGAACAATCTTCCTGCATCTAGCCTGTCCAACCCCTTAAGAATCTTGTAAGTTTCTATAAGATCCCCTCTCAATCTCCTAAATTCTAGAGAGTATAAACCGAGTCTATGCAGTCTTTGTTCATAAGACAGTCCTGACATCCCAGGAATCAGTCTGGTGAACCTTCGCTGCACTCCCTCTATGGCAATAATGTCCTTCCTCAGATTTGGAGACAATAAATTATTCAATTCAATTCAATAGCCCTCATGGGATACAAGACTCACGTAGTCAAGAGCTCGAACAATGTCATCAAGTAGTCCTCCTATCACTGTTTCACACAGTGTGATCAAACAGGTTCCAATCTAATGTTGCATTCTCTCATTACATTGCAATCTAATGTTGCATACTCCTGCGTGTGCTTGCAAATATTCCAGTCCATTGCCACATCCGAAACCTAGCAACCTTGTGTCTGCTCCAGACTACTTTGTAAAATGTCACCCGACCAGTTATCATTTCCCCAGACATCCACGCCATTTGCAAGTACATCTCTATATTACTGAGCTGTTGGCTTCACATTTTTCATTGATTGTTGACAATACCAAATGAAATCTAACTGCTGTGACACAATAATATTTCAAAAGTATAATCACAAGGTACACCCAGTTCTCGAAGATAGTGTACACATTTTCAATATACACTGCATTGATTTCTCAAAAAGAGTTCAAAAACCATTTATACATGAAACAAATGTATCCATGAACCACTCTTTCTCAACGGCGCGGTGGTGGAGGGAGTCAACTGCTACAAGCACTTGGGTGTGCATATCTCTGAATATCTAGCCCGAGTCCAGCACATCAATGCAATCACAAAGAAACCACATCAATGCCTCTATTTCCTCAGAACATTGAGGAGATTTGACATGTTGCTGAATACTCTTTCAAACTTGCACAGTGAAGAGCTACTGACCAGTTGCATCATGCCCTGGTTCAGTACCTCAAATGCCCAAGAATGAAGTGGGCTGCAGAAAGTGGTGGGCACTGCCAGCCCATCACTGGTATTGACCTCCCTGCATGGAAGAGATTTGCAGGAACCATTGCCTCAAAAAGGCAGCTCATATCATCAAAGACCCACACCACCCTGGCTATGTTCTCATCCCATTGCTACTATTGGGAAGGTGGTACAGGAGTCTGATAACTATGACCTCCAGGTTCAAGAATATCTTCTTCTCATCAAGCATCAGGCTCTTGAGCCACGCTGCACAACCCTAACCATAACCCTACCTCAGCAACAATCTACAATGGATATTCCAATGCAACCATTCTGAAGACGGGTCTTGACCCATAACATCACCATGTTCTCTTGAGATGCTGCTTGACCCACTGAGTTACTCCCGCAGTTTGTGTCTTTTTTTTGTAGAATAGCATGTGCAGTTCCTCATATCTACTGTGGATTTTGAATCGGTGGCCCTACATATTCTGGGTTCCACTGTAATGGTCTGATTACCTTGTATTACTGATAATTTGGGGACAAAGGGAACCGCAAATGCTGGAATCTTGAGTAAAATACAAAGTGCTGGAGTAACTCAGTAGGCAAGACAGCGTCTCTGGAGAAAATGGATAGGTGACATTTCAAGTTGGGATCCTTCTTCAGGCTGATTGCAGTGATGGGGAGGGGGGAAGGAAGCTGGAAGAGATGAGTGGGCAGAACAAAGTCTGTCAAATGATAGGAGGGTACAGGCGAGGTGGGGGTTGATGGGTAGACAAAGGCTAGAAATGTAAGGGATAGCAAAGGATGTCAGATTAGGAGAGCAGTGGAGTGAAAAGTAAAGCTAGAGGAGGGATATTCAGGTATGTGGAAGGCACAATGGTGGGAGAAGTGGCTGCAGGAAATGACACAGGAAGAAAGACGGGATGTTACCTAAAATTGGAGAATTCAACGTACACATTGTTGAGGTGTTCTTTCTCCAGTTTGCAAGTGGTCTTACCCTGGCATTGGAGGAATCTAGCCATTGTCAGTGAGGCCTTGCGCAATCTGGAGGAACAGCAGTGTGCACCCATTTCAGCCACTATCCTGCCTCCTTTCCCCCTCCCCCACTCTCCCCTATCCCCTTCCACCTATATCCCTTCCTTTCGACTCGCATTTCATCCCGCTTATTTCCTTATCTTGCCCCCTCTTGTCTCCTATTCATCTCTAGCATAGAATAGCCACCCGTTTCATCGAACAATTGCACTTAGTCCACCTAGGCCTGCTTGATATCCAGGTTGCTAACCATTTTAACTCCCTTTCCCACTCTGGACTGCCCTTATCTCTGTCTGCCAAGTAGGATAATCAAGAAACAACTTTAAAGTGTTGCGTTTGACCCAGATCCAGTTGACAGTTTGAACCGCATCAATAACACAGCCACTGGATTCCTAAAAAACTGGGGGGTAAAAGGAGTTGAGGCTTAGAATTTCCAATGCATAATAAGAGTTAGTTTCCTGCAGAGCTTTAAAAAGATTGGCGTTTTCAATAGCAATAAGTTCATTTTTGTTACCGCAGGCTAAAAGTACCGAAGACTGTATGTTACATTGCTTAATAGAGTATCCATAACACCAGGTGGCGCCAGCAATGGCTGCCTCACCAGCAGTCTGTCACGTCCCTTCTCTGTTTTTTATTATTTTAAGTATGTTTTAAATGTGTGTTTCAATGTTTCTAGGTTAGTTTATGTGGGGGGAGGGGGAATAGGGGGAAACTTTTTTTCAGTCACTCACCTCGACGGAGATGCGACTTTCTCAGTGTCCCCCCCCCCCCCCCGCTCCCCACGCAGCCTAACCACTGGATTGGTGCTGCCTTTCCTGGAGACCGGTCTAAAGGGAGCTGCAAGCCGCTGGCACGGCGCAGACTTTAACATCGCGGAGCTGCGATCCTTGCGGAGGATCGCCAGAAGAAATGCTGGTAAGAAGCAGCCAACTCGGGAACTCCTTGCCACTGAGTGTTCCGATCCGTCCCGACGTTGGAGTTTCGATCATCCCGCGAAGAGGGCCTGAACATCGGACCGTCTGTAGCGGCGAACTGCGGAAGGTTCAAAGGCCCTGACCATGGGTGAACAAAGAGGAAGATGACTGAACTTTATTGCCTTCCATCATAGTGAGAATGTTAATTCGACTGTGGCGGATGTTTATGTTAAATTTTATTTTATGTGTGTATTGTGTTCTTTTCACTTAGTATGACTGTATGGTAATTCAAATTTCACTGTACCGTAGTTATTTAAGTGACAATAAATGCGAACTCGAACTTGGTGCCAATAAAAGTGATCGATTCTTAGTTTCAATGGCCTCCTGTCATTTGATTACTGAGGGTAAATGGAACCACATTTCTTCTTCTATGCTGTTCAAATACACATGCTGTTTACTGCTCATTAATTTTAACAAAATAAATTTTAAGTGATTCTCTAGCCCCTGATAGAAATTGCATAATAGACTAATTTGGCCCAACAGAGGCCCAGGAGCCGTTGGAGCAAGAGGAGGAGTCTCCGGGTGGTGAGTTTAAAAATCGAGCGCGGGGCTTTGTTTTAACAGAGGCCCAGGAGCCGTTGGAGCAAGAGGAGAAGGAACCCAAAGCTGTAACGTTCCACACAAATATTCTGGAGGAAGCCGCTGATTGGTGGAAGCAGTTGATTGGGTGCAACCCCTGGTTTGCATTAAAGGTAAAGTGAGCAAAAGGGTTCAGTGAGCAAAAGGGTTCAGTGAGCAAAAGGGTTCAGTGAGCAAAAGGGTTCAGTGAGCAAAAGGGTTCAGTGAGCAAAAGGGTTCAGTGAGCAAAAGGGTTCAGTGAGCAAAAGGGTTCAGTGAGCAAAAGGGTTCAGTGAGCAAAAGGGTTCAGTGAGCAAAAGGGTTCAGTGAGCAAAAGGGTTCAGTGAGCAAAAGGGTTCAGTGAGCAAAAGGGTTCAGTGAGCAAAAGGGTTCAGTGAGCAAAAGGGTTCAGTGAGCAAAAGGGTTCAGTGAGCAAAAGGGTTCAGTGAGCAAAAGGGTTCAGTGAGCAAAAGGGTTCAGTGAGCAAAAGGGTTCAGTGAGCAAAAGGGTTCAGTGAGCAAAAGGGTTCAGTGAGCAAAAGGGTTCAGTGAGCAAAAGGGTTCAGTGAGCAAAAGGGTTCAGTGAGCAAAAGGGTTCAGTGAGCAAAAGGGTTCAGTGAGCAAAAGGGTTCAGTGAGCAAAAGGGTTCAGTGAGCAAAAGGGTTCAGTGAGCAAAAGGGTTCAGTGAGCAAAAGGGTTCAGTGAGCAAAAGGGTTCAGTGAGCAAAAGGGTTCAGTGAGCAAAAGGGTTCAGTGAGCAAAAGGGTTCAGTGAGCAAAAGGGTTCAGTGAGCAAAAGGGTTCAGTGAGCAAAAGGGTTCAGTGAGCAAAAGGGTTCAGTGAGCAAAAGGGTTCAGTGAGCAAAAGGGTTCAGTGAGCAAAAGGGTTCAGTGAGCAAAAGGGTTCAGTGAGCAAAAGGGTTCAGTGAGCAAAAGGGTTCAGTGAGCAAAAGGGTTCAGTGAGCAAACGGTTCAGTGAGCAAACGGTTCAGTGAGGCAAAAGGGTTCAGTGAGGCAAAGTGCTCAGTGAGCTAAGGGTACAGTGCTTTTTAGTAAAGGTTAGTTTAAAGAATTAAGATTTTTTTTAAGTGTGAGTGAGTTGATTTAATATGGGGGCAAGCCATGTCATTTGAGATCTGCCCCATGGTTTGCTCATCCTGCAACATGTGGAAGATCAGGGATATGGTCGGTGTCCCTTGTGATGACGTCTGCAGGAAGTGTGTCCAGCTGCAGCTCCTGGCAGTCCGCACTGAACGATAGGAGCTGCGGTTGGATTCATACTGGAGCATCCAGGATGCTGAGAAGCTCGTGAATAGCACATACAGCGAGTTGGTCACACCACAGGTTAAGCGGACAGAAAGGGAACGGGTGGCCATTAGCCAGAGTAGCAGTAGGCAGGTGGTGCAGGAGTCCCCTGTGGTCATCCCCCTCCTAAACAGATATACCATTTTGAATACTGTTGGGGGAGATGGCTCATCAGGGGAAGGCAGCAGCAGCCCAGTTCATGGCACCATGGGTGGCTCTGCAGCACATGATGGGGGGGAAAAGAGGGGAAGGGCTATTATAATAGGGGATTCAATAGTAAGGGGAATAGATAGGCGTTTCTGTGGCCGCAAACGAGACTCCAGGATGGTATGTTGCCTCCCTGGTGCAAGGGTCAGGGATGTCACTGAATGGCTGCAGAACATTCTGGAGGGGGAGGGTGAACAGCCAGCTGTTGTGCTGCACATTGGCACCAACGATATAGGTAAAAATGGGATGAGGTCCTACAAGGCGAATTTAGGGAGCTAGGAGATAAACTTAAAAGTAGGACGTCAAAGATCATAATCTCTGGACTCCTACCAGTGCCATGTGCTAGTCAGAGTAGAAATAGGAGGATATTGCAGATGAACACATGGCTTGAAAAATGGAGCAAGGGGGAGGGATTCAAATTTCTCGGGCATTGGAACCAGTTCGGGGGGAGGTGGGACCAGTACAAACAGGACGTTCTGCACCTGGGCTTGAAGGGAACCAATGTTCTTGGGGGAATGTTTGCTAGTGCTGTCAGGGAGGATTTAAACTAATGTGGCAGGGGGATGGGAGCATGAGCAGAGAGACAGAGGGATGTAAAATGAGGGTAGAAGCAATAGGTAGCAAGGTGAAAAGTAAAAGTGGCAGGCAGAAAAATCCAGGGCAAAAATCAAAAAGGGCCACTTTTCAACATAATTGTATAAGGGGTAAGAGTGTTGTAAAAATAAGCCTGAAGGCTTTATGTCTCAATGCAAGGAGCATTCGTAATAAGGTGGATGAGTTGAATGTGCAGATAGTTATTAATGAATATGATATAGTTGGGATCACGGAGACATGGCTCCAGGGTGACCAACGCTGGGAGCTGAACATCCAGGGATATTCAATATTCAGGAAGGATAGACAGAAAGGAAAAGGAAGTGGAGTAGGTTGCTGGTTAGGGAAGAGATTAACGCAATAGAAAGGAAAGAAGCTTGGAGGATGTGGAATCAATATGGGTAGAGCTACGAAACACTAAGGGGCAGAAAACGCTAGTGGGAGTTGAGTACAGGCCGCCTAACAGTAGTAGTGAATTTGGGGATGGCATCAAACATGAAATTAGAAATGCGTGCAACAAAGGTAATACAGTTGTAATGGGTGACTTCAATCTGCGTATAGATTGGGTGAATCAAATTGGCAGGGGTGCTAAGGAAGAGGGTTTCTTGGAATGTATGCGGGATAGGTTTCTAAACCAACATGTTGAGGAACCAACGAAAGAGCAGGCTATTCTAGACTGGGTATTGAGTAATGAGGAAGGGTTAGTTAGCAGTCTTGTTGTGTGTGGCCCCTTGGGCAAGAGTGACCATAATATGGTTGAGTTCTTCATTAGGATGGAGAGTGACATTGTTAATTCAGAAACACGGGTCCTGAACTTAAAGAAAGGTAACCTTCAGGGTATGAGACGTGAATTGGCCAAGTTAGACTGGCAAGTGATTCTTAAAGGGTTGACGGTGGATATGCAATGGAAGGCATTTAAAGACTGCATGGATGAACTACAACAATTGTTCATCCCAGTTTGGCAAAAGAATAAATCAGGGAAGGTAGTGCATCCGTGGATAACAAGGGATATCAGGGATAGTATCAAAACAAAAGATGAAGCGTACAAATTAGCCAGAAAAGGCAGCCTACCAGAGGACTGGGAGAAATTCAGAGTCCAGCAGAGGAGGACAAAGTGATTAATTAGGAAAGGGAAAATAGATGATGAAAGAAAACTGGCAGGGAACATAAAAACGGACTGCAAAAGTTTTTATGGATATGTGAAGAGAAAAAGGTTAGTTAAAACAAATGTGGGTCCCTTGCAGTCAGAAACTGGTGAATTGATCATGGGGAACAAGGACATGGCAGACCAATTGAATAACTACTTTGTTTCTGTCTTCACTAAGGAAGACATAAATAATCTGCCGGAAATAGCAGGGAACCGGGGGTCAAATGAGATGGAGGAACTGAGTGAAATCCAGGTTAGCCGGGAAGTAGTGTTAGGTAAATTGAATGAATTAAAGGCCGATAAATCCCCAGGGCCAGATAGGCTGCATTCCAGAGTACTTAAGGAAGTAGCCCCAGAAATAGTGGATGCATTAGTGATAATTTTTCAAAACTCTTTAGATTCTGGAGTAGTTCCTGAGGATTGGAGGGTAGCTAATGTAACCCCACTTTTTAAAAAAGGGAGGGAGAAAACGGGGAATTACAGACCAGTTAATCTAACATCGGTAGTGGGGAAAATGCTAGAGTCAGTTATTAAAGATGGGATAGCAGCACATTTGGAAAGTGGTGAAATCATTGGACAAAGTCAGCATGGATTTACGAAAGGTAAATCATGTCTGACGAATCTTATAGAATTTTTCAAGGATGTAACTAGTAGAGTGGATAAGGGAGAACCTGTGGATGTGTTGGGGGATAGAGAACTGGCTGGCAGACAGGAAGCAAAGAGTAGGAATAAACGGGTCATTTTCAGAATGGCAGGCAGTGACTAGTGGAGTACCGCAAGGCTCAGTGCTGGGACCCCAGCTATTTACAATATATATTAATGATCTGGATGAGGGAATTGAATGCAACATCTCCAAGCTTGCAGATGACACGAAGCTGGGGGGCAGTAATGTTAGCTGTGAGGAGGATGCTAGGAGGCTGCAAGGTGACTTGGATAGGTTGGGGGAGTGGGCAAATGCATGGCAGATGCAGTATAATGTGGATAAATGTGAGGTTATCCACTTTGGCGGCAAAAACAGGAGGGTAGACTATTATCTGAATGGTGGCCGATTAGGAAAGGGGGAGATGCAACGAGACCTGGGTGTCATGGTACACCAGTCTTTGAAAGTAGGCATGCAGGTGCAGCAGGCTGTGAAGAAAACGAATGGTATGTTGGCATTCATAGCAAAAGGATTTGAGTACAAGAGCAGGGAGGTTCTACTGCAGTTGTACAGGGTCTTGGTGAGGCCACACCTGGAGTATTGCGTACAGTTTTGGTCTCCCCCCTAATCTGAGGAAAGACATTCTTGCCCTAGAGGGAGTACAGAGAAGGTTCACTAGACTGATTCCTGGGATGGCAGGACTTCCATATGAAGAAAGACTGGATAGACTCGGCTTGTACTCACTGGAATTTAGGAGATTGAGGGGGGGATCTTATAGAGACTTACAACATTCTTAAGGGGTTGGACAGGCTAGATGCAAGAAAATTGTTCCCGATGTTGGGGAACTCCAGAACAAGGGGTCACAGTTTAAGGATAAGGGGGAATTCTTTTAGGACCGAGATGAGAAGATCATTTTTCACACAGAGAGTGGTGAGTCTGTGGAATTCTCTGCCACAGAAGGTAGTTGATGCCAGTTCATTGGCTATATTTTAGGGGGAGTTAGATGTGGCCCTTGTGGCTAAAGGGATCAGGGGGTATGGAGAGGAGGCAGGTGTAGGATACTGAGTTGGATGATCAGCCATGATCATATTGAATTGCGGTGCAGGCTCGAAGGGCCGAATGGCCTACTCCTGAACCTATTTTCTATGATTCTATGTAATGTTAATGATGCTCCTTAATGTCTCAGTTGAATTATATCCAATGTGGGTCTTGGAAACAGGCATTATAACAGAACTATCTTTAGACTTTACTTCTAGACTTTAGAAATACAGCACGGACACAGGTTTTATGGCCAACCGAGTCCTCACCGGCCAGTGATCACCCCGTACACTAGCACTATCCAACACACAATTTACACAAGTCAATTAGCCTACAAACCTGTACGTTTTTGGAGCATGGGAGGAAACTGGAGCAACCGGAGAAAAGCCACATGGTTACAGGGAGAACATACATACTCCATGCAGACAGCAACTCTGCCGCTCCACCACTGTGCTGCCCTGTGCCTGCATACATTCATTCTGTCAAAGCCGAGGGCAATCAAGTCCAAAGGTAGCAATGTTTTTTCATTCAGGCTCATTCACTCTACCTTTTCCATCCTCTCTATTCGCCTTTCCAGTTCTGTCAGGCTGTTCTGTTTGTGCAGAAGTTTCAGCTCCAGGTTATTGAAATTTTCTACGCTACTTTTCAAATTTTCCTCCTGCTCCTCGGTAAAAGCCTAGAAGGGAAACATAACATGGGACATTAATGCTCACATGGATGCCCATCATTTATTCTTATTCTTTAGTACCCAAAGGATTTCTCCTTTAAATTGCAAGGTTCAATCAAACATTCCAAAGCAGCTTTTCTAACATGAATGGCTTTCTGGACATGTGAAGGCTTTTCTCCCTTCTCTTCAGTTCACCCTACAACACATTAAAGTGTTTGACAGGTGTGCAACCTACTCCCATGCCTCTGCTGCCAACAAGATCAATGGAAGGTTAAATATAGATAGAGGATGCTGGAAAAAACTCAGCAACTCAAACATTATCTGTGAAAAGAGAAACAGAGTTGACACTTTAGGTTAACAACCCTTTGTTAGGTGCAAAATGTGAACTCTTTCTTTTTCTACAAATGCTGCTCAGAGTATATTTTATTTTGAGATGTCCAATATCTGCAGTTTTTTAATTTTTTACTCAAACAAAAAATAAACCATTTTCCTGGTGAGATTATTTTCTGGATTTTCCAATAAGACCAGAAACATGCCTACAATTTGATGTGCAATGTCTACAAATGCTAATTTACCCATTGTTTGTAACTCCTTCTACAGTATATTCTTCACACGTTACCTGAAGCCTCTGCTTCTCCTGCTCATGCTTTTGCTTTAGTTCATCCATCTGCTTTTGATACTGCTTGTAGAGTTTCTGTGAGGCATTCCGAAGTGCCTCAGCTCCCGCCTCCTGAGTGGCCTCCAACTAAAGACAAAATACATTTTAGAACCGGAGGAGGCAAAGAGTGCTGCACTGCGTTAGGGCAGCACAGTTGCGCAGCGTTAAGAGTTGGCGCCTTACAGCGCCAGACACCCAGGTTCAATCCCACCTACAGGTGCTGTCTGCACGAAGTTTGTATGTTCTCCCTGTGACCATGTGGGTTTTCTCTGGGTGCTTCAGTTTCCTCACATACTCCAAAGACGTACAGGTTCGTAGGTTAATTGGCTTCTATAAATTATCCCTAATGTGTAGGATAGTGCTAGTGCATGGGGTGAGCGCTGGTCGGCATGGACTCGGTGAGCCAAAGGGCCTGTTTCCATGCTGTATCTCTAAAGTCAACCTTACACTTATGAATGGTACAAAAGCAGACATGCATGTCCCAGAAAAGCAATGGGTGTTAATGTTTAGAAGTGGAATGTCATTTATTGTCAAGCACATTTTTTAGGTTGACCTATTTACAGATCTATGGTGGTGAATCTGTGGAGCTCTTTGCCACAGAAGGCAGTGGAGGCCAAGTCAGTAGATATTTTTAAGGCAGAGATAGATAGATTCTCCTTTAGTACAAGTGTCAGAGGTTATGGGGAGAAGGCAGGAAAATGGGGTTAGGAGGGAGAGATAGATCAGCTATGATTGAATGGCAGAGTAGACTTGATGGGCCAAATGGCTTAATTTTACTTCTATTCCTCATGACCTTCTGATCAGTTACAATCTCTTTAGACATTGGACGATAATAGATTCAACCATAACCACATCATGTTTTCTTCCAACTGTACACTTGTGACAGCGTGTAATTTTCATACACAACATATTGAGAGCTCACTCTGTCCGATTTATTTTTCAAGATGCGGGTATTAGCGACAAGGCCACTATTTAATGCCTTTGAATGAGTGGTGAACACTTAACTTCTTGAATCACTGTCACCCTGCATGTAAATGTACACCCATAGTATTGTTGGGGATGGACACCTCGATTTATACCAAGCAATAATGAAGTTATAGTGATGTATCAGAAGGTACAGTGATGGCACTACTGCTCTTATCTTGATAGTAGAGACAATGGTCTTGGGAAATGCAAATTTACACCAAATTAAGAAATGGAAAATGCCAAGTCTCCTCACCCCCTCCCACTACTAGCTCGTACTGCTAATGAACAATGCAATTGCCATTCCCTTGATAAGCCTCCTCATGATGACACAGATGACTCTGATGGGAAAAGAGGGACTTCTTATTTTAGGTATCTAACTTACAAACACCCCCCCCCCCCACCTGGATTCTCCCATTTCTCCCCTTCCTCTTCTGCCAGACACCTTCCATCTATATTTGCTCCTCTGGCTTCACAATTCTCAGCTCTTCAATCCTCATCTCAAACCTTTTGTCTTTTCATCTCTGGCCTTTGTCCAATCAACTGCCAATCAAAAATAACCCCAACCACTCTTTCAGTTTTCTCTCCACAAGTTCTTCGAATCTCTGTGTGGGCAGGATATCAACCACCTTATTGTCAGGACCCGAGGGCCTGAGCTGTAGGGATAGGATGGACAGTGTAGGACTTTATTCTCAGGTTTTTGTCAGTCTCCCTAATGGTCGAACCGCACGTAAACCTTGGGTGGGGCGCAAAGTCTCCAGAGGTTTCCGTTCGGATTTCCTAAGTGGGACAGGGGCATTATTTATTACTAATTCAATCTCCCCAGAAACTCTACAAAAGCTGCATTTTTTGTCTCTGATCTCCACACATTTGTGCGCCTAGACGGCTTTGCCCTTGGAGATCAGGGTCACAATTACTCACAGGTCCTTAGTCTGAAGATCATTAGTGAACCAGATGGGTTCTTAAACAGTTTCAGTTTTGTTTATTATCACGGGTACAGTGAAAAACTTTTGTTACGTGCTAACCAGCCAGCGGAAAGACAATACATGATTACAATTGCCCCATTCACAATGTACAGATACATGATAAGGGAATAACATTTAGTGCAAGATAAACCTAGTAAAGTCCGATCAAAGATACCAAATCATCAGTTAAGAGTCAACCGTATCTGCGAGTGTGGAATCTCACATTGGATAAACTGAGCAAGGTTGGCAGATTTACTTCCTCGAAGGATATTAGTGAACAAGATGGATTTCAATGAGAATTCAATAGTGCCATGGCCATGATTACTGATACAAGCCTTTTCATTTTTGATATATATTCAATCACTTGAATTTAAATTCTGTCCTGCCTTGGTGGGATTTTGAATTTATGTTTCAGCTTCAAACATTAAGTGAGAGGAACTCCACGGAAAATCCAT
Source organism: Raja brachyura (assembly GCA_963514005.1). The sequence continues at coordinate 33,916,342 of OY740781.1, forward strand.
CTGCACGGTTTAACTGTTACTTAAGATTGATAATTTGCCAGAAACGGTTTCAGTTGACCTGGTAGTGAGTCCAAACTATTTAACATCATACCAATTATGTAGTGCTGTATATTGATTCTTTTGCAAATTCAAATAAGACTGCAGATAAAATAATTGTTTTTAAGGAGACTTGTAATTTTATTTTAAAGAACAGCACAATTATGGAATTATCGCACAATTTATTTCAAGGAGAACAATATAATAACTAGTCTTGCATTCATTCATCATGTTTTATAAAACAAGTCTTGCATACAAAGAAGTGTTGTCAACTATGTGATATATAGATCATAGGCAGCATACAACTATTCAGAATCTACAACAAAAAAAATCACTTTACCAACTAATGAAGAGTGGAGTTACTATTACAAAACCACAAATTATGGAATAACTCAGCCAGTCAAACAGCATCTATTGGGAAAGCAATGAGTCAATGTTGTCTCAGGAACTCTCGGTCAGAACTGAGGGAAGAGTGGAGTGGTGTTAATTTTAAAGCCAAGCAGGGGGTGGTGGAACAGCGAGGTACAACACAAAAGATACATGGAGACAATAGACAATAGGTGCAGGCGTAGGCCATTTGGCCCTTCGAGCAAGCACCCCCATTCAATGTGATCATGGCTGATCATCCCCAATCAGTACCCCATTCCTGCCTTCTCCCCATATCCCCTAACTCCGCTATTTTTAAGAGCCGTATCTAGCTCTCTCTTGAAAGCATCCAGAGAACCTGCCTCCACTGCCATCTGAGGCAGAGAATTCCACAGACTCACCACTCTCTGTGAGAAAAGTGTTTCCTCGTCTCAGTTCTAAATGACTTACTCATTATTCTTATACTGTGGCCCTGGTTCTGGAGACGAGTTACGACAAAACAGCTGATAGTTTGTGTAGTCTGTTAGTGAGGCATTTTATAGAAAAATATATTTCTTTATAAATACGCTTATGGTATATGAAATATTATCAATGATCATTAATTGCCCGATTTGCAAGTTTGCAGATGAGACAATGATTGATGAAATTTTTTGATAACAAGGAAGGTCATCAAGGAAATGGTGGATGAAATTTAATCCAGGCAAGTATGAGATGATGCATTTTAGGAGGTCAAATGCAAGAGGAGGAAATACAGTAAATGGTAGAACCCTCAGCAACAGTGATGCACAGAAGGATCTTGGGGTCCAAGTACACGGCTATCTGCAAGTGACAACAGTAGATAGTGATTAAGAAGGAATACAACACACTTGCCATCATTAATCAGGTTGTTGCATAAAAGACTGGAATTCACGCCGTGACCGGATCAAATTTTGGTTAGGGCACATTTGTGAGCAGTTCCAGTTATTGCATTACAAAAAGGATGTGGAAGCGTTGTGGAAGCTTTGGAGAGGGTGCAGGAGGGATCCACCAGGATTTTGCCTGGATTAGAAAGCCATAGCTATTAATGGAAGGTTGAACAAAAGGATTGTTTTCTCTGGAGCATCACAGGCTGAGTGACCTGATATATATTTATATACTTCTCAGAGGCCTTGATACAGTTAGCATGTATCACCCCAGGATAGAAATGTCAAATACTAAACAGCAGAGGGGGGAAAAGGCTAAAGAAGATCAACAAGGTATCCATTTATTTCGAACAAACACACAGTGATAAGTGCCTGGGATTTTGTGGTGGAAAGAGAAGCGGTGGGAACAGATACAATAGCAATGATTAAGAGGGATTTAGACAAACAAATGATTAGGCAGGAATGGAGTGATACAGACCATGTGCAGGCAGATGGGAGTGGTTTGAATTGGTATATGGTCAATACAGATATAGTAGGCCAAAGGGCCTGTTTCTGCGCTGTACTGTGTTCGATATTATGTTAGAGGGCATAGGTTAAAGATGGTAGGGTCTGAAGAAAGGTGTCGACCCAAAACATCCCCCATTCCTTCTCTCCAAAGATGCTGCCTGTCCAGCTGAGTTACTCCAGCTTTTTGTGTCTATCAAGAGGAGTCGAATATAGGAGCAAAGAGGTCCTTCTGCAGTTGTACAGAGCCCTAGTGAGACCACACCTGGAGTATTGTGTGCAGTTTTGGTCCCCTAATTTGAGGAAGGACATTCTTGCTATTGAAGGAGTGCAGCGTAGGTTTATAAGGATAATTCCCGGGATGGCGGGACTGTCATATGTTGAGAGAATGAAGCACCTGCGCTTATACACTCTGGAGTTTAGGAGGATGAGAGGGGATCTTATTGAAACATACAAGGTTGTTAATGGTTTGAACACAATGGAAGCAGGAAACATGTTCTCGATGTTGGGGGAGTCCAGAACCAAGGGCCACAGTTTAAGAATAAAGGAAAGCCATTTAGAAAGGAGACGAGGAAACACTTTTTCTCACAGAGAGTTGTGGGTGTGTGGAATTCTCTGCCACAGAGGGCGTTGGAGGCAGGTTCTCTGGATGCTTTCAAGAGAGAGCTGGATAGGGCTCTTAAAGATAGCGGAGTCAGGGGATATGGGCAGAATGCAGGAACGGGGTACTGATTAGGGATGATCAGCCATGATCACATTGAATGGCGGTGCTGGCTCAAAGGGCCGAATGGCCTACTCCTGCGCCTATTGTCTATAGTCTATTGTCTTTGGTTTAAACCAGCATCTGCAGTTCCATTTTACACATAGGTTTAAGATGAGATGGAGTACATTTAAAGGAGATTTGTAGAGCATTTTATAAATTATACTGAGCCTGGAACATGCTACCAGGGAAAATGGTATAAGCAGATATGAAAGGAACATGTAAAAGGCATTGAGAATAGACACATGAACAGGCAGGGGATGGCGTAGTATGGACTCTTTGTAGACAGACAGGATCAGTTTAGATTTGTTTCATGGTCAGTGTAGACATGTTGAGCCAAAGGAAAGGAATGATGCAGGAAAAATGCTCCTGGTGTGATGAAGGAAAAATGTTCCCAATGTTGGGGGAGTCGAGAACCAGGGGTCACAATTTAAGAGTAAGGGATAGGCCATTTAGGACTGAGATAAGGAAAAACCTTTTCACCCAGAGAGTTGTGAATCTGTGAAATTCAATGCCGCCGACGGCTGTGGAGGCCAATTCACTGGATGTTTTTGAGATAGAGTTAAATTTAGCTCTTAGGGCTAATGGAATCAAAGGATATGGGGAAAAAGCCGGAACAGGGTACTGATTTTGGATGAACAGCCATGATCATATTGAATGGTGGTGCTGGCTCGAAGGGCCGAAAGGCCGAATGGCCTACTCCTGCACCTGTTTTCTATGTTTCTAAGTTTGAAAGGGCCTGTTCGTATGGTGTATTGTTCTATTTTCTAAACAGGGTAAGAAAGGTATGAAAACAGGAAAGGGGAACTTCCCTGACATTAGACAATTTAATGTTAATTCCAGAAGGTTGTAAAGTGATTGGAAGGAAGATACAATGATATCTTCTAGTTTACATTGGACCACAGAATAGCAGTGGAGGGGGCTGCAGAATCAAAGGTCAATGGTGGAATGGGATTGAGAGTCAGAAGTCATACAACTGGAAGCTCAGGATCATCCCTGCCCCACAAAGTGATCACCCAATATGAATTTGGTTTCTCCAATGTATAGGAGGCAACATTTTGAACACAGTTGTCAACTCCGAATACAATAGCCTAGTTTGGACGAAGTGTAAGTGAACTGATGCTTCATCTGGGATAATTGTTTATGACCCTGGATAGCAGGAAGGAAAGATGTGGTCAAGTTTTCCAATTCTTTCTGCTCATACGGCCAAAAGGAATACGAGTAGAATTGGGCTATTCAGCCCTTCAGGTCTGCTCCGCCATTCAATCATGGCTGATCTATCTCTCCCTCATAACCCCATTCTCCTGCCTTCTCCCCATAACCTCTGAAACCTGCACTAATCAAGAATCTATCTATCTCTGCTTTAAAAATATACACTAACTTGGACTCCACAGTCTTCCGTGGCAATGAATTCCACAGATTTACCACCCTCTGACTAAAGAAATGTCTCCTTATCTTCCTAAAAGAAGGTCCTTTAATTCTGAGGGCATGACCTCTAGTCCTAGACGTCTGCACGGGAAGGTGCTGAAGGATGGGGCACAGTGGGTGGGGATGAAAAGAGAACGACCAAGTGAATAGTCCCTGTGAAATGCAGAAAGGGGAGAATGGGGGAATATGTGGCTGGAGGTGGGATTACGTTGAAGCAAATGTTCAGCTTTGGACACCATGTTACTGGAAAGGGTGCAGAAAGATTTACGAGGATGTTGCCAGGACTAGAGGGTCTGAGCTATAGGGAGAGGTTGAGCAAGCTAGGACCCTATTCCTTGGAATGCAGGAGGATAAAAGATGTACAAAATCATGAGAATAGATTGGGTAAACATAGAGTCTCTTGCCCAGAGCAGGGGAAATCAAAAACCAGAGGATATAGATTGAAGGTGAGGAGGGGAGAAATTTAATAGGAACCCAAGAGGTAACTTTTTTTTTAACACAAATGATGGTGGGTGTATAGAATGAGCTGCCGGAGGAGGTAGTTGAGGCAGGTACTATCGCGACAGTTAAGAAACATTTAGACAGGTACATGGATAGGAGAGGTTTAGAAGGATATGGGCCAAACGCAGGCAGGTGGGTCTCGTGTAGATGGGACATGTTGGTCGGTGCGGGGAAGTTGGGCCAAAGGGCCCGTTTCCACACTGTATGACTGATTCTAGTGGCAATTTTGAAGGGTAATGTGTTATGTGCAAAGGCTGGGGATGAAGAAGGTGAGCACTGTGGAAATCTATCAATATTCTGTCCTCGAGAGAGGGAAGAGTGCTGATACACGGGAAATCAAGGAAATTAGGTTGAGAGCTCCATTCACTGTGCTTTCGATGGAGGACATTTGTTACTATGACTATGTTTTTTTCTCCAGTGATGGTAGTTGAGGGAGGAATAATTTTGAGAGCTCGAATATTTACAATGCCCGACAATTTGACTTCTTACCCTAAGAAAAAACATCTCAAATAATAAAAGACCTCTTCAGAATTGAACTCATGACAACTTACTTGACAACTACACCCAGTCTGCAATTCCAGAGTTTTAGTTTCCTACTACTGCACCATAATCTCTGTCACAATGATTAACGCTCCGTACCTGTGTGGCCAGTTCCTTGTTTTCTTGTAGAATGGCGTGAAGCTCGGCATCCTTTGCTTTAATCTGATCAAGGATCTGTTGATACTTGGAGGACAGTTCAGCCAAACAAGGGTCAGATTCATCAAGATCGGGCGACTTTGTCACAGGTATCTGTAAAACATTGCATAGTGTTTAATTGCTGCTATCTGGTGAGTAGTTATCCCAGAGTCTCTTTCGTGGCATGGGTATATTTCATGTCAGTTTATGTGCAAGTGCTACTATTCTGGAAGAAAAAGGGTTGAATTAGTATTTTGTGAGGAGACATTTCCTTTTAAAGGGAGCCAGTTTGCATTTGCAGGGAAATATCATAGTGCCATAAGAACTGAACAAAAGCAAGCTAAGGATATTAATTAGTTTAGTTTAAAGATACAGCGCAGAAACAGGCCCATCGGCCCACCGGGTTCGCGCCGACCAGCGATCCCCGCACATTAACACCATCCAACACCCACTAGGGACAATTTTTACATTTATCAAGCCAATTAACCTACAAACCTGTTCGTCTTTGGCGTATGGGAGGAAACCGAAGATCTCGGAGAAAACCCACGCAGGTCACGGGGAGACATAAAAACTTCATACAGACCAGCACCAGTTGTCGGGATCGAACCCGGGTCACTGGCGCTGCATTCGCTGTAAGGCAGCAACTCTACCGCTGTGCCACCGTCACCACCATTAATTCTATTTCCTCAGCGATTAATAACAAAACATTCCTGGTAACTGTCCAAGGCTGGGTTGAATACAACTCACAATCTTGATCGAAAGAGACCGTTTCCAGGTAAAGGGGAGTTCCGGCAACTAGGCGGCTTTTAAAAAAGAAATAGGAAGAGTTTAAGGCCAGCATGTTTCTGCGAGTAAAGAGCAAGCATGGCAGGAATAGGGAATCTCATTTGACGAGGGATACTGAGGGTCTGCTCAGGAAAAAGGAAGGCAAATGTCAAGTACAGATAACTGGGGTCAACCCAGGCCCTTGATGAGTACAAGGGGTGTAGGTGTACAATAATGAAGGAAATTAGGAATGCAAAATGGGGCCACGAGAGTTCCCTGGCGGACAAGATAAAAGAGAATACGAAAATGATTCAATAAAGTATATTAAGAGGAAAAGGGATTGAGTAAGTTCCGTTAAGGATCAGTGAAGTAAGCTGGATGTGCAGCACTGGAAAATGCCGTTTGTTCCATACACCCACCACTCTTTGTGTGAAAAAGTTACCGCTCTGATTCCTATTAAATCTTTTCCCCTTCACCTTAAACCTATGTCCCTTGGTCCTCAATTCCCCTATCTCTCCTTGAATCCCATGTGCTCTAACCTTCCAGAGCACCCTACCATGTGAAACATTGTCAAATGTCTTGCTGAAATCGATACATACAACGTCCACAGTTCTTCCCTCATCAACCTTTATGGTCACATCTTCAAAATTCTCAGAATCGTGCGACACGACCTCCCGTGTACAAAACCATGCTGACTCTTCCTAATCAGCTCTTGTCCATCTAAATGCATGTATATATTATCCCTCAGAATATTCTCTGGCAACTTTCTGGCACAGATGCTTCACTCACTGCCCTGTAGTCCCCAGGCTTTTCCCTGCAAATGGCAAGACTCTTAACAGCATTGATGTGCAGAGAGATCTTGGGATCCAAGTCCATAGTTCACTGAAAGTGGCAACACAAGTAGTATGTTAAAGGCATATGGTATGTTTTCCTTCATTGTTCGGGCATCGAGTACAAAAGTCAAGAAGTTATGCGCCCGAGATTATAACATTTTATTTAGGCCGCACTTGGAATATTGTGTGCAATTTTTGTAGCCCCATTACCGGAAGCATATGCAAAGGCTGCAAAAGAAGTTTACAAGAAGGCCAGCTGGATTAAAAGATATTAACTATAAGGAAAGATTGGATAAACGTGGATTGTTTTCTCTAGAGCATTGGAGGTGGAGGGGCGATCTAATAGAAGTATTAAAAAAAATATGAGTGTTATAGGTAGGGCAGATGACAGAACCTTTTTCCCCAGGATGGAAATGTCAAAGATTAGAGAGCATATTGAAGGAGATGTGTGGGACAAGTTTTTTAAAAAAAAGCTACACAGTGGGTGGTGCCTGGAACGCACTGCGAGGGGTAGTGGCATCAAGAAACATTTGGATAGGCACATGGATATGGATAGAAACATAGAAAACAGGTGTAGGAGTAGGCCATTCTGCTCTTCGAGCTAGCACTGCAATTCAATAGGAGCATGGCTGATATTCCAGAATCAGTACCCTGTTCCTGCTTTCTCCCCACATCCCTTGATTCTGTTAGGCCTAAGAGCCTTCAGAATCAAGGGATAGTTGCTGGCAGAGGAAACTAGTTTAACTTGGCATTAAGTTCAGCACAGATATTGTGTGCCGGAGGGCACGGTCCGGTGCTGTACTGTTTTATGTTCTAAATAATCAAAGTGTACAAGCATTACATTGTTAGTTTCCTTACCTACGACTCCACATTTAAAATGGCTGGGCTCCTGTAAGTGAATGCACCATTCAAGAGCAGATTTCCCCACCCAAGACCAGCAGTTCCAACTAAATCTGGGCCATTAACTTCCCCATTTTAACCAACAGGTGTGGCAGAAATCCATCCAAATTAGTATTAACTCCCGAGGGGATACACACACAGAACTATAGGTGTGGCATTGTAGACGACTTGCATCACCCAGGGTGCAGCTTTAAACAGGTGGTATCGCCCACTGAGTCATCATTCCACATTGTTCTGCAGGCATTTTGCATGCATATGTCAACACAACATTTTAATATATGTTTAAAGTGAATTATATTACAGGACTAGTGGTTGGGAGGGAAAAAAAAAAAATCATACCTTGAAAGTCCCGGCGCAGCACAAAGTAGTTAACAGCTAATGAAAGATTTTGAAATAAAGTAATAAAATGCTGGAAGAATACAATGTGTCAGGAATTAGATGTTAATTTAGAGACAAATAATATTTCTGGACAAGGACCTTTGCTTTAAAAAAGGGAGAAATTAGAGGTGTTAAGCAAATGTATTCGCAAGGAAAAGGAGCAGGGAGATTAAAAGCCCCTGTCGCACTTTGGAGACCTAAACAGCAACCTCTGGTGACCTTGCCAGCCACCCAAAAAAAAATTGAGGTCGAGATGACCTGCAACCTCCTACCACCTCCCACGCATATGTTGAAAACCTTCCTCGACTATGAAGAAAACCGGCTTTGACTAGACCTGTGTCTAAAAAATTATCGATTTTGAAAACGGTAACCTATTTTTAGTCGAGGCTGGTTTTAATCATGATGAAAAAATAGCAGCAACCTAGATGAAGCCTCGACCACATTGAAACCACTTTCGACCATTAGGGAGAGTGACCAAAACCTCCGGTGATCTCATGGAAACCTTCGGTGGTGGGCAAGGTCACCAGAGGTTGCTGTTTAGGTCTCCTAAGTGGGACAGGGGCTTAATGAGTGGAAAGAAAAATCTATGAAAGGCAGAAGACAGGAGATTAAATGACAAAATGGGACGGCAATTGTTCTGTGAGGGCAAGGAAGAGTTACAAATCCTAATAGCATCTCAGCTTCTTTACGTGAACTGCTACCACCCTGTTTTAGCTATGGTCATGTGTCTTTTATTGTTTTATCTCTCCTGCCTTCTAGTCCATCACCGACCTTTTCTTCGGTTCTTCCTCCCTCTAGCTCACATTCCTTGCCACTGTATTTAAACGAGAATGTACAAGGCAAGATTAGCAAATGCCATGGTGTTGTGTGTTCAGTTTGGTTACCCTGTCAGAGCAAAGTTGTCATTAAGCTGAAAAGAATGCAGAGAGGATTTATGAGGAGGCTGCCAGGATTCGAGTGCCTCAATTACAGGGAGAGGTAGGGCAGGCTGGAACTTTATTCCTTGCAGCACAGGAGAATGAAAGTGATCTTGTTGTGCTCAAGATCACGAGGGGAATAGATAGTGTAGATAAACAGTCTTTTACCCCGAGTAGGGGAATCAAGAGCCAGAGGACATTGGTTTAAGGTGCGAGGAGAAAGATTTAACAGGAATTTGAGGGGAGTCATTTTCACACAGAGAGTAGTTGAAATATGGAATGATCTTCCAGAGGAGTTAGTTGAGGCAAATATCACAACAACATTTAAAAGATATTTGGATAGGTACATAGAGAGGAAAGGTTTAGAGGGAATGGGTCACAACTCAAGGATTTCATTGGAATAATCATCTCTCTTATTCGGCTGCACCCTCTGAGTACTGCAATGTGGTGTCCAGTTAACTTCGACTTACATTTTGTAATTGTACATCATTTTTCAGACTCAGAAGAGAGTATACCTAACCCAGCCAACAATAACACCTTTGAAAGGATTTTTGCTCTTAAACAAAGAACAGTGCAAATCTTTAGTAAAACATAGAGTGACGGAGTGACTCGGTGGGTCAGGCAGCAACCCTGGAGGAATACAACTCGCTTAGTATCTTCCTCTTATTCATTTGCTGAATCATTGGAGGATAGTTAGTAATTTGAATGAAGTAATTTATTAAATAAAATAACTTGGAGAGGAAAGCAGCATTTCTTCACCTGGTAATCACATCACTTTAGAGATACAATGCAGAAACAGGCCGTTCAGCCCATCAAATCCGTGCCGACCAGCGATCACCTCCTATACAGTGGCAAGATCCTACACACTGTGATTTACAATTTTTACCAAAGCCAATTAACCTAAAAACCTGTACTTATTTTTAAGTGTGGGAGGAAACTGGAGCACCCGGAGAAAACCCACAAGTTCACAGGGAGACCATAAAAACTCTGTACAAACAGCACCTGTAGCCAGTATTGAACCTGGGTCTCTGGTGCTGTAAGTGGTCCACAAAAATGCTGGAGAAACTCAGCGGGTGCAGCAGCATCCATGGAGCGAAGGAAATAGGAAATTTTTCGGGCTGAAACACAGATTTTCCAGCATCTGCAGTTCCTTCTTAAATGCTGTAAGTGATCCACTGTTTTCCCAAAGCAAAGTTTTCCCAGGTCAACTGTTTCATATGTTCATAAATGATAGGTGCAGAATTAAGCCATTCGACCGATCAAGTAGACTCCGCCATTCATGGCTGTTCTATCTATTCCTCCTAACCCCATTCTCCTGCCTCCTCCCCATATCCCCTGACACCTGTACTAATCAAGAATTTATCTATCTCTGGCTTAAAAATATCCATTGACCTGGCCTCCACAGCCTTGTTTCCAGTAATAACAATGTGACCAGAAAGCAACTAGGAAAAAAAACTGTAGTTGCTGGAAATCTAAAAAAGCAGAAAATTCAGCAAACATTATGCTAGCCAGGAAGCTCCTGTGAAAAGAGAAATACTGTTAACGTTTCAGGCTGAATTGAAGAATGAATTATCGACCTGAAACCTTACTCCATTTCTCTCTCCACAAACACTGCCTGACCTGCTGGGTAGTTCTTACACGTTCCATTTTATTTTGCGATAAGGTGGATGGATGGTCACATTCTGCACTCCTTACAATTATACCAGCCCATATTGCGTGTGTAATTGTAGTTGTGACAAGTATAGCAAAAGATGGAACAAAAGATGTAACAATTTTACAAGATAAAATTGGACCATTAGAGAACCAGAATGGACAGCTATCTGCAGAGCCAAAAGAGATGGTGGAGATATTGAATAATTTCTTTTCTTCGGTACTCACCAAGGAGAAAGATATTGAACTCTGTGAGGTAAGGGAAAAAAATAGAGTAGCTATGGAAACTATGAGATTCAAAGAGGAGGAAGTACTGACACTTTTGAAAAATATAAAAGTGGATAAGGTCCTGACAGGATATTCCCTAGGACATTGAGGGAAGTTAGTGTAGAAATAGCAGGGGCTATGACAGAAATATTTCAAATGTCATTAGAAACGGGAATAGTGCCGGAGGATTGGCGTACTGCGCATGTTGTTCCATTGTTTAAAAAGGGTTCAAAGAATAAACCTAGCAATTATAGACCTGTTAGTTTGACGTCAGTGGTGGGCAAATTAATGGAAAGGATACTTAGAGATAATATAGCTTAGGAGATAGGTCCGTAGGTTATAAAACGTAACTATTCATCTAATCCTGTATTCAAGCTTCAGTCAGGCTCTACCCCTTCAAATAATCTATAAATGGAGACCATGCTCTAGCAAATAATTCTGGTTTGTCAATTAAGCCAAGTCTAATTTTTTTCCAAATGAAGGGTCTCCGACATCTCCATAATCCACATTTTAATTGTGGGGGTTGTTGGGTTTTTCCAAAATTGTAATATTAATTTTTTCCAAATTATTATACTATAATCAAGGTCATTTCTTTGGCTTGTTGTAAGTTTTAGCCATTGTTCTGATATTCTCAATATTATTAGTTTAGGGTCAGGATCCAGTTGGATATTAACAACTTCAGAAATAATTTAATTTTTATACAATTTACAAAAGTATGGGTTAAATTAGCCACTGAATATTGACATTCGTCACATATAGGGGAGATATTAGGAAAAATATGTTTTAGAATAATGCAATCTATGTAGTACTTTAAATTGTATTAAAGAATGTCTGGCATTTTACGAGCATTGATGTATGTGTTGTAGACTTTCAACCCAAATATCTTTCCATATAGGTTGGGCTAATTCATTTTCCTATGCTTGTCTATATAATTCCGTCGACGGGATCTCACTATCTAAATGAGTATTATAAATGTAAGATATTAATTTAACTGTATTAGGATGTTTATTCAAACATTCATCTGGCTCCCTAGTTCTATAGTCTTGTGTATGTAATTTAACATAATCTCTAAATTGTAAATATCTAAAAAATTATTTGAATGTAATCCATAATTCTGTTGTAACTCCCGAAATGAAAGAAAAATACATTTTCTATAAAGATGTCCCACCTTTTAAATTCCATATTTTTTCCATTGTACCAAACCTTTATCCAACACAGGTTCAAATGAAGGATTATTTACAATGGGGAGAGAATGTGATAAATTATCCAATTTTAATGTATTTTTTAATTGTTTCCAAATTCGAATACCACTGTATATTATAGGGTTTTCACTATAGGTTTTTTTATTCAGTTTTGTGGGAGCTAACAGAATCGGGCCAATTTCAAAAGGCAAACAATCTTCCTTTTCCATCTTTAACCAGTCTGGTTGCTGATTCATATCTTCCAACCAAAAGTTCATATTTTTAATATTGACTGTCCAAAAGTAAAATAAAAAATGTGGTAAAACGAATCCTCCATTCGTCTTGGATTTACATAAATGTTTTGTACTTATTCTATGATTCTTATAATCGTAAATAAAACTTGTGACAATAGAATCAACTTAAAAAAAAAAAAAATTTTGGCCGATATATCGGGATTGATTGAAAAAGGTATGGTAATTGCTGAATAAAAATCATTTTTATAGCGTTAATTCTACCAAGCATTAAGATGGGAATTGTTTTCCAATATTGAATATTCTTATACAATTTATTAAGTAAAGACGGAAAATTTGATATATATTTCTTGGTCACATAAATTCCTAGATATTTAAATTTTTCATTGACTATTTTAAAGGGAGATTGTTGCAATATATATAAATTAAGTTCTGTTATTGGCATAATTTCACTTTTATTTAGCTTTTGTTTTAAACAAATACTGATCCCATGTGATTTTGAATATTAGTTAATGTCAAAGGCATTCACAACATTTCAATTCCAGTGGACATAGAAACATATAAAATAGATGCAGGAGTAGGCCATTCAGCCCTTCAAGCCAGCAACGCCATTCAATATGATCATGGCTGATCATCCAAAACCAGTACCCCGTTCCTGCTTTCTCCCCATATCCATTGATTCCTTCAGCCCTAAGAGCTAAATCTAACAATCTCTTGAAAACATCCAGTGAATTGGCCTCCACTGCCTTTTATGGCAAGAATTCCACAGATTTACAACTCTCTGGGCGAAAAGTTTTCCCTCATCTCAGTCCTAAATGGCCTACCCCTTATTCTTAAAACATGACCCCTGGTTCTGGACTCCCCCAACATACACATTTTTCCTGCATCTAGCCTGACACTTTGATCATCAAACGGTCCTGGGTGTGCTGACAATCCATGTGCTCGATGATCCTGCCCTGTCCTCAGTGGACCAGACCCTGCTGATGTACTTGGGGTTGTGGGGGGGGGGGGGGGGGGGAATCTGTGCCCTGGATCGAGTAGGAATGAATAATGTGATTAAGGCACTGGGCCCGTACTCGCTAGAGTTTAAAAGACTGAGGGGGGGCCTCATTGAAACGTACAGCAAGGTGAAAGGCTTGGATAGAGTGGATGTCGATAGGATATTTCCACTAGTGGGAGAATCTAGGACTAAATGTCATAGCCTCAGAATTAAAGGATGTTCTTTTAGGAAGGAGTTGATGAGGAATTTATTTAATCAGACGGTGGTGAATCTGTGGATTTCTTTGCCACGGAAGGCTGTGGAGGGCAAGACAGAGGATATGTTTAGGGCAGAGATAGATAGATTCTTGAATAGTACGGGTGTCAGAGGTTATGTGGAGAAGGCAGGAGAACGAGGTTATGAGGGAGAGATAGATCAGCCATGATTGAATGGCGGAGTAGACTTGATGGGCCAAATGGCCTAATTCTACTCCTATCACTTATGATCTTATGAGATGGATGAACAACCAGCAATCTCAGGGCAGTGGAAAATTGACCCATTGCAAGACAATTCCCGATTGGCAACATATTTCTGTTAATAGGCACAGTGGGCACAGCTGGTCGCGTTGCGGCCTCGTAGCACCGGAGACCTGGGTTCGTTCCTGGCTACAGGTGCTGCCTGTGAGGAGTTTGTACCTCTTCCCTGTAACTGTGTGGGTTTTCTCCAAGTGCTTCAGTTTATTCCCACAATCCAAAGGCATGAAGGTTTATAGGTTAATTGACTCTGTAAATTGCCCCTGTAAACTGGGATAACATAGAACTAGTGTACGGGTGATCGATGTTCGGCGTGGATTCAGTGGGCTGAGGGGCCTGTTTCCACGCTGTATCTGTAAATACATTTTCCCCATTCTCAGGGAGCAGCAGTATGATCAACAAACATAGTCAATAGTAGGTTACACAAAAAGCTGGAGAAACTCAGCGGGTGCAGCAGCATCTAAGGAGTGAAGGAGATAGGCGACGTTTCGGGTCGAGACCCTTCTTCAGACTGGTCAGGGATCAGGGAAACGAGAGATATAAACAGTGATATGGAGAGATAAAGCAAGAACAATGAGTGAAAGATATGCAAAAAAGTATTGGTGATAAGGAAAGCAGGCCATTGTAAGCTGTTTCTGGTGTGAAAATGAGAAGCTAGTGCGACTTGGCGGGGGGGGGGGGGGGGGGGGAGATGGAGAAGGAATGTCAGGGCCAGAGGGCTGAAGGAGAGGTGGGGGGGAGGCAGTCTGGGTTAACAGAATTGAGAAAATTCAATGTTTAAGCCCAGAGGATGCAGACTCCCCAAGCGGAATATGAGATGTTGTTCCTCAAACTTGCGGTGTTGTTCACTCTGGCCATGGAGGAGGCCCAGGACCGAGAGGTCGGATACGGAGTGGGAGGGGGAGTTGAAGTGCTGAGCCACCGGGAGGTCGGGTTGGTTATTGCGGACCGAGCGGAGGTGTTCGGCGAAACGATCGCCTAGCCTCCGCTTGGTCTCACCGATGTAGATTAGCTGGCATCTGGAGCAACGGATGCAGTAGACGAGGTTGGAGGAGGTGCAGGTGAACCTCTGTCGGACTTGGAATGACTGCTTGGGTCCCTGAAAGGAGTGGATGGGGGAGGTGAAGGAACAAGTGTAGCATCTCTTGCGGTTGCAAGGGAAAGTGCCCGGGGAAGGAGTGGAGCAGGAGGGAAGGGAAGAATTGACGAGGGAGTTGCGGAGGGAGCGGTCTTTGCGGAAGGCAGATAGGGGGGGAGATGGGAAGATGTGGCGAGTGGAGGGGTCACGTTGGAGGTGGCGAAACTGGCGGAGGACTATCTGTTGTATGCGCTGGCTGGTGGGGTGAAAGGTGAGGACCAGGGGGACTCGGCCCTTGTTGTGAGTGGGGGAATGGGGAGAGAGGGCAGTGTTGCGGGGTATGGAGGAGACCCTGGTGCGAGCCTCATCGATAGTGGGGGAGGGGAAACCCCGTTCTCTGAAGAACGAGGACATTTGCGATGACCTGGTGTGGAACACGTCATCCTGGGAGCAGATGCGGCGTAGTCGGAGGAATTGGGAATAGGGGATGGAGTCCTTACAGGAAGCAGGGTGGGAGGAAGAGTAGTCCAGGTAGCTGTGGGAGTCAGTTGGTTTGTAGTGGATGTCAGTCAGGAGTGTGTCACCTGCAATAGAGATGGTGAGGTCAAGGAATGGTAGGGAAATGTCGGAAATGGTCCAAGTATATTTGAGTGCCGGATGGAAGTTGGTGGTGAAATGGATAAAGTCAGTCAGTTCTGCGTGGGTGCAGGAGGTGACACCAAAGCAGTCGTCAATGTAACGGAGGTAAAGGTCGGGGGTGGGGCCCTGGTACGTCGAGAACAAAGATTGTTCAACGTACCCGACAAAGAGGCAGGCGTAGCTAGGGCCCATGCGTGTGCCCATAGCTACGCCTTGTGTTTGGAGGAAATGGGAGGAGTCAAAAGAGAAGTTGTTTAGGGTAAGGACCAACTCCGCTAGGCGGAGGAGGGTGTCAGTGGATGGGTATGGGTTGCTCCTCTGGTCGAGGAAGTACCGGAGGGCTTTGAGACCATCCTGGTGGGGGATGCAGGTGTATAGTGACTGGACGTCCAGTCATACCTCATAGTCAATAGTACCTTTATCTCTTGAGTTAATGGGCTGTGAGTCGCTCCATCTTCAACCATGAACATCTGCTCTCGTAATCTCTGCAGTGTAATTCGCATCTAGTTGGATGACAATGTAAGGGGGGGGGGGGATAATCAGACTTTCAACATTGACACCTCGTAATCTGTTCATAAATCAAGCTCTTGGTTTGCACAAGAGACTTTATCTTAAACAAGAACCAGCTCTATGCCTGTATTAGCCAAATATTTAATGTTTAATAACACAGAAGTATAGCCAAGTGCCAACATTCCTCAGAAATCCCTTTGGCTCAGCATTGGTTTAAACTCACCAGGACTGCATTTCTTGCTCTCCTATTAAACCCACCAGAGCCCTAGTTCCTGAATCATTAAGCTCAACAGGAACCTATTTTCTATGCTTCCTTTAAACTCTCTGGGACGTGTTTCCGACACTCTTTTTAAACCACCAGGATCCAATTCTCACACTCCTTTTAAAACAAGTTTTCTAGGAAATGTAATATGCTACCATGTAACATCTAAATGTTGTGTATTAAAGATGTGTTGGGGTATTAATAGAAATAAAATCCAATCCTCCTCCTAGGAAATCTGCCAGTCCAGCACCAAAGTCACAAGGTATCAGATTTTCAGAGATTTATAGTAGGGTGTCATTTACTATACAACGTATAATGTTGCAATAAATTGTTTAAACTACTCTTTTCTTTCAAAGGAATGAAATCTAATAGCAATACATAAACATGACTTGAAGTTATTCAAGTTACAATTGTTGTTTGGTGAGTGGGATATTGGTGGTCAGGATATGTTTTGCAGGGTTATCACTGCAGGCAACAAAGTGTGCATTAATGCAAAATAAAAATAAAATATGCTGGAAAGATTCAACTGGTTAAACAGTGGCTATAAAGAAATAGTGTGTGGTACAGTGGTACAGTGGTAGAGTTCCTGTCTTACAGCTCTTACGATGCCAGGGACCCGAGTTCAATCCCAACTACAGGTGCTGTCTGTACGGAGTTTGCACATACTCCCCATGGGTGTTCTCTGAGATCTTCGGTTTCTTCCCACACTCCAAAGACATACGGGTTTGTAGGTTAATTGGCTTTGTATAAATGCTAATTGTCCCTAGTGTGTGTAGGATACTTAATGTGCAGGGACCACTGGTCAGTGCGGACATGGTGGGTCGAAGGGCCTGTTTCCGTGCTGTATCTCTAAATTAAAACTAAATTCATATTGGGTAGCTTAAAAACCAGTGGTATTAAAATCATTTAGCCTCATACCTCTTTTCATCTCTGCCCTTTGTCCACCCATCTACCTAATTAACCCCCCCCCCCTTCACCTGTGTTCACTGATTACCTGCCACACTTTGTTCTGCCCCTCCTCTCCTCCAGCTTTCTTGCCAACCCATTTCCCACAATCTCTCTGAATAAAGGCCCTGAGATGAAACGTCACTAAAAAATCAACATATAGAAACAAGGAACTACAGATGCTGGTTTACAAAAAGAGACACAAAGTGCTGGAGTAACTCAGCGAGTCATGTTGCATTCCAATGTTCTGCAGGGAAGCTACCTGACTCGCTGAGTTAAGGGCCTGTCCCACTTTCCCGAGTTACTCACGAATTCCCCCGACTTTCCCCCTTGATTCAAACTCAGAGAATGTACGTAACAAGTCCGTAGGAGTCCGTAGGTATATCGCAGTGGCTCGATATGCCAGCCGTAGGTACTCGGGGCATCAGGTAAGTCAGGACGTTTTTTCCAGCATGTCAAAAAAGTCCACGAGTAAAATGATAGTCGGGAGGAGGAGTTCATAGATCACAAAAATCTTGATTTTTTTTAAAGCTCCTTTCAACTCGGCAGAGGACTCGGGAAATTGGGACAGGCCCTTGTGTTTTTTTTTGTAAACCAGCATCTGCAGTTCCTTGTTTCTATGTGTTCACTGACATTTCATTATCTGCTGAAAGACTGTTGCCCTAAAATCTGATTAGTTGTTGCCACATCTACTGAATATTTCCAATATCTTCTGGCTATATTTCCAATATAGAAACATAGAAACATAGAAATTAGGTGCAGGAGTAGGCCATTCGGCCCTTCGCGCCTGCACCGCCATTCAATATGATCATGGCTGATCATCAAACTCAGTATCCCGTACCTGCCTTCTCTCCATACCCTCTGATTCCCTTAGCCAATATCTAATATCTGTAGTAGTTTGCATTTAACAGTCTGCATTTTTAAGTCCTCCTACCGGCTCAAATTGAAACTGTGGAATGCTGCCATCGACTATCCACCCCACTTTGCTGACCACCACTCCTTCATAAGTTCATAAGTGATAGGAGCAGAATTAGGCCACTCGGCCCATCAAATCTACCCTGCCATTCAATCATGGCTGATCTACCTTCCCTCTCAACCCCATTCTGCTGCCTTCTCCCCATAACTCCTGGACACCCCTATAAATCAATCTCCACCTTAAAAATAGCCATTACTTGGTCTCCACAGCCTTCTGTGGCAACAAATTCCACAGATTCACCACCCTCTAACTAAAGAAATTCTTCCTCATTTATTTTCCATAGGTATGTCCTTTTATTCTGAGATTTGGCCTCTGGTCCTAGACTCTCTGGTCCAGGCTCCTTCTCCACGCCAAGCTTCATACCCATCCAAAATTGCTAGGTAAATGGAGCCAAAGACCCCATTCTTCTCATCATGCCTGACCACTGCCTCTTGTTATGCAGGAAATCCATCACTGACTGTGGTGCCCTCATGATGCAAATTGGTTAAGTTTGCTATGATTTTATGCATCATCTTAATTTTGGCAGATATTCCAAGTGCTGTTAATTAATGACCATCATATGAGCTCCAAATGAATATTCTGAGTAATAATATCACTAGATTAGACAAATAACATTGTTGATTGCCAATCAAATGAGTATTAATGTACCTCTTTAATATATTCTGTCTCTTCTTTGATGTGTGTCATGGCAGATCCATATAATGAACTTCTTTCTTCTTTTTCATGACTGTTGGTTTCCAATGCCCTGATCTCTGTGTTGTACATTACAGATGCAAATAATGTAACCTGAATTAGTAACAAAAAGGAAACCTTTAGACAATGACTTCAATAGTTTTGATGATTTTCTTGTACCTCTTCTGATCAGTGATGGTTAATGTTCAGTTCAGATCATTACTACATTTTAGAATCATAGTCATATGGCAAGGAAACAGGCCCATCGGCCACCTTGTTTATGCCAACTTTTATGGCAATCTGGACTGGACCCATTTGCCCATCGGCCTGTGTCCCTTAAAACCTTTTCTTCAATACATCCGGGGATATGGGGAGAATTCAGGAACGGGGTACTAATTGTGGATGATCAGCCATGATCGTATTGAATGGCGGTGCTGGCTCAAAGGGCCGAACAGCCTACTCCTACACCTATTGTCTATTGTCTATTGTCTAACTGTCCAAAAATATTTTGAAAGTTGTAATTGCATCTAAATGAATAGAGGGAGTTAGGCAAAAGATCAAAAAGCAGGACCACGGGTACTAATTATTGGATTACTCCTGATGCCACATGCTAGTGAGGTTAGATTCTCCCCATAACCCTTGACACCCGTTCTAATCAATAATGTGTCTATTTCTGCCTTAAAAATATCCACTGACTTGGTCTCCACAGCCTTCTGTGGTAATGAGTTCCACAGATTAACTAACCTCTGACTAAAAAAATTCCTCCTCACCTCCTTTCTAAAAGAGCGTCCTTTAATTCAGAGGCTATGACCTCTGGTCCTAGACTCTCCCACCAGTGGAAACATCCTTTCCACATCCACTCTATCTATGCCTTTCATTATTCTGTAATTTTCAATGAGGACCCCCCTCAACTGTCTAAACTTCAGTGAGTAGAGGCCCAGTGCCGTCAAATGCTGGGATGGGAAATTGCAACGTGGTCCACCCTGTTTTGACTAATGCAATCAACCCGGCGTGCACAAACAAATAGATCAAATAGAACAAGTTGACCGACAACTTTAGGCTGTGCACACCATACGAAAGATGAAGAAGCCGTCAAATGCTCATCATATGCTAACCCACTCATTCCTGGAGTCATTCTTGTAAACCTCCTCTGGATCCTCTCCAGAGCCAGCACATCCTTCCTCAGATATGGGGCCCAAATTTGCTCACAGTACTCCAAATGCGACCTGACCAGTGTCTTATAGTGCCTCAGCATTACATCTCTGTTCCAGTCATCTTGATATAAATGCCAGCATAATAATATAATATCCTCTGAAACGCTTCCCCCACCCTTCCCCCAGCTGATCCACACAGGGAGATTCACTAGAGAGGGTAAGAGACAGGGGGTGGGGGGAGGGGTGTGGGGAGGTGGTGAGAACAGAGTAGTAGGTCAGCAATTGGAAGGAATGATGGGAAGGTAACGGTTAGGAAGCTAAGTGTCAAAGGAAGGACAAGCAGGGAGAGGTGAAGGAATATGTTGTCCTGATGGGCAAGGATTATTGTGGGGAGTGCAGATAAACTTAGAGCCTGAAACATTTCTTTGGACTATAATGTTGTGACGATTGCTGAAATGTGGTGGTGAGAAGGCCATGAATGGCAGATCAATATTGCAGGGTTTGATGGTCAGACTTGATAGAGAGAGAGGCTAAAGAGGTCAAGGAGATGCACTGTTAATCAGGGAGACTGTCATGGCGGCACTCAGAGAGGACATACTGGAGGGTTTGGCTGCTGTGGTAATATGGGTGGAGCTTAAAAATAAGAATGGGGAGAGCACAAATGGGATTGTACTATAGGCCCTCCAATAGAAAGTGGGATATAGAGGAACAGATATGTAGCGAGATTCCCAAAAGATGCCATAACAATAAGGTTGTTTTAGTGGGCGACTTTAATTTCCGCAACATGCTTAAGTTATAAGAACAGAATTTAGCCATTGGGTCCATCAAGTCTACTCCGCCATTCAATTATGGCTGATCTATCTGTCCCTCTCAATCCCATTCCCCTGCCTTCTCCCCATTACCCTGATACTCGTTCTAATCAAGAATCTGTCCAACTCTTCCCCCTCCTTGGCTGTTTGGATTCAAACTGTCCCCCTTCTTGGCTCTTTGGATTCAAAACTGACTTACTTTAGAAGACAGAGGATTGTGGTGGAATGTCAATATTCAGGCTAGAGGTCTGTGACCAATGGAGCTCCCCAGGGATCTCTGCTAGACCTCTGTTGCTGCGATGTATCTGAAGTGACTTGGACGTAGATGAACTGGTTAGTAGATTTGCAAATTACACCAGGATTGTTGTGGTCACAGACTGAGGAAGCCAGCCAGAATATGCAGAAGGATATAGATAAACTACAGAATTGGGTAGAGAAATGGTAAATGGAGTTTAACCTGAGGAAGTTTGAGGTGTTGCACTTTGGGAGGTTGAATGCAAGGGGAAAACATACAAATAATGGAAAGGCAGACGGAAATGCAAGGTATGTGATTAAACAATTATTTTCTAAATGGGGAGAGAATCCAGAAATCGGAGGTGCAAAAGGACTTGGGCGTACTGGTGCACGATTTCCATAAAGATAATCTGCAAGTCAAATCGGTAGTAAAGATAGCAAACTCAATGCTATCATTGAGTTTCAAGAGGGCTTATATACAAAAACAGAAATGTAATACTGAGGCTCTGTAAGGCACTGGTAAGGCCACATTTGGAATATTGTGAACAATTTTGGGCACCATATCTGAGGAAGGATGTGCTGGGTCTGTAACAGGAGGTTTACAAGAAAGGTTGTTCTTTTAGGATTGAGATGAGGAGAACTTTCTTTAGTTAAAGGGTGGTGAATTTGTGGAATTCTTTGCATAGAAGGCTGTGCAGGCAAATTCAGTGGATATTTTGAAGCCAGAAATAGATAGATTTTTGATTTGTATTGGTGACAGAGGTACTGGGGAGAAGGCAGGGGAATAGGATTAGGAGGGGGAGATAGATACAGCGCGGAAACAGGCCCTTCGGTCCACTGAGTCCATGCCGACCAGCGATCCCTGCACACTAACACTATCCAAGTTCCTCCAGTGGCTTGATTTTTTGCTGCAGATTCCAGCATCTGCAATCTTTCTAGAATCCAAAAAAGAGTGGCGTAGCAGTAGACTTCCTGCCTTACAACGCCAGTGACCTGGGTTCGATCCTGACTACGGGTACTGTCTGTTAAGAGTTTGTACATTCTCCCCGTAACCTGTGTGGATATTTTGTAGCCAGAAATAGATATATTTTTGATTTGTATTGGTGACAGAGGCACTGGGGAGAAGGCATGAGAATGGGATTAGGAGGGAGAGATAGATCAGCCATGATTGAATGGCAGTGGACATGATGGGCTGAATGGCCTAATTCTACTCCTATCTCTTATGATCTTATGAGTATTGTGTTTACAATTCTCTTATACAGTACTGCTGCTGTAAGTAAGAATATCATTGGTCCATTTTGGGACACTTGACAATAAAATGCTCTTGGGCACCAGCATCTGTCTATCCTCTGCTACCTTTCTGCTACCTAAAGTGGAGGGGGGCTGACATTCTGGCAGGCAGGTTTGCTAGGGCTACACGTGCGGGTTTAAACTAAATAGTGGGGGGGGGGGGGGGGGGGGGAAGGGATTGACAAATTGGGTGTATAAAGATGGAGTTGAAGAGGAAGTGACTACAGGAAAAATTACAAAAGATTCTCAAATTCATGGGAAGGAAAGCTGGAGAAGGGACAACAGAGTAAGGTCAGGGCCAATTGCGAGCGGTGCAAGGGGGGAACTGAATACGGAGGTCAAAGTGCTGTATATGAATGCGTGAAGTATAAGGAATAAAGTGGACGAGCTTGAGGCTCAGTTAGAAAGTGGCATGTATGATGTTGTGAGAATTACTGAGACATGACTGCAAAAGGGCCAGGGCTGGGAACTGAATATTCAAGGGTATACCTCCTATCGAAAGGATAGACAGGTGGGCAGAGGGGGTGGGGTTGCCCTGTTGGTGAGGAATGAAATTCAGTCCCTTGCAAGGGGTGACATTGAAACAGGAGATGTGGAGTCAGAATGGATAGAACTAAGGAATTTTAAGGGTAAAAATACCCTAATGGGACTAATCTACAGGCCCCCAAACAGTAGCCTGGACATAGGGCACAAGTTGAATCAGGAATTAAAATTGGCATGTAGTAAAAGTAATGCTGTGGTTGTTATGGGAGATTTCAACATGCAGGTAGACTGGGAAAATCAGGTTGGTATTGGACCCCAAGAAAGGGACTTTGTAGAGTGCCTTCGTGATGGATTCTTAGAACAGCTTGTATTGGAGCCTACCAGGGAGAAGGCAATTCTGGATTTAGTGTTATGTAATGAACTGGATTTGATATAGGACTCGAGGTTGATGAACCATTAGGAGGCAGTGACCATAACATGGTCAGGTTTAATCTACAATTGGAGAGGGAGATACACTGGCAGGGATGACAGTGGAACAAAAATGGCAGGTGTTTCTAGGAACAATACAGAAGGTGCAGGATCAGTTCATTCCTAGGAGGAATCAAGATTCCAAGGGGAGAAAGGGACGACCGTGGCTGACAAGGCACGTCACGGAGCGTATAAAAGTTAAAGCGAAGAAATACACCCTAGCAAAGATGAGCGGGATGCAAGAGGATTGGGTAATGTTTAAAGAACAACAGAAGATAACCAAAAAGACAATACGGGGAGAAAAGCTGAGGTACGAAGGTAAGCAAGCCAAGAATATAAAGCAGGATAGTAACAGCTTATTTAGGTATGTGAAAAGGAAATAAAATAGTTAAGACCAAAGTTTGGACCCTTGAAGACTGAAAAAGGTGAATTTATTATGGGGAACAAGGAAATGGCAGATGTTGAACAGGTACTTTGGATCTGTCTTCACTAAGGCGGGCACAAACAATCTTCCTGATATAGTAGTGGCCAGAGGATCTGGGGTGACGGAGGAACTGAGGGAAATCCACATTAGGCAGGAAGTTGTGTTGGATAGACTGATGGGACTGAAGGCTGATAAATCCCCAGGGCCTGATGGTCTGCATCCCAGGGTACTTAAGGAAGTGGCTCTAGAAATCATGGATGCATTGGTGATCATTTTCCAGTGTTCTATTGACTCAGAGTCAGTTCCTGTGGATTGGAGGGTAGCTAATGTTATCCCACTTTTTAAGAAAGGCGGGAGAGTGAAAACAGGGAATTATAGATCAGTTAGCCTGACATCGGTGGTGGGGAAGATGCTGGAGTCAATTATAAAAGATGAGATAGCCGAACATTTGGATCGGTCCGATTCAGCATGGATTTACGAAGGGGAAATCATGCTTGACTAATCTTCTGGAATTGTTTGAAGATGTAACTATGAAAATGGACAAAGGAGAGCCAGTGGATGTTGTGTACCTGGACTTTCAGAAAGCATTTGATAAGGTCCCACAGAGGAGATTAGTGGGCAAAATTAGGGCACATGGTATTGGGGGTAGAGTGCTGACATGGATAGAGGAGTGGTTGGCAGTCAGGAAACAAAGAGTAGGGATTAACGGGTCCCTTTCAGAATGGCAGGCAGTGACTAGTGGGGTACCGCAAGGCACGGTGCTGGGACTGCAGCTATTTACAATATACGTCAATGATTTGGATGAAGGGATTCAAAGTAACATTAGTAAATTTGCAGATGACACAAAGCTAGGAGGCAGTGTGAACTTTGAAGAAGATGCTATGAGAATGCAGGGTGACCTGGACAGGGCGGGGGAGTGGGCAGATGCATGGCAGATGACGTTTAATGCGGATAAATGTGAGGTTCTCCACTTTGGTAGTAAAAACAGGAAGGCAGATGACTATCTAAATGGCGTCAAGTTGG
Organism: Raja brachyura; assembly: GCA_963514005.1. The sequence goes on from OY740781.1 coordinate 33,941,135, forward strand.
GGAAAGGGGAAGTACAACGGGATCTGGGGGTCCTTGTACATCAGTCTATGAAAGTAAGCATGCAGGTACAGCAGGCAGTGAAGAAATTGAATGGCATGTTGGCCTTTATAACAAGAGGAATCGAATATAGGAGCAAAGAGGTCCTTCTGCAGTTTTACAGAGCCCTAGTGAGACCACATCTGCAGTATTGTGTGCAGTTTTGGTCCCCTAATTTGAGGAAGGACATTCTCGCTATTGAGGGAGTGCAGCATAGGTTTACAAGGTTAATTCCCAGAATAGCAGGACTGTCATATGCTGAGAGAATGGAGCAGCTGGGCTTGTACACTCTGGAGTTTAGAAGGATGAGAGGGGGTCTCATTGAAACATACAAGATTGTTAAGGGTTTGGAAACACTTCTTCGCACAGAGAGTGGTGTGTCTGTGGAATTCTCTGCCTCAGAGGGCAGTGGAGGTGGTTTCTCTGGATGCTTTCAAGAGGGAGCTCTTAAAAATACGATACGGCTATTAAAATATTAAATAATAAATATTAAAGATACGGCTCTTAAAAATTGCGTAGTCAGGAGATATGGGGAGAAGGCAGGAGCGGGGTACTGATTGGGGATGATCAGCCATGATCACATTGAATGGCAGTGCTGGCTTGAACGGCCGAATGGCCTACTCCTACACCTATTGTCTATTGTCTATAAACTACAGCACCTTATGAAATGCAACCAGAGATCAACAATAAATGGTGGCCTTTGTGTTGTAATTCAGCTCACTCTCTGTTCACAGTGTATTAGAATATCAGCTTAGAATATATTCAAATTGTACAATTACATTTGGTTAATGTACCATGGATATGACAGGTTTAGAGGGATAGGAGCAAAATGCAGGCAGATGAAACTAGTGTAGATGGAGCATGTTGGCCGGGTTGGGCAAGTTGGGCCAAAAGGCCTGTTTCCACGCTATACGAGTCTAAGTAGGTAACAACAAGGCAAGGCACAACAATTTCATTATTTCTTTGGAGTATTTTGTAACTTTTAGTCTAGAGATACAGCGTGGAAACAGGCCCTTCGGTCCACTGAGTCAACGCTGACCAGCGATCCCTGCACACTAACACTTTCCTACACACACTAGGAACAATTTTATAATTATACCAAGCCAATTAACCTACACGTCTTTGGAGTGTGGGAGGAAACCGAAGATCTCGCAGAAATCCCATGCAGGTCACGGGGAGAACTTACAAACTCCGTAAAGACAGCACCCGTAGTCAGGATCAAACCCGGGTGCCTGGTGCTGCAAGGCAGCAACTCCACCACTGAGCCACCGTGCTGTGCTTCACTTCCCCATAGTACATGGAGGTCCTTCACCAAAAGGTCTACAGCAGCTTTGGAAATGCAATTAGAGATCAACAATAAAAGATGCCAAGTTCCTCCAGTGGCTTGATTTTTTGCTGCCGATTCCAGCATCTGCAATCTTTCTAGAATCCAAAAAAAGGTGGCGCAGCAGTAGACTTCCTGCCTTAAAACGCCAGTGACCTGGGTTCGATCCTGACTATGGGTGTTGCCTGTACAGAGTTTGTACATTCTCCCCGTGACCTGTATGGGTTTTCTCCGGGTGCGCTGGTCTTCTCCCACACTCAAAAGAAGCGCAGGTTCATAGGTTAATTGGCTTTAGTCAAATTGTAAATTGTTCCTAGTGTGTAGGATAGTGTTAGTGATCATTAGTCGGTGTGGATTTGGTGGGCTGAAGGGCCTGTTTCCACGCTGCCTCTCCAAAGTCTAAAGTCTCAACATAATTTTTGGCAAGAGTTGGCTGATGCTTTGGGTCAGGACCCTGCATCAGAACTGAAATCCTCTGCTCCTCCCCTCCCCACACCAAAACCTCACAATCCAATCCCACCCCCCACCTCATCCCCCCCCCCCCCTCAACCCAACAACCACAACCTCGCTTCACTCAACTCCAGTAAGAACTTTTGCACTATATAGTATATTTTTTATTTTGTTGAAATTAATTTTCTTTGTTTACTATATTATCTACTGAGGGTGGTGAATCTGTGGAAATCTTTGCCATGGATGGCTGGGGAGGCAAATTCAATGAATAATTTTAAGGTTGAGATAGTTAGATTATTACGGGTGTGCTGGGGAGAAGGCAGATTAGGAGGGAGAGATAGATCAGCCATGATTGAATGGCGAAATGAACATGATGGGCGGAATGGCCTAATTCTACTCCTATCTCTTATGATCTTATGATCTTACTGTGTTTACAATCCTGTTATACAGTACTGCTGCTGATATCATTGGTCCATTTTGGGACACTTGCCAATAAAATGCTCTCGGGCACCAGCATTTATCTATCCTCTGCTACCTTTCGAAGAGATTCATTTTAAAAAAGAAAACACAGAATAGTGCAGCACAAGAATCGGCCCACAATATCCATGCCGAACATGATACCAAGTTGAATTATTCTCCTTTGCCTGCATGGTATCCATATCCCCATATCCCCACATACCCATTTGCCTCTTAAATACCAGTATCATAGTTGCTTCTACCACCACCCCCTAAAACCCTGGGAAAGGAATTTCACTGTGCAGTTGCACATGTGACAAATAGAGTACCGTTGAAAAAGGTTACGACTATCTATCTATATACCGCCAATAATTTTATATACTTATCGGGTCTCCTCTCAACCACCTACATATCCAGAGAAAATAGACGTCTCAAGGGTTATGGGAATAAGGCAGGAGAATGGGGTTAGGAGGGAGAGATACATCAGCCATGATTGCATGGCGGAGATGACTTGATGGACCGAATGGCCTAATTCAGCTCCTATCACTTATGAACTGATAAAAACAATCCAAGTTTGTCCAATCTCTCCTTATACCTATTACCTTCTAATCCAGGCAGTATAGAATGTCCTGCTTCAGATTTGTCACCTCACGGTCCACTGTCAGCTGTTACATTCACTAGTGTGAATCTTTTGTTTGGAAGTATTCAGCTGCTGCAACTCCTGGCTGTTCTATGCTCAACAAAAATGTCCATACAATATGGGTGGAATGGTGGAGTCGTTGCCTTACCAACCTCAGTTTGATCCCGACTATGGGTGTTGTCTGTACGCAGTTTGCACATTTTCCCCGTGACCGCCTGGGTTTTCTCTGAGATCTACGGTTTCCTCCCACACTCCAAAGACATATAGGTATGTAGGTTAATTGACTTGGTGTTTATTAAATTGACCCTAGTATGTGTAGGATAGTGTTAATTGCTGGTCGTGATAGACTCAGTGGGCTGAAGGGCATGTTTCTACGCTGTATCTCTAAACTAATGTGGTACCAAATAATTGTACTATGGATTATTCATCAGTTAAATATTATCTTATTATCTGGACAGAATGCTGAGTAAGAAAATGTATAGAATAAGCTGGAATTTAAAACCAAATATGTGTGTTTAAATATTTACATTGCTGAAGTGACTGTGTGAAGTGTGAAGAAACAAAACCACAAATGTGCAGTTGCCTCACCCAGAATGTCAATAAAACCACATATTAGAAAAATAAATCTTAATTTTTTTTAAGGTATTTGTATGATACCTTCATGAACAAATAACAGTGATATTTACTGAATGTAATTACAGAATAAGCACAGGAGATGGAGGAGAAAGATTTTAAACACAGTAATGCTACCCACAATTTGATAATATAATCTCATGGGTGTGTTTGGTAATTATATATATTTTTAAAACTTCTGTTTTAGCTTCAGAGTTAGAATACATCTTGAATACTACTGCAACATGAATAATTTCAAGCATTTGAAATTGTAATCGAGCCAGTAAGAACTCTGTCTGAGGGCCTCGACCCGAAACGTCGCCTATCTCCTTCGCTCCTTAGATGCTGCTGCACCCGCTAAGTTTCTCCAGCTTTTTGTGTAACCCTTAGTAATTACATTGCTGTCCAAGCACAATATAAACCAATTGAAGGGGACCTTATTAACTGATGCACTGGTCTGCTCCTACTACCATTGATCAAGGAGTTGGTAACCAGGCAGAATAGAGCAATGGCATCTACTGTTATTGCACAAGACACAACATGAAGGTTAACAATTCTTCCCAAGAATGAAATAGGGCTCAACAAATGGATTCCCTGGGATTTACAATTTAGGGCTGTATGTATCTCATGTCCAGTAGAAGATAGAGGAACAAACATGTAGACAGATTACAGAACGGTGCAAAAGCAACAAGGTTGTTGAAGTGAGTGACTTTAACGTCTTTAATATTGACTGGAACTTAACGCAGTACAAAAGGCTTATTCAGGGCAGAATAAGTTGGATGTACCCTGGAGGGATTCCTAAAAGAGTCCGTGGTGACTGCAAGGGCCAACAAAATGTAATTGGTGAGTAGGATTGCGTAAAATACAAAAGCTTTTTATATGTACATGAACGGGAGAGGGGGTGTCCAAACAAGGATAAAGAAGGGATTTTCTGTTTGGAGGCAGCACATGTAGGTGGTACTATTTTGCATCTTATTCACTCAGGAAAAGGACATAGAAAACAATGTGATTAGTAGAGCCAGGATTTTGCCATAAAAGCCTTTTCATGCCTTTTTTGATGATTTCACCAAAATTATGCCTTTTTCACAATCGAGTGCCTAAATCAGCCTTTTTTTGCCGTTTTGCTAAAAGGTCGTGCTATTTTCTCTAATTGTACCATGATTACAATGATGTTTTCTTTGTGAACATGTTAACATAGTATAACATAGTATAACTTACTATGTTAAGTTATTGATTACAATGATGTTTTCTATGTTAACATGTTCACATAGTATAACTTACAAGAACATTTACACCACCGGGGCAAAACGGGGGGCGTCACCGTTGGTCGCTCATTCGTTTGTGCCGCTGCCCACTGGTTCAGTCTTCTCCAAGATCTATTTAAGAAACAACTGCAAATGCTGGAAAAATCGAAAGTAGACAAAAAATGCTGGAGAAACTCAGCGGGTGAGGCAGAATCTATGGAGAGAAGAAAAGGTGATGTTTTGGGTCAAGCCCCTTCTTTAGGCTGATGTGGAGGGGGCGGGGAAAAGAAAGGAAGAGGCGGAGACAGTAGGACTAGAAGGAGAGCTGGGAAAGGTGAGGGGGAGGAGGGAAATGTTGCATTTGACATGCTTAGCTCAAGGACTTCATAGAATTGTCAAGCACATAAGTAGCTTGTTTCAAAATGTCGATCGCCTAGTTTCCAATGTCAAGATAATCTTCCTCAAAGCACCATCACGTGTGCAGTTGTTCAAGTAATGGCACCCGAGATTCCGCTACCTCCTCAGCCTGTTTTGACTAGGTGGGGTTCATGGCTCCCTGCTGTACTCTACTATGCTGGAAATTTTGAAAAGATAAAATAAATAGTCAACTAAAAGAAGAATCTACTGCAGTCAAGATCATCAGTGAAATCCTGCAGAAAATGTTCCTCCACCGCGGCCTTGTGTTTATTGCTTCCAATTTTGTAAACTTCCCATAAACTGTCACTTCCCTTGAGAAACATGGTGAAACATTAACTTGCAGGTATTCAACAAAGTAACTGACGATCACCATAAAATTCCTGGCGATGTAGGTAAAGACATACAAATAAAATGTGAGAGAGTGAATTTAACTAACAAAGATCTTGAAAAAATACAAAACATAGCTAAAGTTCTCAAAGGTAGTTGTAATGCACAAGATATCAACATGAATATTGAGTATGTAGCTTGTTTCGGGTATGCACCAGTGACCTCAGCTAAGGTAGAAAGAAGTTTCTCACAACTGAAGGATATTCTGTCTGAGAGACGGCATAGTTTAACACTAGATAATTTGATAAAAATGCTATTAATTATGTGCAACCAGGCAACTTTGGTCATTTAATGTAGAATACCATAAAATTATAATTTTTAACCATATTTTGGTGGTCCCTTTTTTGTCAATAAATGCCTTTTTCGTGCCTTTTTTGTAATTTTATTATGTCTTTTTACCTGCCTATTTCAGAGTTTTTTAGTGCCTCAACATCCTGGCTCTAGTGATTAGTGTGGGGAATACCAATATGCAAGGGCGGTTTGAGATCAAGGAGGTGATGACTGTAGGTCACTTAGAAATACATTAAGGTGCATAAATCCCCAGGGCATGATGGGATTTACCCATGGTTATTCAGAGAGGAAATAGAGGAAATTGCTGGAGCTTTGACAAAGATCTTTTTATCTTTACTAGCCGCTGGTAACATCCTGGAAGACTAGAGAGTGGCCAATGTTGTTCCTTTGTTTATGAGAAGGAAAGTAGAGATAATCCATAACATTATTGGCCAGCGAGCCTCACCTCAGTGGTTGGGATGCTATTCCTTCGGGTTAGGATTTACTCTCATTTGGAAGATAATGGGATAATTAGGGATAGTCAGCGTGATTAAGAATAGTCAGCATAGCTTTGTCCACAGCAAGTCATGTCTTACAAACTTGATTGAGTTTTTTTTTTAAGGATACAACAAAGGTGATCAATGAGGGCAGGCAGTGGATGTTGGCTACATGGAATTTAGTATGGCATTTGAAAAAGCCCCTCATGCTATGCTGACCCAGAAGTTTAAGACGCATGGGATCCACTGTGACCAGGTCATTTGGATTCAGAACTAGCTGACTCATAAAGAACAGAGGGTTGCGATGGAAGGGAGTTATTCTGGCTGGAGATATGTGACCAATAGAACTATGTTATATATGATATATATAAATGACTGGAAGTAAATGCAGTTGGGTTGATTAGTAAGTTTACAAACAATACCAAAATTGATGGACGGTCTCGACACAAAACGTCACCCATTCCTTCCCTCCAGAGATGCTGCCTGTCTTGCTGAGTTACTCCAGCATTTTGTGTCTATCCAAAATTAATGGAGTTGCGGACAATGAGGAAGGCTGTTAAAATTTGGAGCCGGTGATTGATCAGCTACAGAACAGGGCTGATAAATGGTAGATGGAGTTTAATATGATCAGGTGTGAGGTGCTGCACTTTGGGAGGTGGAATGTAAGGGGAAAGTATACCGTTAATGGCATGATCCGTAACAACATTGATCTACAAATTTGTAGCTCCCTCAATAACAGATCTGATAAGGTCATAAGGTCATAAGTGATAGGAGTAGAATTAGGCCATTCGGCCCATCAAGTCTACTCCACCATTCAATCATGGCCGATCTATCTCTCCGTCCTAACCCCATTCTCCTGCCTTCTCCCCATAACCACTGACACCCGTACTAATCAAGAACCTATCTATCTCTGCCTCAAAAATATCCACTGACTTTGCCTCCACAGCCTTCTGTGGCAAAGAATTCCACAGATTCACCACCCTCTGACTAAAGAAATTCCTCCTCATCTCCTTCCCAAAAGAACGACCTTTAATTCTGAGGCTATGACCTCTAGTCAAAGACTCTCCCACTAATGGAAACATCCTCTCCACATCCACTCTATCCAAGCCTTTCGCTATTCTATAAGATTCAATGAGGTCCCCTCAGTGTATTCATTGATAAACGGAAGACTAACAGATAAATGAAAACCCGAATAATATAGATAATTGAAATATGAAAAACAAAATAATACTGGAACCATTTCACAGGTTAGGCACCGGTTGTAGGAAAGAGAAACAGAATTAATGTTTCAGGTTATAGACGTTTTGCCAGAATAGGAAAAGAAAGGAAGTTAGTTAGTTTTAAATTGCCGACAGGGTGGGAGAGGGATGGTGCCTAAAATCATTGTGATTTTATTGTCAATGGGCACAGGTATGGGTGAGGTACAGGTACAATGAAAAGTCTTAAGGGCCTGTCCCACTAGCGCGCGATTAGACGCGACAAGCGCGACCTACCGTGGTCGCTTTAGTCGCCCGGCCTCGCGTGACCCTGTCCCACTGCGATCGCCGGAGTCTCGTCGAGTTGTGTGTAGCTGGTGTCGACATCGCGCGTAGTGTCCAAAAACCGACACTGCTCAAAAAATTACGCGCGGCAAAATCCTGTCGCGCAGAATCACGTGTAGAACGTGATTAACGTGATGACGTTTTGACGTTGTGCGTCTTCAGCGTGGCGTTGCGTGATGACGTCACTGCCCGACGTCGTGCAACGCGCATGCTCATGCGCATCGTCACGTGATGAAAAATAACGTCCTTCCTTCGGACGTCGCGCGTGTAATCGCGCGCTAGTGGGACAGGCCCTTCACTCGCACCGGGATCGCCTGACCCCCACGCGACCCCCGCGTCCGAATTTGTCGCGCTTGTCGCGTCTAATCGCGCACTAGTGGGACAGGCCCTTTACTTACAGCAGCATCACAGGCAGATGGTCTCAGACAAACACACAAAACATAAATTATGCAAGACAGCAGAAGAAGAAATACTGCAAAAAATAGATATTAATGAAAAACAAACATGTCCATGGTGGAAGAAGCATTATTAGCAACATCACCATGGTAACACATAGTCTACCATGTAAAATATATTTATTTGTCCTCTTTATCCCTTTGCTCTCCCCACACCATGAAAAGATGAAGATAGACACAAAATGTTGGAGTAACTCAGCTGGTCAGACACCATCTCTGGGAGCCCAGGACAGAAAGGTCAGTATGGCAATGAGAAGGGGAGTTAAACTGTTTGGCAACTGTGAGGCCATGTAGGCCAAGGCGTACTGAGCATCAGTGTTTAGTTAAACAATTGCCGAGTCTATGTTTGGTCTTGTTTTCTCTTTTTCCCAGTTTTGTCAAAGGGCTTTTGATCTAGATCGTTATAGAAACATAGAAAATAGGTGTAGGAATAGGCCATTCGGCCCTTCGAGCCAGCACCGCCATTCAATATGATCATCTTGCTGAGCGTCTTCAGCATTTCCTGTTTATTCCTCAGTACTAAAAAGATGTACAGTAAAAAGTAAGAACCAAACCGATCAGAACATGGGACTGCTCAGAGCTATATGGCCTGTTGAGCCAATCTGTCCAGTGTGCTTTTTTCAGTGCCTTTGTGTGTCCCATTAAAAGGTACAATTCAGCACAAGTCATCAACCTGACTATTAATACTTTCTCATAAACACTCATGAAAGTAATTATCTATTGACAGGCACTAATTTTGATTTTTCGTTGAGACCCTTCCTCAGACTGTAACCCACTTCTACCTATCCACCATTACCCATTGCTTGAACCGATATATACCTCTCTATATTCTACAATCCTCCTTTATCTTCTCCCCATTTGCTTCTAACCGCATCTACACTCCTTATTCTGGTTTATGTGCAATTTTATTTTCCTCGGTGGCCCCACTTTACAAGAGTGGACATTGTCCTGATTCACTAATTCTAGACGTCAATCAACGATGAAAGGAAATGAACCACAAATTATTTATGTGTATGCAATGCTAGATCGCTGTTAATTCTTCCTGAGCTCCCAATGAACTGTTAATTCAGCACAATGTTCTGAGAATAGACACAAAAAGCTGGAGTAGGCAGGACGGGCAGCATCTCTGGAGAGAAGGAATGGGTGACATTTTGGGTCGAGACCCTTATATTCACTGTAATTTAGAAGGATGAGAGGGCATCTTATAGACACATATAAAATTCTTAAGGGATTGGACAGGCTGGACGCAGGAAAAATGTTCCCGATGTTGGGGGAGTCCCGAATCAGGGGTCACAGGTTAAGATTAAGGGGTAGGCCATTTAGGATTGAGATGAGGAAAAACCTTTTCACCCAGAGAGTTGGGAATCTGTGCATTCTCTGCCGCAGAAAGCAGTGGAGGCCAATTCACTGGATGTATTCAAGAGAGAGCTTAGTTATTCCAGCTTTTTGTGTCTAGCTTCGGTTTAAACCAGCATCTGCAGATCCTTCTTACAGAAAACACATCAGATTTCCTTAACAAAAATAATTTATGTAATCGGGATTATTATTACTTCTGAGTAAAATAAAAGCAAATAATACTCACCTTTCTAAAATGGAAGTGGATCTTTCAAAACTGGAAATGCCTGTAATACTGCACCTGCTGAACGAGCTGCTACCAGCACGAATGCTTTGTAAGCAGGCTATCCAAATCATTGAGCATGGTGATATTCACTCGTGCAGCAAGTTGAAAAGTTTTGTAGCCTATTTTGTTGTAGTTTCTATTGAAACTCTTTCATTCTTGTCTACACTGCACTACATGTTAATTGTCTCTGAAACTCAAGCTACACCTCTGTACTTCCTCGTTGGCAGGTTGCCAACAGTAAAAACATTTCTTAAAGCTGGGTCGTCATACATCCAGCTGTTTGCCGTGTAGAAATCCTGTAAAAACAAAACTTCTGTATTATGAATGTGAATCAGTCTGAATATTTCCAAGTGTACTATTACTGGCAAAGGCTTTCAAAATAGCATAGTGACAATTTCAGCTAAACCCTGAGAGAGAGAACTTGGTTTAAGATAGCCAAGGAACTTAACTATAATTTCCTATGTTAGCATAAGACCATGTGATGTTTAGTATATTACCATAAACAGTGCAGACTTTCCCTTTAAGTCAAATAAAAGCTGGGAGTTTAAAATACATGTGTGCATAAACAGGGGAGATGATCATATCCATTGTGTTATTAGGAATGATTATGTCTCAACCTTCCAGGGAATTTATTTCTAACTAAGCCAGCCATTTTAGAAAATCCTCATCATAGATATTCCATAATTGACTCCATAGATCTATGAAAATAATAGTGTTTAGTACTATAATGGGACAGAGGTATATCTTTATTCCACCAGGATGCTGCTATCATGTTAACTCACTTTGGCAGTACTCATATCCTGGACTAATGATAAAATCTGACCATCTGGACTTGGTGGTTAGGTCTCAATTCCAAAACCGATCGAACAGTCCAATGAGGCTTTAGGGTTGAACTTAGAAACAGGAAGCAAATGATCACTTTAATGGGACTGTATCATTGGCCTTCAAATAGTCAGCATGAATTAAATGAGCAGATGTGTTGGAAGATTGCAGATAGCTGTAACAATAATAGGGTAGTATTGGTGGGAGATTTCAACTTCACTTACATTGACATGGTCTGCCATTGTATAAAACATAGAAACATAGAAACATAGAAAATAGGTGCAGGAGTAGGCCATTCAGCCCTTTGAGCCTGCACTGCCATTCAATATGATCATGGCTGATCATCCAACTCAGTATCCTGTACCTGCCTTCTCTCCATACCCCCTGATCCCCTTAGCCACAAGGGCCACATCTAACTCCCTCTTAAATATAGCCAATGAACTGGCCTCAACTACATTCTGTGGCAGAGAATTCCAGAGATTCACCACTCTCTGTGTGAAAAATGTTTTTCTCATCTCGGTCTAAAAGACTTCCCCGTTATCCCTAAACTGTGACCCCTTGTTCTGGACTTCCCCAACATCGGGAACAATCTTCCTGCATCTAGCCTGTCCAACCCCTTAGGAATTTTGTAAGTTTCTATAAGATCCCCCCTTAATGTTCTAAATTCTAGCGAGTCTATCCAGTCTTTAGTGTGGTAGTGGTGTGGTAGAGGAACATTTTAAATGTGTCCAAGATTGCTATTGATTGTGTGCAGTGTAGGTTCACGAGGTTAATTCCTGGGATGCCGGGGCTGACATATGGTGAAAGAATGGATCAACATGGTTTATATTCACTGGAATTTAGAAGGATGAGAGGGCATCTTATAGAAACATATACATATTATTAAGGGATTGGACAGGCTAGATGCAGGAAACAATTTCCCGATGTTGGGGTAGTCCAGAACCAGGGCTCACAGTTAAAGAATAAGAGGTAGGCCATTTAGGACTGAGATGAGGAAAAACTGTGGAATTCTCTGCTACAGAAGGCAGTGGAGGCCAAATCACTGGATGTATTTAAGAAATAGTTAGATATAGCTCTTACGGCTAAGGGATATGGGGAGAAAGCAGGAACAGGGTACTGATTTTGGATGATCAGCCATAATCATATTGAATGGCGGTGCTGGCTCAAAGGGCCAAATGGCCTACTCCTGCACCTATTTTCTATGTTTCTATATTACTATGTTTCTAAAGCTTCTTTGTAAAGAGCCCTACTAGAGAGAGTGCAATGCTGGACCTTAGAGAACAAGGTAGGACACGTGAATGAAACGTCAGTGGCAGAGAACTTAGTGGGAGAGGCAAATAACCACAATTCTATTAGTTTTTAAGTAGTTTTATAGTTTTTAAGTAGTGTGGGGCAGGGGCGTGTGGGCGGGGAGTGTGGGCGGTGGGGGGGGGGGTCTTGTAGGGGGGAGGTGTTGTGGGGGGAGAGGGATGTGTGGGCGGGGTGGATGGGGGGAGGGGGGAGTGAGCTCGGAGAAAAGACGGAGAAGAGCCATGGGGAGAGGGGAGTATTATGGGGGAGGAGGGGGCGGTGCCAGGGAGGGGGACCAGATGTGTAGTGGCTGGAATTGGAGGTGCGATGGGGACTCACTGAAAGCGCTGGTCGCAGGTCGTTCTCCTCTGCCGGGATCAGAGTCTCCGCTTTCCATTTCGTGACATCGGCGACATCTCAGACTCTGGGCTAGGCTGGGTCTCCGACTCTGAACTGGGCTGGATCTCCGACTCTGGGCTGGGCTGGATCTCAGACTCTGGGCTGGGCTGGGTCTCCAATGCTGGGCTGCTTGGGGCTGGGCTGCTTGGGGTTGGGCTGCTTGGGACTGGGCTGCTTGGGGCTGGGCTGCTTGGGGCTGGGCTGCTTGAGGTTGGGCTGCTTGGGGCTGGGCTGCTTGGGGCTGGGCTGCTTGGGGCTGGGCTGCTTGGGGCTGAGCTGCTTGGAACTGGGCTGCTTGGGGCTGGGCTGCTTGGGGCTGGGCTGCTTGGGGCTGGGCTGCTTGGGGCTGAGCTGCTTGGAACTGGGCTGCTTGGAACTGGGCTGCTTGGGGCTGGTGCTGCTTGGGGCTGGTGCTGCTTGGGGCTGGGCTGCTTGGAACTGGGCTGCTTGGGGCTGGGCTGCTTGGGGCTGGGCTGCTTGGGGCTGGGCTGCTTGGGGCTGGGCTGCTTGGGGCTGGGCTGCTTGGGGCTGGGCTGCTTGGGGCTGGGCTGCTTGGGGCTGAGCTGCTTGGAACTGGGCTGCTTGGAACTGGGCTGCTTGGGGCTGGTGCTGCTTGGGGCTGGTGCTGCTTGGGGCTGGGCTGCTTGGAACTGGGCTGCTTGGGGCTGGGCTGCTTGGGGCTGGGCTGCTTGGGGCTGGGCTGCTTGGGGCTGGGCTGCTTGGGGCTGGGCTGCTTGGGGCTGGGGCTGCTTGGGCCTGGGCTGCTTGGGGCTGGTGCTGCTTGGGGCTGGGCTGCTTGAGGTTGGGCTGCTTGCGACTGGGCTGCTTGGGACTGGGCTGCTTGGGGCTGGGCTGCTTCAGGTCCCTCCGAAAATTGTTTCCGGTTGGAAACCTCTGTTGGCCATCCTCAGCTCCAGTAAAGACGTGATGGCGCAGGAAGGGGCGGACCGTCCCGGGAAGTGACAGGGGAAGAGACTAATCCGCGCGTCTCTGAACGTCAAGAGAAGAGATCGATCTGCGCACACGCGGTTCTTAAGATTTTCTAAGCCTCACTAACTATTACGACATTCTGATCGGAACAAAACGGTGTACTCGCAGCACAGGAGAATGGTGAGTGAACTGGTGAAAAATCGTAGCGCTATCGCGAAGCTTTTTTATGAAAATACAAAGACCGCACAAACTGGAAGATAACAAGATCAGAGTTTTAGTTATGTATAGATATAGAAACATAGAAACGTAGAAAATAGGTGCAGGAGTAGGCCATTCGGCCCTTCGAGCCTGCACCGCCATTCAATGTGATCATGGCTGATCATCCAACTCAGTATCCCGTACCTGCCTTCTCTCCATACCCCCTGATCCCTTTAGCCACAAGTGCCACATCTAACGCCCTCTTAAATATAGCCAATGAACTGGCCTCAACTACCTTCTGTGGCAGAGAATTCCAGAGACTCACCACTCTCTGTGTAAAGAATGTTTTCCTCATTTCGGTCCTAAAGGAATTCCCCCTTATCCTTAGACTGTGACCCCTTGTTCTGGACTCCCCCAACATCGGGAACAATCTTCCAGCATCTAGCTTGTCCAACCCCTTAAGAATTTTGTAAGTTTCTATAAGATCCCCCCTCAATCTTCTAAATTCCAGCGAGTACAAGCCGAGTCATATGTATGCATGTCAAGAGGTGCTGCCCTATATATTTGATGAGACGTAGGAGTTTTGGGGAAATCTATCTATCTTCTATCTATCTATCTATCTTGACATAACTAAAGCTCTGATCTTCTGCTCTTCCGGTTTGCCGGGTTTCTCTATTTGTACAAAAACGGCGCAATGCTTTTTTGCCAGGTTACTCACCGTTCTCCTGTGCTGTGAGTGCAACAAGTTTCGTGCTGATTGGTTGTGTATTGTAAACGATATTGAGGTTTAAAAATCTTAAAAACAGCGTGTACGCCGATTCCTTAAGTCAGCGCTATGCAGATTGGTCTCTTCTCCTGTCAGTCAATGCCACGGCCGGGATGGTGACGCCCCTTCCTACCCCACTGGTAATGGCCTGTTCTGCCTCACTCACAAACTCCTCTTTCCCCTCCTCACAATAACTTGTCTATCGTCTCCCACACCACCGGCGGGGGCCGGGGGGGAGGGTTCAGTGGAGGCCCAGAGGAAGCCCTGGTCCCGTCTCTCTCTCCCTCATCATTCACCCCTCTCCTCCGCTCGCCCTCTGCGGCAATGGCGGTCCCATCTAGCCATCCCCCCCGGATCCATCTCCTCCGCCGCCGCCGCTGCAGTAACTCACCCTCACGGCCTTCTCAGACGGGACGAGCGGCAGCAGTGGATGGTCGAACAGAACAGGGATGGGCCGAAAGGCGGCTGAGCCAGAGTGGGCAGAGAGAGGGAGGGAGAGTCGGGTTCCAGGGTGGCCGAGCAGTTTGCGCAGGTGTTTGAGTAACTCACACACATACGATGCAAACTGGTCCAATCATCAAGTCAACGGGATCTAAACCACAGCTAACAATGAATGACCTGTGGAGGAAGCAACTGCAGATGCTACTTTTTATGGATGGAGGGAGGGAGGTAGTGGCTGAGGGGAGGGGAAAGGAGAGGGAGGGAGAGGTGATGGAGGGATTGGGGAGGGGAGGAGGAGAGGGGAAAGAAGAGGGAGGGTGAAGATGAGGGGGAGGGACTGCTGGGGGATGAGGGGAAATGAGTCGTGACTGAATAGTTGGGGGCTATCCATGAGTGGTGCAATATTGCGTTGGGGGGATGGGTTGCATTGGGGGAACGGGTGAGTGGTGGAATATTGCATTGGGGAACGGGTTGCGTTGGGGGACCAGGCGTCCCGTGTGACAGGGACCCATTGGGTCCCACTTAGTCTAGTGTTTCCAAAGCAGTTTATAGATGGAGCACTCTGATGCCACTGAACACTGTCAGTGGAGGGAAAGAATGTTTAGGATGATGGATGGTGTACCAATGCAGAAGGTTACTTCATCCTGGATTATGTTGGATTTGCACTTACTCTGACAATGATGGAAACATCCTGCAGGCTACACAACTTCTGTGGAAAATGTGTTCATATTTAATGTTGATGGGCTTGACTAAACTTGTGACTTTACTTTGCTGTAGCTATAATATTGATGTATATTAAAAATACAGGCTTATTCAACAGATAAGGTTTGGGTAAATTGTGAATTTAATAGCTGATTTGCTGAAATTAGAGGAATTCAGTTCAGTTAAGTTTAATTTATTGTCACATGTACCGAGGTTTAGTGAAAAGCTTTTTGTTGCATGCTAACCAGTCAGCAGAAAGACAATACATGATTACAATCGATCCATTTACAGTGTATTGGTACATGATAACGGAATAATGTTTAGTTCAAGATAAAGCCAGCAAAGTCCGACCAAGGATAGTCCGAGGGTCATCGAAGAGGTAGATAGTAGTTTCCCCTCTCCTTATTTACCTACAGGCCTACATCAACCTACTTTCCATTCATTTTGTCATTTACCTACACTAATAAGTACTATAAGGTAGCCTATCAATCGATCAGCACATCTTTAGGATGTAAAAGAATACCAGAGCAGAAACCCATATAGTCACAGAGAATGTGCAATACCCCTATGACAATAGTTAAGGCTAAGATTGAACTTTGATCCCTATCATTGCTGCAACATCATACCACCCAGTTTGATTTGAATGACTAATAGTCCCAAACATATGTTTCCTGGCAACTGACCACAGTGAAAATAAGTGCAGCCACTGCAGCTCTTCAATGGTCAATAGTCAATTGTCAATGGTGCTTTATTTAGTGATACTGTGCCAATTAAGTGTTGGCCATGTTATTTAAGAGATCCTGAATAAAACCAGATTACAAATCTCACACGGGTGTGATAAGGAGTAGCTTGTGGGTTAATCAGAGTGATGGCTGACTTTAATTAGCAATGTTACAAAATTTTGAGATTTTAAAAATCAAGTCTGCAATTTATCCCATCAGATAAAGCATAAAAAGAAGTTTTTATGCAAATACACCTAATTCACTTTCATATCTTCAGTATTAAGAAAGTTATGGCCATTTTCATACTCGGAAATTAGCATCTTGTTCCCCATTGCCTTTCAATTAACTTAACTCAAAAGCTGTGATCTAAAACAGTCAAAAGCCCATAACTTTCTTAAAAATTAAGAGAACTCAATGAAATGTTCAGTTATTATGGATTGAAGCATTCTGAAACTAATATGAAACAATCTTACTTGGATGACCTGAAATTAAAGCATATAATTAGTTAGTTATCAATTACAAAATTCAATGAGTAGATCTAAACATCTATCCATTTCTTAAGAAAAGATAAACTTTTTAAAAATTGCCTAAGTGTCCAAATAACATTCACACATTAATCCACAATATAACATAATTTTTAAATCTTATTTTCATGAATTTATAGGCCAAATGGAAGGAATTTAGTGTTTAATACCTGTAAATTAATGGCCATTTAAATCAACTAGCGAGTGGGTTTTAGTGGAATGCGGTGGATTAGAACGTTGCGGTTTGCGGTGAAGTCGGTATGAAAAATACAGCCGGTTCATACATTTTTTTTGTCCCCTTTTCGCAACATGAAAATGTGATTAAAGCCTTCCTAAAAAACAAGTTTTTATGTAAAAAATAAACTGTGTAGCTTCTTTTATCGCCTACCTTAAGTCCGTTCCGCTGTCACCGTTCAGAGCTTTAGAAGATGATTTTTAAACTACTCTAGTTAATAAATAATCTAGCGTAGTTTAAAAATACCTTCATGAATGAAATGTCGAAGCGATTTCTCTTTAGCGACAAAATTGCCCGACATGGATCGACTTGGACTGCCTAGAAAAAATCGGCATTTTAAACCCGCCCCCCTCTGAAAGGCGCCAAAGTCGCGCACACGGGGAGCGGCAGAACAGCAGCGCTGCTAAAGGTAGGTATTGTAACATACCTACTTTAATTAATTCTGCCCTTCCTCCTGGCTTTTGGATCATGGTAAAGGGTAACTTTGTTTTGGAAGATCTTTTACTGTCAGTCACTAACTCGCAATCATAATTGCATTAGCCTCTGATTAACTGGAAGCAATCATCTGTGAGACTGGCCCCTTAAAGAGTAGGTTGTAACTATTTCACTTGCTGACAACACCTACATATTTAAACAATTAAGGACAGAGGCGAATGGATAAAGTCAGGTTTATCAAAATAACAGGGAACAAAGGTGTTTCAGTGCAAAGTCCCTCCCTTTTCCACAGTGTATTGCCTTTTATTTACACCACTGAATAAGGCTAATCAGATCCAAAATGTCACAGTGTTAGTGATACAGCAAGGAAACACGCCCTTCAGCCCACTGAGTTCATGCTGGCCATGAAGCACCTGTTTTTATACTAATCCTAGATTAACGTATTTTATTCTCCCCACATTCCCATCAACTTCCAGATTCTACCACTCACCTACCCACCAGGAACAATTTACAGCAGTCAATTAACCTACTGATCCCCACACTTTGAGGATGAAGGAGGCGGCTAGAGCATCAAGGGAGCTCCACCTAGTCACTGATAGATGGACACAGACGGTGCCCTAGGTCAGGATTGAACCGGTTGCTGGAGCTGTGGGTCAGTGGCTCCACCAGCTGTACCACCGTGTCAGGCAGAGTAGACGGAATTCCATGTGAGATGGCAACAATGGAATATGAGATTTGGCTATTCTTGCAAAGTCCTGAAATCCTCTATCTAATAGACAACCTCAAAGTTTGACTTTCTACTGGTTCCATTTTATGTTTGCGCTCCACTTGAGAATTCTCCTGCCCTTTTTCATACAACAGTAGGAGAAGAAAGTCTGAGTTCTCTAATGTTACCTGGGACAAAAACTATTAACTGAAGATTTGGGATGTGGGATGAATTTAAAGTACAGTATTGCCAGCATGGCCAAGATAGGCTGAATGCCCCCCTTCTGTGCTGCTCGACGATTGCATAGTTCAGCATGGAGGTTCTTGTGGAGGTGCAAAAAGGTAGGCCACTTGGTTCCATTGGGTATGCACCTGTCTTATTACTGATGCAGTACCATTACTTCCCAATGAATGCACTTTATTGAACTTCATTATATTTCTTGTCCGCTTGTTTCATTCTCCCACAGGGCAGCCTAATTGCCAGCTGAAGCTCGGAAAGAGAACTGCACTCATGCTTAAAGATCATGTACACCTTTCCACAAAGGCTTTTGTATTATATTTGTGACATTTGGGTACAAACTTGAAACATGGCAAAGATGTAATCTTGACTGTAATCTGAACTAATGTGGATGACGAGACTGGAGTGAACTCCCTGTGAAATGTTTCAGCTTTCCTACTGCAACCTCACAGATGAATGACCTCTGGTGTTTTCTGACCGTTTTGAATAGATAGTGGTCAGGTTTTTGCAGAGTCAGCCAGCTTTCTGAGAGTGAATCATAATCATAATCATAATAATACTTTATGAGCCAAGTATGTTTTGCAACATAAAAGGACATCATGTCTGACAAATCTGATAGAATTTTTCGAGGATGTAACTAGTAGAGTGGATAAGGGAGAACCAGTGGATGTGTTATATCTAGACTTTCAGAAGGCTTTCGACAAGGTCCCACATAAGAGATTAGCATACAAACTTAAAGCACACAGTATTGGGGGTTCAGTATTGATGTGGATAGAGAACTGGCTAGCAGACAGGAAACAAAGGGTAGGAGTAAACGGGTCCTTTTCAGAATGGCAGGCAGTGACTAGTGGGGTACCGCAAGGCTCAGTGCTGGGACCCCAGCTATTTACAATATATATAAATGATTTGGACGAGGGAATTCAATGCAACATCTCCAAGTTTGCAGATGACACCAAGCTGGGGGGTATAGTTAGGTGTGAGGAGGATGCTTGGAGGCTGCAGGGTGATTTGGATAGGCTGAGTGAATGGGCAGATGCATGGCAGATGCAGTATAATGTGGATAAATGTGAGGTTATCCACTTTGGTGCAAAAACATGAGGGTGGACTATTATCTGAATAGTGGCAGATTAAGAAAAGGGGAGATGCAACGAGACCTGGGTGTCATGGTACACCAGTCATTGAAAGTAGGCATGCAGGTGCAGCAGGCAGTGAAGAAAGCAAATGGTATGTTAGCATTCATAGCGAAAGGATTTGAGTATAGGAGCAGGGAGGTTCTACTGCAGTTGTACAGGGTTTTGGTGAGGCCACACCTGGAGTATTGCGTACAGTTTTGGTCTCCAAATCTGAGGAAAGACATCCTTGCCATAGAGGGGGTACAGAGAAGATTCACCAGACTGATTCCTAGGATGCCAGGACTTTCATATGAGGAAAGATTGGATAGACTCGGCTTGTACTCGCTGGAATTTAGAAGATTGAGGGGGGATCTTATAGAAACTTACAAAATTCTTAAGGGGTTGGACAAGCTAGATGCTGGAAGATTGTTCCCGATGTTGGGGGAGTCCAGAACAAGGGGTCACAGTCTAAGGATAAGGGGGAATTCCTTTAGGACCGAGATGAGGAAAACATTCTTTACACAGAGAGTCGTGAGTCTCTGGAATTCTCTGCCACAGAAAGTCGTTGAGGCCAGTTCATTGGCTATATTTAAGAGGGCGTTAGATGTGGCACTTGTGGCTAAAGGGATCAGGGGGTATGGAGAGAAGGCAGGTACGGGATACTGAGTTGGATGATCAGCCATGATCATATTGAATGGCGGTGCAGGCTCGAAGGGCCGAATGGCCTACTCCTGCACCTATTTTTTTTCTAAGGACTTTCATTTGCCACATTTCATTTGTCATACCAATATAAAGCAACAAAACACACAAAATACATTTTCACATAAACATCCACCTCAGTGACTCCTCCAAATTCCTCACTGTGATGGAAGGCGAAAAAAAGTTCAATCTCTTGCCTTCTTTGTTCTCCCGCAGTCGGAGGCCTCGAGCCTTCCGTTGATGAGGCGATCTTGGCTCCCGTTGATGGCGGAGTTTGAGCCCTCGCGTCGGGGCGATCAAGCTCCCGCATCGGGGGGTGATCTCATCCCCGTGCCGGGCGATCTGACCCCGGGTTGAACCTTCTGCATCGTTTGGAGTTCCCGACATCGGTCTCTACCCGAGACTGCGAGCTCCTTGATGTTGAAATCTGCAGGGAGCGTCGATCCCAGGCAAGGGATCGGCTCTGAAGGTAAGTCCACGGCTCCACGGTGGGGCTCAAAATCAGTCCTGAGCAAGGCCGCCAGCTCCATGATGTTAGGCAGCGGAGCGACTGGAGATATGATCCGGAAAGAAATCGCATCTCCGGCAAGGTAAGAGATTGAAAATTTTTTCCCTGATGCCCCCGCACAATCCCACATAAAACAAACCGGAGAACATTAACACAAACTTTAAAAACACTAAAAATAGCACACAAAAAAGAGAAGAAAAGACAGACAGACTGTTGGCAAGGCTGCCATCACTGACGGCGCCACTCGGTTAACCATGAACATGCCAGTAGCTCCTTAAATTATTTTCCCTCTGGATTGCTCCTTGTCATCCTAAGTGCTTACCCTCTTAAGAAACTAACTAGGTGTTGGAAGGGGAGTAGAAGGTCCCTGCCACACTGACATACCAAATCATAGTAATTCCCATTAACTCCAGTTCCATGTTTCACATCTAACAATATTTTCCACTGTGTGGTTTTGTTGTTGCTATGGTTTCTTGTGCATGGCTCCACCTGTATTATTGCCATCTCTAACTTGCTCACCAGGTCTTTCCATCAATAGTTATTCCCCCATGTTCCGCTGGTAGAGCAGGTTCCACCCAATCAACCTTTTGTTTTCAATTCACACTCACTTCACCCTGATATCGGTTGCAGTCAGTTTTCTGATAATATGTGTGCCATTTTCATTGTCAACTGAATGTAATAGCTATGTTTGCATCAGTTCAAAACAAACGTCTTTGAAAGCCATTACTGTCAAAACTAAAGAACCCTCCCGAGATCAAATTACCCACCATTGCAAAATTCAACTGAATCTGCGTGAAATTGACTCGAATGTGATTTCCTTCTTTTTTTAAGCTGCAATGATGGTAGTAGATAATAATATAAAATATAATAGTGAAAAAGTTTCTAATTTAAAAATATATTTAATTTACTAATAAATTTAATTTACTAATAAATTGACCGATATGCAACAATAAAACAGATGTTTCTCTGTAAGTTTTCAACGTCATATACCCTGTTTAAAAATCTATTTTTTATTTGTTGGAAATTTGTATCACATTACCCTTCTTAAATGCAGCATGGAATATTATTAATGCACAGATAAATAAATAATCACATTGTAAGTCACCACACAAATGGGTGAATTTGTGGAAGTGCCAATCTATAGAGTCGGGTAGTAGTTTGTCTAACTTCATGCCACACACCTCCCTGCAACTGTTAAAAAATCAATGGGCTGCCTTAAGTCACATTTAATTACATTTGCTTTTCATGGGAAAATATTGAACAAATACTTTTCGTGCATGCTTTGAACAAAACAAGGAACCAAATCTGGACTTGTTCCACCAAATTTCAGAAATGATATAGTGTAACGTCTGGAGAGCTCTTGACGGGCAGGGGTGAATCTTCATTTGAAATTTACATCCCTACCCTGCTTAATCCTACCCCTCAAAGATAGAGATAAAAGTCCATCAATATCCTTCTTTGGCACTAACCTATCTTGTCAACCCGTCTTGTCCTCTGTTGGTGTTCTGGGGTCACTGAGCCACAGTTTTTCACTTGATTGCCTACAACTTGCTGAAAGTTGTACAATAAGATTTTCAGACTCCCCCAATGACAGTGCTCCCCCAATGATGTGTGTTGGGGAGCGGATGAAGCTGTTTTTGAAATGAGGCCCTCCCCCTGACGTCACTGGAAAGTGTTGGAATATTTTGTTTCACAATACTGTGGGGTGGGGTGGGGGGGGGGGGTGCATTGTGATGTCACTGGAAGCTGTTGTTTTAACAGGTGTTTTTTTTAAAACTTTAATCATGAATACCCGGGGGGGGGGGGGGGGGGGGGTGAAGGGGGAGGGGGCAGGGGGTGTGAATAACCTGGGGGGGAGGGGCGGGAATGTGAATAACCCGTGCGGGGAGGGGGCGGGTGTATGAATAAGCAGGGAGGGAGGGGGTGGGGGGTGAGGCACTCGGCAGCTTGAGAGCCCATTGTGATTGGTGCATTATGAGTGGCATTGTGACATCATCATAGGAAAGTCCTGGAAAAAGGCTGTGTGTGAGAACCATTTTTTGCCTTTCTTTAACAACTTGAATCATCAATAACGTGAAATATAGGATGAAATCTTAAGTGAACCTGATTACTGCGTGGAGGGGAAATGTGAGTCAAATATGCAAAAATGTAAACGTTACCGCGTAGCGTTTTGACGAAGGTAGAAAAGGACATAGATGCACACACACACACGCATATACATACATACAAGATGAGACTTTTAATAGTATATAGATAGATATATAAATATTGGATCTATTACAAAACCATTGGTAAATCACTGTTCAACTAGGATATGCCGAGCCATTCTTTAAGTTGCCATTGCAAATAATTTCCGGAACTTATTCATTATTGTTGTATTGAAAAAATATTCAATAATTATTTAAGAGGTATACGATCACTGAAATGTGATACTCCATTTCAGACAGAAAAGCATAGAAGGTTCGAGAGATCAGCAAAATATAAAAATTATAATAGAAGTTTGATAGCAGGGAATACGATGAACAATCTGGCTGCATCTGGCTGTGGTGCATATCTGTATCATGGTAGCCCCAGCATTCCCTCTCTCTCTATCCCTCCCCCACCCAAGTCGCACTAGCTTCTCGTTTTCACCCGACAAACAGCTAAGAATGGCCTGTTTCCTTTAACATAGTTACATTTTTGCATATCTTTTATTCATTGTTCTTCATCTCTCTAAATCACCGTCTATATCCCTCGTTTCCCTTATCCATAACCAGTCCGAAGAAGACCCAAAACATCAGGAAAGACATTCTTGCCATAGAGGGAGTACAGAGAAGGTTCACCAGACTGATTCCTGGGATGGCAGGACTTCCATACGAAGAAAGACTGGATAGACTCGGCTTGTACTCGCTGGAATTTAGGAGATTGAGGGGGGATCTTATAGAGGCTTACAAAATTCTTAAGGGGTTGGACAGGCTAGTTCCCGATATTGGGGAACTCCAGAACAAGGGGTCACAGTTTAAGGATAAAGGGGAAGTCTTTTAGGACTGAGATGAGAAGATCTTTTTTCACACAGAGATTGGTGAGACTGTGGAATTCTCTGCCACAGAAGGTAGTTGAGGCCAGTTCATTGGCTATATTTAAGAGGGAGGTAGATGTGGCCCTTGTGGCTAAAGGGATCAGGGGGTATGGAGAGAAGGCAGGTACAGGATACTGAGTTGGATGATCAGCCATGATCATAATGAATGGCAGTGCAGGCTCAAAGGGCCAAATGGCCTACTCCTGCACCTATTTTCTATGATTCTATGATTCTATGATCACCCATTCCTTCTCTTCAGAGATGCTGCCTGTCCTGCTGAGTTATTCCAGCTTTTTGTGTCTATCTTCGTTCATATCTATAAATTGGACAGGGGGTTATCTAACCTTATCTAACTTTGCAGGCAATTTTAGGTTAATGTTGGTTGAAAATCTTTGGGTGGCAGGCACACTGATTTGTGATCGTTCAAGCGAGCTTGTGCTTCACTGCTGAGGACCAATCCACTCTCAAGACTTGAGTATAAAGATTGATGCACACACTCCACTGCAGAATGGAGGAATTGCAGTGTTTCAGGTGAAATGTTAAATTTCTCCGTGGTGAATTAATACATCCTAAGACATGGTTTTGAAGATGAACTGCTATCCTCACAATATTTATTTAGTTTATTTACTACAGTTTAGATTCTTATTATCACATGTACTGAGGTACAGTGAAAAGCGTTTTGTTGCGTGCTATCCACTCAGTGAAAAGACTGTACATGATTACAATCAAGCTATCTACTGGATAAAGGATGTACCATTTAGTGCAGAATAAAGTCCACTAAAGTCCAACTAAGTCTGATTAAAGATTGTTCGAAGGTCTCCAAAGATGTAGATGGGAGGTGGGGGGTCAATGGGAGGTCCTATACGCAACACCTAAAAACAGATTATCTGACTGTTGTCACACTGCAATTTATTAGTGTTGGTTTGGTGCAAAAAAATCAACATCTTTCTTACATTGCTACAGTGACTATATTTCAAAAAGTACTTAATGTGTAGGAAAGAACTGCAGATGCTGGATTAAATCAAAGCTAGACACAAAATGCTGGAGTAACTCAGCGGGACAGGCAGAATCTCATGCTTCAGATGTCTACCTTCAAAATGTACTTGATCTGCTACTAACTTTGGGCAGCACAGTGGCTGAGCAGTAGAGTTGCTGCCTAGCAACGCCAGAGACCCGGGTTTGATCCTGACTCTGGGTGCTGTCTGCATGGAATTTGTACATTCTCCCCGTGACCTGCTTGGATTTTTTTCTGGGCTTACTGGTTTTCTTCCACACTCCAGAGAGACAGGTTTGTAGGTTAATAGTAAGATTAAATGAGAACTTACCAGTTTGAAGTTTGATCCTTATTTTATGAGGAGTTACGGTGAGGGATTACGTGAAGAAGCCCCGCCAGAGCGCATGCTTGTCATACTTCAAAGCCGCGGCGTCAAAACACATAAACCCAATAGCCGAAGTAACATAGCAAGGCTTTTTGAAGACTAGAACTACCAGATGATCCTTTAGATTATGAGGGTGGGAGCGGAGGGCACGTACTCCCTCATGGTAACTCCTCATAAAATAAGGATCAAACTTCGAACTGGTAAGTTCTCGTTTAATCTTACTATTTTACTTCGGAGTCACATGAGCAACTACGTGAAGATTTCAAAGCTCTGTGATTTCATGCCGTAGATACAGTTCCATACGACACACTGCCTTGGTCGACACAGGATAACCATAATGTATCAAACATTGTTTAATTTATATAATAAATGTCTTAAACAATAAAAATGTTCACAACAGTAATAACCCCTCTTTCGAAGGGGAAATTACAAAGGAGAACTCAAACAGAACCCAAAACAGCTTGCTGAATATTTGCATTGCAAGGACAGGTTTGTCATAAACCCTAAAAGGTTCCTTAACTGGACTATCCTGCGGTGAGGATTTGGTCTAATGGCACGTCCTGCGCCTTTGCTGCGTACGTTGATGCCGCCCTGGTGGAGTGATTTAAACACATCAGTGTCTACTCCAGCAAATGCAAACCTGTTTCGGTCATCTAGCAATAGCTTGTACTGACACCTTTGCATGAGATTTTATGCGGGTGATGACCATCGCTGTTTCAGAGCCTCTGAGACTCTTGATGACTTTGATATTATTAGCTCAGGTGTAATTACATATAGTCTTAGATCAATGGGTATATTTTGAGCTTATTTTGGTTCCAGCCATCCCCGGCCTGCTCTGATTAGATCATATGCATAAAACACAATATCATCTACAGAAGAATGCATGCTGTCCAGTCATAACTTTTACAATATTTGGACCCATAATGCTGCCACTAGCACCATGAACATAATCACTTTGACTGTTAACTTCCAAAAAGGCAGATATGTAATTGGCGCCCATTGCCAAAGGCAGAGAAGTAATTGGCGCCATTGAAAACTATGCTCACATCCCAGATTTCTGAATATGTACATCTGGGAGGGTTTTGTTAAAATGCCTCCTATGAATCGGCCAACAATAGATGATATCTGACAGAGTGTTGTCCGAACCCTTGCCCTAAGTAGGAGGACAAAGTACTTTTAGCATTATAAATGGCACTATAGCTTAACTGCTCGTCAAAATGCAATGTAGCCAGGAACTCCAATACATCCGGTATGCCTGCAACTTATGATAAGATATATTTAACTGTCAATAGGACATTTCCCATTTCCTAATATGAGATACATATTGTTTTGGTCAGTCTGGTCAGAAGATACAAATCAATAAATTAATATGCTCATGTAAAGGGGAACATTCCTCCTGTCCCAGTGTGAACCAACAATTTACTGTAATTGGGATGATCGTGAATGCTGTGTCATCCTTCTCAAACCAATGGGACCATGCTGTGTGGACCAGTTTAGAACCCACTAAATACCTAAGTGTAGTCATACTCTATTTTGGTGAGACCTTGATTGAATGAGGAAGAAATGGGGAAAGCGTAAGAACGTACATCCCCAATGTAGCGAGAATGTATCCTCCGCTAATGCCCCTAGATTTGGTTCCAATGCCGAATACAGGTACTGGTAATTTAACCCAGATGCAACAGATCTATGTCTGGCAATCCATACCGGCTAACAATGATTTTGAAAATTTTTGACTCTTAATTCTTTTTTTCCTTCTTTTTTTCTTCTTCTTTTGTTTGGCATGGAGTTTACATGACCTGGTGTCTACAACTTTTGCATTATCTCTACCTCATAGGTAGATATCTGAGACCCAGATATTTTTTGTAATGCACCAGTGCCAGATGAGGCTAGGCAGACTGTTACAGAATAATGACCTCATTCTACCCATGTGATTGATATGGGTACCAGCTGTGGTATTATCAATCTGAAACTGCACATGCAAATCATGCATTGTTGAGCAGAATTCTTTAGGCCATAGAATGCACCCAGCAATTCTACGCAGTTTACCCCAGCCTCTGCAGGGTTAATGCTTCTTTCGCATTTTATCTGCCACCCCAGCCAGACTTGATATAAGTGGCTCCTCATCCTGAAGCTCACATCAGTTTGTAAACTAAAGGTTATTGAGTCAGAATGTCTCTAGTACATCGCGAGACATTAGTTACAATTTTGGCCGTAGGTAAAGTACTGTCATGTTAATTAACCGATGATGACCTCAAATAGCCAACCATTTTAAATGGTACTAATCTAAGTTTAATTAGATGGGTGAGGACCTAACCTCTCAATAGGTGTGGGGCAGCTGAATATTTATCTTTCAGATCTATGGCTGCCATATAACACCCTTTTTTTTATCCCAGTTACAATACTCATATTTTTATTTAAACCTTTTATACTGGCCCTTAAGGGTTAAGTATGTTCCGGCCCACAATGACTCGACACCCACGATCGTCCTTTTGGCTGGGGAATTGGACACAATTGTTGATGCTCACGGGAGGTCACGCATAGCCCTAAACGAGGTGCTGGTGCGATGGGTCCCCAAACTTCAGGGTCAGCATCCTACTGCCCTGGTTCTCCCGGCTGATGCTCACTGAAGGTCACACACAGCTCTTACAAGGTGCTGCTATGCTGGGTCCCCATGTTGTGGCTCTCCCGGCTAATGCTCACGGGAGGTCGCCATTTTAGGGTCAGATTTATACTGCCCTGCTCCTGCTTACAGGAGGTCATACACATAGCCCTGTCAACAGCTGCTTGTGGCGCCGCTCTCCCCTAGGCCTGCGCTGTGAAAAGTTTGGTGTCAGCAACCCATTGACCCGAACTTGTCTGCCCTTTGCCACAGGGAGACCTTGAGCAGCCCTCTCCTAGGTGCTGGTGGCACGGCTCTACCTTAGGCCAGCATTTTCACACATGAAGCAGCCCTATCCCAGGCGCTGCTAGCGCAGCTCTCCGTAGGCCAGCACTGTGATCCATAGAATAGTGTTAATATGCAGGGATTGTTGGTTGCCAATGGACTCAGTGGGCCAGAGAGTCTGTTTCCATGCTGTATCTCTAAACTAAACTAATCCACTTTTGGATATCCTGAGGTCATGAAAGGTGTCATAGAAATGCTAGTCTTTTTAATTTATTAGGATCCTGTTCATTCACTTTCCATTAAATAAAATATCTTCAGACTGTCTGCAAGTTGACAAAATAGTGTCAACGCTGATAAACCAGTTCGGGCATGAATATCATCCAGAACCATCATATAGAAACCGGGAGTAAATTGATCTGTTTAAAAGCAAAAGAAAAAAATGATCAGGAGAGGCCAGGACTAACCAACTAAGCAAGGATATTCTACCAGAGTAGAAGGTACAAATGTTGCACTGTGACTGAGACAGGGCTCTGACTCTGCATTGCCATCTCATGGTCAATGTTTGCTCTGAAAACAAGTGTTTGTTAATATACCAAGATGTGCAGGACAGAAACGGCAAAAGGGCTGGAGGTTTGCAGGCTTTAAACAGGCGTAAAAGTTATTGAGTGTGTAGGAAGGAACTGAAGATGCTGGCTTAAGAAATCACCCACAATTTTGTCTCGTGACCTGCGATGGTAATTAGGCCCTCCCATAGCTGCACGACATCAACTTAGAACACAGAACCTGATTGAAATGAGCTTCTAGCTTGTTCTGTTATTATCTCTTGGCATCCCTGGTAACCCAAAGGAGATTTACAGCAGATATGAAGGAAGAACTTATTCTATTGAAAGGTGGGGAATCGTTGGTAGTCTCTAGCTTAGTGGGCTCTGGAGACAGAGTTATTGCATACATTCAAGTTGACGGAGTATACTAGCAAAGAGGCAAGGGGTGCAGGGAGAAAATGGAAAAGTGCTATTGGAGCCAAGATTGGATCAATATGGAGCAGATTCAAGGAATTGGGCGGCCTTCTCCTGCTCCTCCATCTTACTTACTTATGCATTGAGATTCGCTGTATGGTTCGTTCGCTCGTGTGTCAGACAACATTCTGCCATCGCTTCACCACAGCCAGTGCCACATCTGTGCCTCGGTGGAGACCATCCGCAGTGCATGCATGGCAGGATGTGTTAACAAAGCAATATTTTTTAAATTCCAGAATCATTAAGAAAAAGCCAATCAACACCTCCACTTCCTTTGAAAATTGAGATTTGGTATGTGGATGACTACTCTCTTGAATCTCTAGAGGTGTGTGGTAGGGATCATATTGACTTGGTGCATTGAATGCAAAGGGAAAATAAGCAAGTAATTAATTTGAGGAAACCAC
Organism: Raja brachyura; assembly: GCA_963514005.1. Next base: position 33,970,552 of record OY740781.1, read on the forward strand.
AGAATTCACCAAAGAGAAAATGCATATGCACCCTTGGCCTTGCTCCTAGCCCCTCTGCACTGACAATATATCTGCCAACATAAAGCCCCAAATCTGACTTCCTAGGCTTAACCTATTACGTTCAAGTCCACAGGTGCTTATCTAATGTGGTAATCTTTTATGGGGCACATCATGAACCAAATTTTGTATAACAAAATTTGCTACATCCATTGGCTCCCTTGTTATTTAACATGCTAGTTACTTTGTCAAAGAAGTCATCAATTGGTTGAACACAATTTCTCATCCATAAAATTATACTCACTCAGCTGTATAAGTATGCTGTTATCATTTCCTTCATTTTCCTAACAAACTGGTCTGAAGTCATTTTCACCCCCATTATTTTCAGTATTTTGCTGTCTTCCTCTCAGCTGGGAATTTTTACAAAATGTAAAGTCCAATAATAATATATATTTCAGCAGAAATAGTCAGTGAGGTAAACAAGTATAATAGTTGAGTGACAAATGACAATATTGCTACCTTCTGAATATTTAACTGAAGGAAATAATGGGTTATCAGGGCTGTATGTTGTGACAGACAGCCTGACACCTTGCATGTCATTTTAATGTCACACTTATCCCATCCCCCTGGATATTCTGGATTAATAAATTAAGGTTTTATCAACTAATTACAAACCAGGCTAATTACAAATCAATAACATTAGCCAACTCTGAAACACGAAGCTCTGAGTATTGGTATCCAGACATCATGGACAACTGGCCTCAGTTCCCTCCCACATCTGGCAGTGCTCTCTGTCTGAACCAGGGACCATGGAGCGTTTTTGAAAGTTTTTGAAAGCTGAGCGATCACTGATCACTGGCCTTGGGGGTATCCGGCGAGACAGTGGAGTGACCGAGTGAGGGGAGGGTGTGGGCAGATTGTGCTTTTTGAAATTTTATGTATTAAAATCATGTTTTAGTGCATTGTAGAAGTATGATTTCAATGTTTTTTGTTTAAAGTATTGTTAAGAGGTAACTTTTTAAGGGGTAATTTTTTCCACACAAAGGGTGGTGGGTGTATGGAACAAGCTGCCAGAGGAGGTAGTTGAGGCAGGGATTATCCCAACATTTAAGAAACAGTTAGACTGATACATGGATAGGACAGGTTTGGAGGGATATGGACCAAAAGCAGGTAGTGTAGCTGGGACATGTTGGCGGGCATGGGCAAGTGGAGCCGAAGGGCCTGTTTTCACACTGTATCACTCTATGGCTACTTTATACCTCCACCATGCATGAATGCTTCAACATCAAGTTATTGAGTTTTATTGCCATGAACTCAATCATAGAAACATAGAAAATAGGTGCAGGAATAGGTCATTTGGCCCTTCGAGCCAGCATTCAATATGATCATGGCTGTTCATCTAAAATCAGTACCTCTTTCCTGGTTTCTCCCCATATCCCTTGATTTCACAAGCGCCAAGAGCAAAATGTAACTCTCTCTTGAAAACATCCAGTGACTTTTGTGGCAGAAAATTCCACAGATTCACAACTCTCTAGGTGAAGAAAGTTTGTCCTCACCTCAGTCCTAAATGGCCTACTACTTATTCTTAAACTGTGACCCCTGGTTCTGAACTCACCCAACATCGGGAACATTTTCCCTGCAGTTACAGTAAGTGAAAATCTAGCAGGCAAGCAGGATGCTTTCTCTAACCACCCCCTTTTGAAGGCCACTATCTTCCACCGCTTCTACCCAGTGCTTGGTACCCACTTCCAGCAGCCACTGGTTGCCCTCCAGAGCCGCAGCCTGGTCCATGCCGGTCACCAGGGCGAATTCGGCACAGAGACTCTCATAGTCGCGGTGCCACGCTTCCGACGGCTCGGGACTCTTGCACTGAGATTGCTCCATGGCCAGAGATGCAGTGAGCGTCTCGCCAGCCCGGCAAACACTCGGCAGCTCCGGCTCTCTATCCGAATCTGCCCTGCAGCTGCTTCTGCTTCCATCCCTCCCTCCGCCCCGGCTCTCCAACACCCACGACCAGGTTGCTCAGAGCACAGCAGCACCTCGTCCAAAGCTGGAGACATTGAAACATGTCTAGCCAAAAAAGTGGGGGGGGGGCTGCCAGCCACCCCGGATCCGGGGCTCATTTACCTCTCTCCTGCCGCTCGCTGGCCTCGCTCATGTCTGCTGCTTCTCGCAAATCCTTGAATTCTGACTGCCACTGGGAGCAGGACATGGCCTTACTTGCTGCGCCGGGTGACACTCATTCACTGCCTGGTCCATGTCTATCAATGTAAACTTGCATGGGGACATGGTTTGGAGGTGTTTGACAGTTCGGTCAAGTTAGAATAACATAGTAATAAGAATGCTGCTGTCTTGCCAACAGATGCGCACACAAGCAGTTGATATTAGTTTTGAAATTCTCGTTGATCACAGAATTTTTCACGACAGAGCATGAGAAATTCTGTGATCAGCATGATAGAGTGAGAATTGGGGGAACTGCATGAGTCTCACGCTCAATGCGTGAGTCTCACGCTCAATGCATGAGAGTTGGCAGCTCTGCCCTTGCAGCATGTTCCAGGCACTCTTCCCTACCCCTTTCTGCTTTAGACATGCAGCACACTCACTGTACTGAGTTCACACTCACTTGGATCACTCATTCCTCCCATCTTCCCCTTCCCATCCCCAAGAAGCATCATAAAATGGCAACAGAACCATATAAAAAGAGGGAGCATAAAAATGACTATAATATTAAAATTGAGCCTTTTACATTTAAAACTTTTCAAAAGAGATCGCATTACACAAGCATCCCCTCCTCCGTCCTTGTCTATTGTATTATTGTACTCTCAACATGGCCTCCTCTACACTGAGACCAAGCATAGATTAGACAACTGCTTCATCAAACACTTACCCCACACACATCTTTCTTTCTACTGCCCCGACCGTGTCATCTAGTTCTTTTCCTCTTTCACCTCCTCAATCCACTTGTCATCCTCCAGTCCTTACACTGGCCTTTCATCCCACCCCCACCACCTCCCCATCCAGTTCCCAACCACCCATCATCCCTCTCACTGGTTCTGCATTTCACTCCCTGCCTTCCTTTCTCACATTTTCCACCATCCTTACCCCTTTGTCTTCTCCACATCATCTCCAGCCTTTGTTACTAACTCCACCCTTCTCTCCCCAAACCTACTCATCTGCCATTTAGCCCCTCCTTCCTTAGATCTATTACTTGCCCTCTCCCCCCCCCAACCCCCCCTCCTTCCCTCCCCCCACCCCCTCCCCCCTCTTTCTCCCCTCTACTACATCAATCCATAGAAGAGTCCTAAATCCATCCATTTTCCTCTACAGATGCTGGCTGTCCCCATAAATCCCAGGTGGTTTGTCTTTTTTGCTGAAAAATAAATAAATGTACTCATAGGTAGACAAAAATGCTGCAGAAACTCAGCGGGTGAGGCAGGATCTATGGAACGAAGGAATAGATGACTCTTCAGGTCGAGACCCTTCATCAGACCCGACGCGTCACCCATGCCTTCGATTTTTCCAGCATCTGCAGTTGTTTCTTAAACAAATGTACACAATTCAGTTCAGTTTAGTTTATTGTCATGTGTACCGAGGTTCAGTGAAAAGCTTTTTGTTGCATGTTAACCAGTCAGCAGAAAGACAATACATGATTACAATCGATCCATTTACAGTGCATAGATACATGATAAGGGAATAACGTTTACTGCATGGTAAAGCCAGCAACGTCCGATTAAGGATAGTCTGAGGGTTATCAAAGAGGTCCTCCGTGTACAAACAATTCTCCAGCTCCACGAGCCTCATTTCCCAAGAGCTCTCACTCATGTTCTCCATTTTCCGCTGCTTAACGTAAAACTCATTGTGCTAAGGAAGATTGAGATACATTAATAGAATAATGGAATAAATATAGATAATAATGCAGCTGAAACAGAAGCATTTTGGTCAACAGCACCATCTACTGTACACTTGTAGGATCGTTTGCGATGAAATATAGATTATTTTCCAATTTATGTTAAAGCATATTCCTAAAATGAATGTTTTACTTCATACAGATAAAATAAAGGATAAGTCCTTCCTCAGTCCTGGAAAGGGATACCATTGGTCCACAGGTTAAAGTTTTGAAGAGGGGGAAAGATGATTTCCATAGCCCCAACCCAAAATGTCATCTATTCATGTTCTTCAGAGATACTGCCTGACCCGCTGAGTTACTCCAGCACTGTTTTTCTTTGTAAACCAGCATCTATACTTCCTAGTCTCTCTCTCTCTGATGTACATAGTGTAAGACACTAACCTGACAAAAGTAGATAGGGAGCTGCTGATTGCAGATATAATGACATGCAACAAGTCTTTTAAAAGTAAGATTGAAGAGTTCATTGCCAACATGTTCCTGCAAGGGTGAAAGATGGTAAGATTAGGGAACCCTAATCAAGGTCATAAGGAATAGGAGTAGAATTAGGCCATTTGGCCCATCAGCCCACCGCCATTCAATCATGGGTACACAAAATGTGGGGGAAACTCAGCGGGTGCAGCAGCATCTATGGAGCGAAGGAGATAGGCAATGTTTCGGGCCAAAACCCTTATTTGGACATTCAATCATGTCTGATCTATCTCTCCCTCCTAACCCCATTCTCCTGCCTTCTCCCCATAACATCTGACACCTGTACTAATCAAGAATCTATCCTTAAAAATCCTTTAAAATATCCTGTGACGGCCTCCACAGCCTTCAGTGGCAAACATTTTCACAGATTCACCACCATCTGACTAAAGAAATTTCTCCTCATCTCCTTCCTAAAAGAACGTCCTTTAATTCTGAGGCTATGACCTCTAGTCCGAGACTCTCCCGCCTGTGGAAACATTTAGGGGACAAAAAGCCCATGATAGTTATAGGCGACTGGAAACAAGATAATCTCTTCATTAGGTGCAGGAAAGAACTTATATAAAATGTTAGGAGGATAAAGGAGAACTTGATGTATCTATCAGAGGAAAGATCTTAGAAAGGAAATCTCAAGACATTCTATAAGTATGTTAGGAGCAAGGGAGTAACAAGAGTAAAGGGCCTGTCCCACCAGCATGTGATTGCATGCGTCTAGCATGACCAAACGTGGTCGCTTGAGGCGTACGGCCTCGCGGGGCCAGTCCCAATTCGAACCGCGGAGGCATATGGAATTGTGCGGGGCTGGTCCCGACATCATACTCACCAATCAGCTGGGCAGGAGGCGGTCCAATTGAATTTGGACGTCACACGGCGTCGGGCAGTGACGTCATCGCTACACGCTAGGCGTACGCCGTCAAGACGCTTCGTACGACATCGAGACGCTGCGTACACTCGTCGAGACACTGCGTACGCCCGTCAAGACGCTGCATACGCCCCTGCGTACATAAACCTGCGTACGTCGTTGGCGCGCGGTATTTTCGGACAGTGTCAGTTTTTCGGACCCCCGCGCGATTTTCAGGACCAGCCCCGCACAACTCCATACGCCTCCGCCGATCTAAGTGGGACCGGCCCCGCGAGGCCGTATGCCTCAAGCAACCATGTTTGGTTGCGTTGACGCATACAATCGCATGCTGGTGGGACAGGCCCTTAAATGTAGCGGCCAAATGGGTAATCGTTGTGTGGAGTCAGGGGGTGCGGAAAGTCTTAAATTAATACTTCTCATCTGTATTCCCTAGAGAGAATGACGTAGAAGGTGGTGGAGTCCGGGTACATATCCTAGAGCATTTCAGTATTAAGAAAGAGGTATTATGCCTTTTGGGGTGCATAAGGGTAGATAAATTCTCAGGGCTGATGAGATTTATGGGAGATAGGGCGGCACGGTGGCGCAGAGGTTGCCTTACAGCGCTTGCAGCGCCGGAGACCCAGTTTCGATCCTGACTACGGGTGCTGTCTGTATGGAGTTTGTACGTTCTCCCCGTGACCTGCGTGGGTCTTCTCTAAGATCTTCAGTTTCCTCCCACACTTCAAAGACATACAAGTCTGTAGGTAAATTGGCTTGGTATAAATGTAACAATTGTCCCTAGTGTGTGTTGAGTAATGTTTATGTGCGGGGATCACTGTTCGGCGCGGACCCGGTGAAAAGGGCCTGTTTCCAAACTAAACTAAACTAAACTAAACAAGGAAGAGAATGCTGGTGCCCTGATGGAGAATTTTGCATCTTTGTTGGCCACAGGTGATGTTTGAGGAGACTGTAAGAAAACATAATGTACCTTTGGTTAAGAAGAGCAGTAGATGATGCAGATAACTATAGGCTGAGGAGTCTAAGAAAATCAATTGGAAAAAGTTCTATGAGACAGGATTGATTTACATTGATAGATTCTGAATAAACTGATTAAGGAAAGTCAGCATAGGTTATGTGTGAATAATTCTGTCTCATTAATTTGATAACGTTTTTTGAGAAAGTAACTAAGATTGATGAGGGCAGGCCAGTGGATGTTGCCTACATGGATTTTAAAAAATAAATGTATTTTTAATAACTATAAATTTATTTTTGTTACTGCAAGCTAAACATACTAAAGGCTGTATGTTACATAAGTAATATTGCATGAGTAATATTGCATTTCGAGTAATATTGTATTTTGCCTTGAGAAATTTCAGTTAAGCATTGGATAAAGTCCCTCATGGTAGCAATGTTACAAAATTTTGAGATTTTAAAAATCAAGTCTGCAATTTATCCCATCAGATAAAGCATAACAAGAAGTTTAATTTGACACCTAATTTACTTTCATATCTTCAGTATTAAGAAAGTTATGGCCATTTTCATGCTTGGAAATGAGTATCTTGCTTCCCATTGCCTTTCAATTGACTTAACTCAAAAGCTGTGATCTGGAAAATTTAAAAGCCCATAACTTTATTAAAAATTAAGAGAACTCAATGAAATTTTCAGTCATTATAGATTGAAGCATTCTGAAACAAATATTAAACAATCTTACTTGGATTACCTGAAATTAAAGTATATAATTAGTTAGTTATCTAATTGTAGCTAATTACAAAATTCAATGAGTAGATCTAAACATCTATCAATTTCTTAAGAAAAGATAAACTTTTTTTTAATTGCCTAAGTATCCAAATAACATTCACACAATAATCCACAATATAACATAATTTTTAAATCTCATTTTCATGAATTTCTGGGCCAAATGGAAGGAATTTAGTGTTTAATGCCTGTAAATAAATGGCCATTTAAGTCAACTAGCGAGTGGGTTTTAGTGGAATGCGGTGGATTGGAACGTTGCGGTTAGCGGTGAAGTCGGGGGGAAAAATACTGGGGGTTCATACATTTTTTGGGGACCCCATTTCGCAACATTAAAATAGTATTTATACCTCCCAAAAAACCAACTTTTAATAAAAAATAAAGTATTTACCTTTATTTCTCCCCTACGGAAAATGCTTCCGGTGGTCTGCGGTCACGGCTTTTGAAGGTGATTTTTAAATTACTCTAGTTAACAAATAACTTAGAGTAATTTAAAAATACCTTAATGGATGAAATGTCGGAGCGATTTTTCTTCCGCAATTAAATCGCCCGACATTCATCGATTATCCTGGTCTGGTGAAAATCGGCACTTTAAGCCCGCCCCCCTCTGAAAGGCGCTAAAGTCGCGCACACGGGGAGCGGCAGAAGTGCAACGCCGCTAAAGGTAAGTTTTGTAACATACCTACTCATGGTAGGCTGATCCAGAAGATTAAAATGTACAGGATTTATGACGACTTAATTGTACAATTCTCAACTGGCTTACTCATGGAAGACAGGGTTGTGGAGAAGGGTGATCAGTTTGAAGAAGGATCCTGACCTGAAACATCACCTATCCATCTGCTTTGATCTGTTGTTTTCACACCTTACCCTTCTATATCTCTAGATGCCCTCTCCCCTCACTCTCAGAAGTTTTACCATTTGAAGAAGGGTCTCAACCCAAAACGCCTCCCATTCCTTCTCTCCAGAGATGCTACCTGATCATCTGAGTTATTCCAACACTTTGTGCCATTTTTTGTAAACCAACATCTGCAGTTGGTTGTCACAGTTGCAGTCAGTTGCACCGAATTGTCAGATAAACCTTGCACTGCCATATCTACCTTTGAACAGTCCGCTGTGGAACCATTGGTTCTGCAGCTCTATGACCTGAAAGAAGAATGAATGTAAGTATCACAGAAATAATTTAATCTACATGAAAACTTATGGAGTTGTGAATACTATTCGTAAAATGTCCTTGCACATTTTGTAGCTGAACTACCTGTAAATAATTAAAATGAAAACACGGCTCATAGCAGAACTGCATATAAATGTGAGCCAGAATAGAGAGATATGCACATGATTTAGACAAGAATAAAGTGTAACATATCTGCATTTTGTTATGATTTTGAAGTAATTTACAAAGGCAAAAACATCTTGTTATGATGTTAGATGCACAATTTAATTTGTGTGATTTGTGGTCTATATAATTTCCAGCCTCTATCCCACCCAAAATTTCCAATATACACTCCCAATATATGAGCCTAGTCTCTGAAAGCATCAGCATAAAATCTATGGGAAGAAGCTGCAGGTGCTGGTTTACACTGAAGATAGACACAAAAAGCTGGAGTACCTCAGCAGGTCAGGCAGCATTTCTGGAGAAAATGAATAGGTGAAGTTTCGGGTCTGAATAAGGGTCTCGACCCGAAATGTCACCTATTCCTTTTCTCTGACCTGCTGAGTTACACCAGCTTTTTGTGTCTATAGCATAGTTACAGATCAGTTAGTCTAACATCAGTAGTGGGGAAACTGCTAGTCAGTCATTAAAGATGGGATAGCAGCGCATTTGGAGAGTGGTGAAATCATTGGACAAAGTCAGCATGGATTTACAAAAGGTAAATCATGTCTGACGAATCTCATAGAATTTTTTGAGGATGTAACTAGTAGAGTGGATAAGGGAGAACCAGTGGATGTGTTATATCTGGACTTTCAGAAGGCTTTCGACAGTCCCACATAAGAAATTAGTATATAAACGTAAAGCACACGGTATTGGTGGTTCAATATTGATGTGGATAGAGAACTGGCTGGCAGACAGGAAGCAAAGGGTAGGAGTAAACGGGTCCTTTTCAGTATGGCAGGCTGTGAGTAATGGGGTACCACAAAGCTCAGTGCTGGGACCCCAGCTATTTACAATATACATTAATGATTTGGACGAGGGAATTGAATGCAACATCTCCAAATTTGCAGATGACACCAAGCTGGGGGGTATAGTTAGATGTGAGGAGGATGCTAGGAGGCTGCAGGGTGATTTGGATAGGCTGAGTGAATGGGCAGATGCATGGCAGATGCAGTATAATGTGGATAAATGTGAGGTTATCCACTTTGGTAGCAAAAACAGGAGGGTAGACTATTATCTGAATGGTGGCAGATTAGGAAAAGGGGAGATGCAACGAGACCTGGGTGTCATGGTACACCAGTCATTGAAAGTAGGCATGCAGGTGCAGCAGGCAGTGAAGAAAGCAAATGGTATGTTAGCATTCATAGCGAAAGGATTTGAGTATAGGAACAGGGAGGTTCTACTGCAGTTGTACAGGGTTTTGGTGAGACCACACCTGGAGTATTGCGTACAGTTTTGGTCTCCAAATCTGAGGAAAGACATTCTTGCCATAGAGGGGGTTCAGAGAAGGTTCACCAGACTGATTCCTGGGATGTCGGGACTTTCATATGAAGAAAGACTGGATAGACTCGGCTTGTATTCACTGGAATTTAGAAGATTGAGGGGGGATCTTATAGAAACTTACAAAATTCTTAAGGGGTTAGACAAGCTAGATGCAGGGAGATTGTTCCCGATGTTGGGGGAATCCAGAACAAGGGGTCACAGTCTAAAGATAAGGGGGAATTCCTTTAGGACCGAGATGAGTAAAACATTCTTTACACAGAGAGTGGTGATTCTCTGGAATTCTCTGCCACAGAAGGTCGTTGAGGCCAGTTCATTGGCTATATTCAAGAGGGAGTTCGATGTGTCTCTTGTGGCTAAAGGGATCAGGGGGTATGGAGAGAAGGCAGGTATGGGATACTGAGTTGGATGATCAGCCATGATCATATTGAATGGCGGTGCAGGCTCGAAGGGCCGAATGACCTACTCCTGCACCTATTTTTCTATGTTTCTATAAAATCTATGTCCAATTCAAATAAAATTGTCTTTTATTTCTGAAATCAATTGAAATCTGTTGATTTAATTGTTGCCAGTAATTAATAAAAAGGGTTACACAAAAAGCTGGAGAAACTCAGCGGGTGCAGCAGCATCTAAGGAGCGAAGGAGATAGGCGACGTTTCGGGTCGAGACCCTTCTTCAAGCATCTCCAGCATCTGCAGTTCCTTCTTTAACACATTAATAAAAAGCATGTTTATCGGATGCTGACCCAAGCAAATAAATTATTTGTTTTTCTAAAAATCCATAATTTCTATGAATGTAGTGTGGTTTCTGTAATCCAGTGGCACTGATTGTACCTTTGGGACAGCAGCTGACAGAATCGTCAGATAAACCTTGCACTGCCATATCTACCTTTGAACAGTCTGCCTGTGGAACCATGGGTTCTGCAGCTCTATGACCTGAAAAGAAGAATTAATGTAGGTATCGCAGAAATAATTTCAGGCATGAAAACATTCCATTAACAATCAATAAATTGTTACTGCAAAACATTACGATTGGTTGCACTTCAGAAACTATTACATATAAATTTATTACAAAGCTGCACTTGATGTTGTTCCACTTTGGTTGTAGAATTCTTTCAATGTCAAAGTTTAGCGCTCTCATGTGCTACATAGAGTTTTATATTATAATACTGTTGAGTTACTCAGAGATTATGAGTTTATACCCCACTATCGTATATTAATTTGTTGAGGCTGATTTGTTATTAAAACCCTATAGATTCATTAAAGTCAACCAATCCACTACTTAGTCCATGTTCATTGCACACTTGGTGGTTGGCTCTCATGTTGATGAGGATTGAGCTATAAATAATTTCTCAGCTGTATTCTTGTCCGATAGCCTCTAAACTCAAAATTCTTCGATTGATTCTGTTTTTGGAAAGGGTCATCAATGTTGATTATAACCACACTCTCAGGAGGACTGCAGTTACTTGCTCCTGTAGCATCTACAGGATCTTGCAATTCCACCAAGAAATGAAAGGGCTGTAGGTACATGGTAACATAACCACCTAAAGGTTTCCATTTGAGGCATACGATGATCATTATGCGGATATATATTGCATTGTCCCTTCCTGTTGTTGGGTCTAAATCCTAGAACTCTCTTCACAGCAACATTGTTGTATACCTTCACCAGAAGAGACTGGGTCTTTAATGACTGGGGCTCCCACCACCTTCTGAAGGGCCATTAGGAACAGAAAATAAATGCTGACAATTGCTGCAAATTCAATATTCTGCAGTGTGAAATTTCGATCAAATTTGCTCCAAATTTGGAATAAACCATTTTAACATTTTACCTCAAATAATAACTACTTATTACTGGAGTAAAGGTAGGTATCTGTAGAATAATGTAGACATTGGACAGTTTGTCAGAGGCTGCATCATAGGATTTTGTTAATGAAAAATAATTTCGAGTGGTTGATAAAAATACATCTATTGATGCTCCTGAACACATCATCAGTGATGTAACCTGGGGTCATTGGGTGGTTCGGGTCTTTCAACATCAGACACCCTCGCCCAGGTGACCCAGCCGTGGTTGATCAGACCACAACTTGTGTTCAGGTGGCATTCGCTCCTCCCCATGGACCTCCTCTCCTAATCCAGATCCAGATCCATCTCAAGGCGTTTTCCGCTGCCTCTGTGGTGTTCCTGATGGCTCTTCTCCTCTCCATTCCATTGATGCCCAGCACACTCAAGGCTTAATTAATTTGTATGGCACTTAACTGTACAACTGTCAAGCTTGAAAGAATTCCTAGAATATTTACCAGGATGTTGCCTGGACATGAGGGTGTGAGCTATTGGGAGAGGTTGAGCAGGCTGGTGTTCTATTCCTTGGAGGGGTGATCTTAAAGAGGCATACAAAATCATGAGAGGTGTAGATTTTTTACCTACAGTAGGGGAATCAAGATCCTAACAACATAGGTTTAAGGTGAGGGGGGAAAGATTTAATGGGACCCTAAAAAGTTGCTGTTTTGCATAAAGGGTGGTGGGTATATGGAACAAGATGCAGGAGAAGGTAGTTGAGGCAGGTCCTATTGCAATGTCTAAGACAGGTACATGGATAGTGTACGTTTATCGTATGGGCCAAAGACAGCAGGTGAGACTAATGTAGCTGAGGCATGTTGGTAGGTGCGGGTAAGTTGGGCCAAAAGGCAGTATCACTCTATGGATCGGACGGAGCCCCATCTGATCATCTGGGGCAAGGTGGGGCCTCCTTGTTGGGAAAGATTTAACATTCTCCCAGAGGGACCTGGCGTCACTCTCCATAGAAATTATGACTTCAACAGCAGCTGCACCCATTAAATCAAATTAAGGGCATTTCTCTGATGTTGTGAAGTTCACCAGGGACTGAGGCTGAAGTGCCAAATGGTAAAACAAAAAACTAAAATGCCTCCAATACAACCTCACCTCCAAAACACACCCCAACCTCCAAATTGCTATGACTTATCAGTGACCAGCTTTGCACATTTATATTCGAATAAAACAGAAGTCTGCTGTTACATTTTAATTTGGGGGGGGGGGGGGGGGGCTGAAAGAGCCATGACAGAAGCCAAACAAAGAGCCTGAAAAATGGTAACATTCAGGAAATCAAATGAAAGTTTGATGCAGGAGCACTTGGTTGTGAAACCATGAGAACTGGAGATTCACGGCCAGTCACTGCAGAACTGTGGAACTAGAGTGAATAGCATGCAAAACAAAGCATTTCACTGTACCTCAATGCATAATAACTGTACCTCAATACAATAATAGCATTGAACCTGAACCTAAAGCTCGGAAACCATATGTGAGAATCACAGCCTCAGTAGGAAAAGGCAGTCAGTGTTACTCTCATTGATGTGACAACTAATTTGTTGCAAGATAGAAAGAAAGCTACTTGCCAGCTCAATGCTAAATTGACCAAGTGCAGTACTATCACTATCAACTAGTAAAAATCACAGTAAGCATAATAAATGAAGTCTGCAGAAGCTACCAAGCCAATAAAAAATGGGTTTGTGGAATATGTTTCCAGATAAGTTCTGTGGTATATAGATGGGTTTGTGTAGATGAAAGGCTAATGGAATTATCCAAGGGCACCAGTGAGGAAGTGGCGACTACATTAACAGATGTTCATTGAGCATGGAGGAAGATCAGATACTGAACTCTGAAGCAGTCAGCCCTTGAATGAAGAAGCAATGGATTAGTCTCGGAGATTATACCAGTGTCAATAATTACAATGTTTATGGGACTCCAAAGTAAACATTCTTCCTTGCTGTAAATTGATTTCCAAAATAAATTAATGTCCGGTTTTGCTAGTAATACATCATCACTGAAGAGTTGTATTTGCGAATAGATAGGTATAATTGCATGGAAAGTTAAAGATTTACGAATTTATATAAGAGTGACTATTTCAACAACTTGAATTTGAAAGAATATTAATGCCGTGTATAAACTGGGATATTACAAAGTGACTTCCTGGAATGACATGTGGAAAACATATAACATCGCACAAGGTCATTGAATCAGCTGGGGAATCAGTACCATGAACCTGTTAACCTCTTGCAGACCTGCACTTCATTCACTTGGGACTCCAATGGAGCATGGAATCATTGCGCTTCGCCCCTGAAAATACGTGAAAATACAAAGAAGGGCATATGAGACGAGGAGACATACATTAAATTATGCTGTTTTCTGCTAGATTTTCACTCAAGTAAAGAGGGATTAGATATTTTTCATGAATTGTTCACATAAGGCTCCACTCTCCCCACCTCATCAAGGCGGCACGGGTGGCACAGCAGTAGAGTTGCTGCCTTACAGCGATTTCAGCGGCGGAGATCCGGGTTCGATCCTGACTACAGTCTGTATGGAGTTTGTACATTGTGCCCGCGACCGCTTGGGTTTTCTCTGAGATCTTTGATTTTCTCCCACACTCCAAAAACATGCAGGTTTGTAGGTTCATTGGCTTTGTATAAATGTAAATTGTTCCTAGTGTGCGTAGGATAGTGTTAATATGCAGGGATCGCTGGTCGGCATGGACTCAGTGAGCTGGAGTGCCCGTTTCCACACTGTATCTCTAAACTAAATGAAACAAAACATATATAGACAATGGGAATCAATTGTTGGCCATTTAGTCTTTAATTTTATAACTAGGCACTGCTAATAACACAAAAAGCAAAGTAATCTACATCTCTGCTGCCTGAATCTAACTCATACCTAAAATTACTTACCCATCGCCCGTCTGCTTGCCCATTGCTTGCTTGCCTGTCCCACTATGGCGACTTAATTTTAGAAGAGTTTGCGCTCACCACAAACTTGCAGCATGGTCGACACGTGGTCCTAGGAGGTCACTGTAACTCTCCTTCATGCTCAAGAGGAATTCCCGCATACTCGCCGCCTCAGTTTTGTCGAGGAAAATTTTTCAATATGCTGAACATTTTTCCACGAGTAAAATTTGGTCGGCATGGTTCTTTGGAACTCATAGTGCAGTGGTAGTGGGGTCCCCATGTAGTTATAGGTAATCAAGGTAGCCGTAGGCAGTTGCCTTTGCTGACCGAGCATTGGCTCATTGGGGGGAAAAAAAACGTAAGCACGGGTTTTCAGAACCAAGGAAAACCAACCAGTAATGTTAAATGCCCGCTAAACTTTATTAAAAGTTGTCTGGCTTCTTAAAAATGTCTCCGCTCCTTCTCCTTCCTTCTCTCCCCTTCTCCCCTCCCCCCCACTCTTTTAAAGGGCTTACCGTACACTGTGCCAGCCGCCTATTACCTCCCTGTTCATCGTGGGTATCACCTTAGCTTTGCACAGTGTGAATTTCAGACAGCGCTCCCCCGCTTTCCCTGGCCCCCGCCTTTGCAATGTGTTTGTGTGTGTGTGTGTGTGTGTGTGCGCGTGTGTGGCGCTGACGGTCGATCTAGCTCGCGGTTTTTCAGCCGAGTGCCCCCGAGCTGGAAGATCGAAGACAGTTGCTGAAAAGCTGCGTAAGTGGGACAGGCCCTTAACATTGGATCCTTAGTGAGCAATGTTACAGTATTAAAATTCTCATCCTCATTCTCATTTCTGTCCAAGGCTACAAATTTCCTCATTAAAGGGTTGAGGAATAACCTCCCTCAGCCCTTAAATCCTTCAACGTGTGTGTGCACGTGTGCTCCAGTTTGCCTTCTTGTGTGTCCCCAATTTTAGCAACGGTAACTTGTGGCTGTGGTTTCAACTGCAAAGATGCAATGTTCTGAGCTTTGAGATTACCTCCCTGATTTGATTTGATTTGATTTGATTTGATTTTATTGCTTGTCATTCGAACCTCAGAGAGGCTCGAACGAAACTCCGTTTCTACAACCAGAACAATTCATTAAAAAACACACAAACAATTCAATTGACACAAACATCCATCACAGTGGATCTCCTCCTCACTGTGATGGAAGGCAAAGTCTTCTCTCTCCCCCGCACCATTTCTCTCCTGAGGTCGAAGCTGCAGGCGGGCGGTGCCAAGTCCCAGGCCCGGGCCGGGTGATGTACGGCCCCGCTCTAGGCCCAAAGTCAGTCACAGCGTTGGAGCCCCCGGCGGGCGCTGGAATGTCCCGCTGGAATGTCCCGCGGACACCGAAGCCGCGCCGGGCGATGTACGGCGACGCTCCGGGTCGCTCCAACCCCGCGACACGGGCCGGAGAAGCTGTGTTGCGGGAGCTCCGGAGACCGGTCTCTCACCCGGACCCGCGAGCTCCCGATATCACAGTCCACCCGGAGTCGGGAGTCGGGAGTCGGGCCGCAGCGGCGAGCCACCACCGCTCCCCACGCGGAGTTCCGGAGCCCGGAGTCGGGCTGCACCGGCGAGCCACCACTGCTCCCCACGCTCCGAGGCCGGCCAGCCCCACGATGGTGAGACCGCAGCTCATCCCGGTCGGAGGCCGCTCCGCTGTGCTGGGTCCAAAACGACAACGGAGACCCGACAGGGAAAAAAGTCGGGTCTCCCGTGCAGGGAAGAGATTGTAAAGTTTCCCCCCCCCACCACCACCCCCCACACATACACAGTTAGGAACACGATACAAAAAAAAAACACGAACAACTACATTTAACTAGACAAAAAATAAAAAAAAGACAGACAGGCTGTAGGGGCCGCTGCAACGTGAGTCGCGCCCGCCCACTCTTAAGGCTCCATTTATCAACCATTCCTTAAGCACTACTCCCAAGATTAGACCAATGTTGCCTAGAGAGGCCTGGCATCATATTTGGAACATCTTGGATTGTTTTGGTACGTTAACAATTTTAATACTATTATTTAAATTATTTTTTATTAATTACTAATTGATTACTACTTAATTAAATATTAATTACTTACTATTATTCAATGCACACCTCCAGATTCAGGGACAGTTTCTTCTCATTTGTGTTCGGGCAACTGAATCATCCTACCACAACCAGAGAGCAGTGCTGAACTACAATCTACGTCTTTGGTGATCCTCGGACTATCCTTGATCGGACTTGCTGGCTTTACCTTGCACTAAATTATTCCCTTATCATGTATCTACACTGTAAATGGCTCGATTGTATCATGTATTGTCTTTCTGCTGAATTGTTAGCAAGCAATACAAGCTTTTCACTGTACCTCAGTACACGTGATAATAAACTAAACTGGACTAATTTAAATGTTGCTAAACACTTGAATTCTCCTGTTTAAGAAAGAACTGCAGATGCTGGAACAATCAAAGGTCAACAAAAAGATGCTGGAGAAACTCAGTGGGTGAGGCAACATCTATGGAGAGAAGGAATAGGCAACATTTTGGGATCATTCTGAAGAAGGGTCTCGTCGTCTATTCCTTCCCTCCATAGATGCTGCCTCACCCATTGAGTTTCTCCAGCATTTTTTGTCTAACTTTAATTCTCCTTCACATTCCCACACAGACCTTTCTGTCCTAAGTCTCCCCCATTGTTACAGTAAGGCTAATCACAAATTGGAGGAACAGCATCTCATATTTCGCTTGGGCAGCTGACAGCCCAGTGGTATGAATATTTTGTTTAGTTAAGTTTACTTTAGAGATACAGAGCGGAAACAGGCCCTTCTACTCACCAAGTGCAACTAGCGATCCCCGCACATTAACACTATTCTACACACACTGGGGACAATTTACACATACACCAAGACAATTAACCTACATACCTATACGTATTTGGAGTGTGGGAGGAAACCAAAGATCTCAGAGAATACCCACACGGTCACGGGAAGAACGTACAAACTCCTTACAGACAGCACCCGTAGTTGGGATCAAACCCAGGTCTCTGGCGCTGCAAGCGCTGTAAGGCAGCAACTCTACGGTTGCTCCACCGTGGTCACAGTGATTTCTCTAACTTCAAGTAGCCCCGGCATTCCCTCGCTCTCTATCCCTCCCCCACCCAAGTCGCACAAGCTTCTCGTTTTCACCCAAGAAATAACTAATAATGGCCTGTTTCCTTTATCATCGGTAATTTATTGCATATCTTTCATTCATTGTTCGTTATCTCTCTACATCATCTCTATTTTCATTTATCCCTAATCAGTCTGAAGAAGGGTCTCGAACCGAAATGTCACACATTCCTTCTCTCCAGAGATGCTGCCTGTCCCGCTAAGTTACACCAGCTTTTTGATCGTCTATCTTTGATTTAAATACAAGTTGCTAAATTGGTTCTGAGAGTTCATCAACACAATAGCATGATACTAATGGAGAAAATGTATATTTTATCTGTGAATTAATGATTGCATTGTTCAGAGGACAAGCACCGGGGTGTCCTTTGTGTCCTGCAATGCATTACAATATCCCCCAGAGAATTACAAATCTCAAAATACCTGACCTTAGAAATTGAAGGGTATAACCAGGAGCAGAGCAGTGAGCTGGGCATAATACCCTCACTGACAAATTCACCACTGCCATTCGCCACACAAAGTGGAGTTAGATAGGTTCTAGATTAGTAATGGGAGAAGGTAGAAGAATGGGATTGAGAGAAAAAAAAGATTAGCAATGAATGAATGGCTTGGCAGACCCTATCGGCCGAATGGCCTATTCTGCTCCTATGTCTTATGGTCCTATGGTCTTACATGTATCAATCTCATCACCAATGACTAATAGCCACACATGTTAGTAATCAAAGTGGTCACACCTCATTGTATCTTTATTTTATTCCATTTAGATTATGCTTTCAAAGGAAATTTAGAAACAGGATTTTAATACACTCTTATGTCATGACAGGAAGTCATCCAGAAACATTCCCAGACCTTTTGTTTTTGCAATCTGGATGACTATTTATAATAGCATTTTCAACTGATTAAATCATTAAAGTCACCTCACAAATAAAATCAAGAGTAACTTTCATGCTATTTAAAGAGTAATTCCACAACTCTCTTAAGAGAATAAAGTTTGGCCATAAAACTCTAACATTAGCCCCTGTTCTCAAACCCATGCGTTCTCATAATGAACCTTCCCATTGGGAGTGTTAAATTACTATTTTTGGCTTACACATTTGACTTCTAAATATATATTTCCATTATAATGGAAAGCAGAGTTTCCAGATTGACTGCAGTCCCCTGTGTTCTAACCAGTTGAGCACACAGCACGGAGTTTGGGTAGCATTTAGCTTAACATGTCATCAAGAATATACCATTCTACCTTAAATGTCTCAAGTAAATAACATATCAGGAGACTAAATGTGTATAGAATTACATAATTGTGTAGAAAAGAAGGGAGAGACAGTTGGTTGCTGGAGCAGTATTTACATTTTCTAAATAATAAACTATTCCAAAAACAAAGTTAAAAGTTCCCTAAAAGTTTTCACCAATTGTTGGAAGTGTGCAAGAGGGGCCTACAATAATGCTCCACCGCAGATTTCCTATTTATGGACAAGTGCTTCTACTGTCCAGCTCTACCTTTGCACCAGCTTTCTTCTTTCCTCCATGGGGCTTAAATCACTGGAGTACTTTTCCAATATTCAGTATGGGATGAGTAGAAAGCAATAATCAAGGACAAATCGCACCCTGGCCACTCCCTCTTCTCCCCTCTCCCATCAGGCAAAAGGTATAGAAGTGTCAAAACGCACACCTCCAGATTCAGGGACAGTTTCTTCCCAGCTGTTATCAGGCAACTGAATCATCCCACCACAACCAGAGAGCAGTCCTGAACTATGATCGACCTCATTGGTGACCATCGGACTATCCTTGATCGGACTTTGCTGGCTTATCCTTGTACTAAATGTTATTCCCTTATCATGTATCTTTGCACTGTAAATGGCTCGATTGTATCATGTATTGGCTAGATAGCACACAACACAAGCTTTTCATTGTAACTTTTCACTGTACATTTTCACTGTACACATGACAATAAAGTAAAATGAACTGAAGTTACTTCAATTGAATACTGGGAAGCTAAGAGCCATTCGGTTGGATTTTGCTGGGATTTTGTCTGCATTTCCATGCTAACGGTCAACCCTTCACCACGTGATTGGCCCCAGGACAGGGTCGCCACCACAATATGGGCTCCGATCTCCCTGACTGTCTGTCTGTCAATGGGTTTCTGCAGAATGATGCTCTGATGTTCATGCATTTCAGCATGAAATGTAGGCACTGCAATTTTACAATACCTGTGCTGTGGGATCTGCCTGCCAATCTTATGCCTGGTAACAACCAATGCATCATCCACCTGCCTTCGGATGAAGCAATGTGACTATTGAAATTCTCAGCTTTGTTCTCATATCCCTTCAGGTCTCAACCTTGATTGAGTCTTCAAGAATGATTCCAGGAATGAGTGGGTTGGCATATGATGAGTGTTTGACTGCACTGGGCCACTACTCGCTGGAGTTTAGAAGGTTGAGGGGGGGGACCTCAATGAAACTTACAGAATAATGAAAGGCATAGATGGAGTGGATGTGCAAAGGATGTTTCCACTGGTGGGAGAGTTTTTGACCAGAGGTCGTAGCCTCAGAATCAAAGGACGGTCTTTTAGAAAGATGATGAGGAACTTTTTTAGTCAGAGGGTAGTTAATGTGCGGAACTCGTTGCCACAGAGGGCTGTGGAGGCCAAGTCAGTGGATATTTTTAAAGCAGAGATAGGCAGATATAGAAACCTTTTTTTTAATCTCTTACCTTGACGGACATGCAATTTATTTCCGTATCGTATCTCCGTCCCCACTGCGGCCTAGCATCGTGGAGTTGGCGGCCTTTCCTGGAGACCGACGGGCGCTCCAAGCTGCAGGACTTTAACATCATGGAGCTTGCGATTCCTTTGCCGGGGATCGATGCTCCAACTGCGGGGCCTGTGGACTTTAACATCGTGAAGCCTGCGGTCTCTGGTAAGAAGAGGCTGATTCGGGAGCTCCTTGACGCGGGAGTTTCAATCACCCCGATGGAGGCGCTGATCGTCGGCAGCGGTGGCTTTGATCGCCCTGTTTGTGGATGGTTTGACTGCCCCGACCGCGGGAGAACAAAGAGGAAGAAGATAGAACTTTATTGCCTTCCATCACAGTGAGGAATGTGGAATCCACTGTAGTGGATGTTTATGTTAACTTTTATGTGGTTGCGTGTCTCGTTGCTTTTCACTTAGTATGGCTGTATAGTAACTCAAATTTCACTGTACCTTAACTGGTACTGGTGACAATAAACTGACCTTGAAACCTTTGCATTCTTGATTAGAAAGAGTGTCAAGAGTTATGGGGAGAAGGCAGGAAAATGGGATTAGGAGGCAGAGATGATTGAATGGCAAAGTACACTCGATGGGCCGAATGGCCAAATTCTACTCCCATAACGTGTGACCTTGTGAATCTTGTTCAACTCTTAAATCCTCCAACACATCAATACTCCTCCAATTTGTCTCCTTGTGTGTCCACAATTTTAACCACGCTCCCTAGTGACTATGGCTTTACCTGTCAAGATGCAAAGTTCACCAGACAGGTGACGATTGTGCCCAAAAGCCTCCCTTGACTTTTCTTTGCATTGAAATGAGATATTCGAATGCCAGAAACGGCACCCATTCCTTCTCTCCAGAGATGCTGCCTGTCCCGTTACTCCAGCATTTTGTGTCTATCGTATTCCTGGCCTATCCACTCTACATTTACTCAGGAAGTACCAAAACCATATACAGTATATATTACACAACTGACCAGCATACTCTCTATGCTGATAGATGAGATAGCAGCACAACTCATCGTGTAATTAGCTGGCATTTTCTAACACAGGGAATTACATCGCTGTACATCACTAGAGCTGACCAGGCTCACCATAAGCCACCATAACAGATACTGACGCTAAACCATGCATGCAACAAAAGCTTTCCACTGTACCTCACTACATATGACAATAAACTAAATTACAATTAAAACACGAAGTACCTGTGCTATAACATTAGGATAAACACTCAACCAGTAAACCAAGCCCAAAGCCAAAGTACTATCCAAACTGATTATGCAAACTTATGCTGAGGACAATAACTAACTCCAGATGTAATAATCAGCTACCAACATGTGAACAAGCACATATAAAACACAGACAATGTCGTGGGGTTATCAAGAGGGAACCTGATAAACTGATGTAACCATTCAGTTTCCACAATAGTCATTGTGTCTGACGAAGTGTCTCGACCCGAAACGTCACCCATTCCTTCTCTCCAGAGGTGCTGCCTGTCCCACTGAGTTACTCTAGCATTTTGTGTCTACCTTCAGTTTCCACAATATGTCTACACACACCGTAGTACACTATATATTACATAAGTGAGCAGCATCCATTATATTCACCCCCAGAGGGGTTACTAATGCTGCAGATCATGTTAACAACCTGTGTCCACCACACACCTTCACACGAGGTATCAATGCGATAAATTACATAACCAACCGGTATCTACAATGCGTTCACAAGGGAGGTATGAATATTATACATCACAGAACTGGCCAATTTACACTTTACACCTTAATACAAAGTACACAGGAGACTTTATGTCAAACTATCTCTAATGCAAAGCAATGGATTGTCAAATTCTAACCATCAGTGAGAATATTTTGTCTTTTATTTTGTTCATGTTGAATAAATAATTAAATAACGTTCCTGAGGATTTCCGTGTTTCTCCCAATGGTCAAGAAAAGCTTGAAGAAGAGTCTCGACCTGAAACATCACCCATTCCTTCTCTCCAGTGATGCTACCTTTCCCGCTGAGTTACTCCAGCATTTTGCGTCTACCTTCAAAGCCTCAGTAAGCTCTCCTAAATAAATACATTTTAATTACTTATTCAACACATCTATACAGGGTGTGGGGGGAGATCACAAATCGGAGATAGAAACAGTTAGGTCAATATATCTGAAGAGAAAGTGGAGGTTAATCAATGTCTACTTACTCGCCGTATAGATTGAAAATTATAATGTAAAGTTTGAAAAATAAATATAATAAAGAGAGCAAAATAAACACCGTTTGTTCTGGTCAGTGAACCAGTGAGTTAAATTACCTTAAATCATCACTGAGGAAAGAGAAGTTGATGTAAAACAATTATCAGTAAGACAACATAAAGTCATAAGGTCGTAAGAGATTGGAGTAGAATTAGGCCATTCAAGTACACTCCGTCATTCAATCATGGCTGATCTATCTCTCCCTCCTAACCCCATTCTCCTCCCTTCTCCCCATAACTACTGACACCCGTACTAATCAAGAATCTAACTATCTCTTACTTAAAAATATCCACTGACTTTGCCTCCACAGCCTTCTGTGGCAAAGAATTCCACAGATTCACCACACTCTGACTAAATAAATTCCTTCTCATCTCCTTCCTAAAAGAACATCCTTTAATTCTGAGGCTATGACCTCTAGTCCTAGACTCTCCCACTAGTGGAAACATCCTCTCCGCATCTACTCTATCCACTCTTCTGTATGTATCAATGAGGTTCCCCCTCATTATTCTAAACTCCAGTGAGTACAGGCCCAGTACCTACAAATGGTCATCATAAGTTAACCTACTCATTCGTGGGATCATTCTTGTAAATCTCCTCTGGACCCTCTCTGTCGTTCAAGGATTGTCAGGGGTATGGGGAGAAGGCAGGAGAATGGGGTTGAGAGAGAAAGATAGATCAGCCATAATTGTATGGAGGAGTAGACCTGATGGGCCGAATGGCCCAATTCTGGTGCTATAACTTATGGACTTTAGTTTAGTTTATAGATACAGCGCGGAAACAGGCCCTTCGGTCCCACCGAGTCCACGCCGACCAGCAATCTCCGCACACTAACATTATCCTACACACACCAGGTACAATTGACAATTAAACCAGGCCATTTCACCTACAAACCTGTACGTCTTTGTAGTGTGGGAGGAAACCGGAGCAGCCAGAGAAAACCTATGCAGGTCACAGGGAGAACGTACAAACTCCATGCAGTCAGAACCTGAGTCTCTGGCCCTGTAAGGCAGCAACTCTACTGCTGCGCCACCATGCCACCCTTTTGAAGTTATGAAGCAAAGTAACATCATGCAGAGTTAAATGAGTGTGAAGATACTGTGTGACAGTTCCTTGCTCTGGTTGCTGGAAAGTTTGATTAGCTCAATCGGCACAATGCCACTCAATTTCCTTACTTTACACTATTGAACATTCCTTCAGTTATAACTATAGATGGGAAATTGTAGCTGTTTCTCTGGAGTTTCCACTAATTTCCCACCATAAATACACCACCTGTTTCGTGCAGCACCAAACCGCTTTTATATAGACTTGTACTCCTGGATTTCATTCATTCCAGCACCTTTTAAGCAGTTAATTGCACTGCATTGGACCATGTGTTATGAAACTCAAGTTATACAGTAAATTGCCTTCTTTTGCCTGTAATATGGCTGCTGCTTAAATCAACTTGTTGCCAATGTGTGAAGGTAGGTGTTTTGAGATTTATGATCAGCAGCTTTGAGAAGGTTAAGTGGTTTAAATCACTCCAATATGTTATTCACCACATGACACATATGTTCATTAGAACAGGGAACAGGGATCAATATCAGGTATACATTATCACAGGTGGAATGGTATTAATGAGATTACTAAGCAAAAATAGGGCTTGTTATTTTTTCTGTACAATCTAACCACAAGCCCCAAACACTGAAAATACATTGCAGATTAATCAACATCTGAAAGGGAGACAAGTTAATGTTTCCGATGGGACCTTTCCTCAGAAGTGGCTATTTCTGATCAAGGGTCCCACTTGAAACATTGACCCGACAGTGAGAACGAAAAATGTTAACTCTTTCATTACTCTATCCACTGTTTGGGGCTGGTTGCAATGTAGATCTTGAAGTGGCCAGATGGCAGTATTTTTCTAGCTGCGCGTACGCGCACTCAATCCTAATGAACTGACACATTTTTGTGCATGTAGTTAAACTGATCTGGTACATTTGAACAGCCCCTCTGTGGCTGTATATAGACAGGTGGTCAATATAGGGGGGGAAAAACTTTTTCTCACACGGTGCGAATTGTCAATGGTGTGCAAGTAACCATTTGATATGATCAGAGGATCGACCTCTATGCTGACAGGGACAGATTGTATCCTTTGGTATAGCTGTTCCATGGTGGACCAATTGTGACAGCTTTGAATTGCTGATTAAATGCATCTTCCTAACTGGTCTAGAAGAAGCAAAAGGTCATCAAAGAAATGCCTCAGGCTGTTACTGACATATGGTCGTTATAAACGGGGTTTTGTTCAAATTACCATATAACACAAGGAAATTCAGTGGATCTAAGGATTAGTGGCTGTCACCGTCAAAACCGACTTCATTTAATTTATGTTTAAGTATTTACATAACATGGCCTGACATTTCCCCGAACGTACACTGTCATTTCAAACTTCGAAATGACAACTAATTCAGCGCTCTACTTTACTGATCAGATCCATCTAAAGCTCTGGAGAAACATCTACTCATGCAAGAATTGGGTCTGAATTTTAACATTTTAATTATGCCACAAAGAAAAACAGACACACTGAGAAACTGTAGCTCTCCCTTGGTGTCATGCTTAAAAATGCAGAAAAAAACCCAGCACAAACTTTGTCTATTATTTCCATCGTTATTTATTTTGTATACACTGATTTACACTCAGGAACATCGAATAATTCACCATCGAAGGAAACTATTCAGCCCATCTTGTCTGTGGAGTTCTTGCCTTTTCCCTCCAAAAATCTCGAAAAGTTTATCTCTTAAAACTACCAATTAATCTGCTTACACCCCCACCACTTCCAATAATTTGCTTTGTTAATAACTTTCTCTATATATTTCTCCATTACACTTTTGCTAAATATCTGCAATATTTTGTGGTGTAATTATGATATACTTCATTTATACCATGCTTAGGATAACATATCTCAATACTGGTAGATTAGTGAATTGATTGGTATGGCTTGCCATTCTGTTTTTACCCCTCTCAGTTTCAATATCAATTGATCATTCAACCATTAGTCAGATGAGCTGGTGTGAAATTACCTCAAGAGATCGGTTTAGATTTTTGGACTATAAGGAGATCAATAGTTTTAACAAAAGAGACAGCAAATTTTGAAGGCCAAGATCAGATCAAATTGAAAGGTAGCGCAAGCTTAAAGAACAGCATGCCCCCCCCGTTTCTGTATGTTATGTTTTTGTGTTTAAGCAGTACACACTCTTGTTTCATGTCCATCTTCCATGTTTCAAATGTTGACATCGCTGTCATCGTCCGTCCTGAAAAGGATGCAAGCTTCTGGCGACAGTCAGTGGGAGCCATCACATGTTGCAATAGATGATGGTGGTAGCAGAATTAGCTTGGTATACTTCCAGTTTCCAGCCCCGCGACATGGACGCTTCTGCTATGGGGCCTACTGGTGTAGGTCGGAAAGAGGTAGCAAAGAAAAAATGAAATTTATGAAATAAAAAATACAAACAACTCATAATAGTTTTGTATGCAAGTCAGTCAGGAATTTACTGCAAGGATTGGGTAGCCTGGGAATTGAAGATTGAAGGTTGACACATTGCTTGCACCATTCATTGATAGCTTCACAAAAATAGCGTCTTTCTTTCAACTTCCTCCATGCAGTTACATATGCCGTGGAAGATTAAATCAATTTAGGAATAGTCAGTGAGTAATTGAGCCATAAAGCACCAAATAGCCACTTTAGCCCATCATGTTCATGCCAGCCATCAAATTACCAGCCACACCAAATGTCTTCTCGATACTCAAGGAGGCTTCTGGAACATTGGCCTTCATCAGTTAGGGTAATGAGTATAGAAGTCGGATGTTATTTTACAGTTGTACACGATGTGGAGGCATCAAATTTGGTAATTTGGCATCAAAGTATGCAAGGGTTACAATGCCATCTAGCGTCTCAAGTTCACATCTTGGAATTTCTTTATCGTTAAAAGGGAAGTGCCTCTTCTTCTGGGCAATGAGGCATGCCATAATATGAACCTAGTTTTCTTCAGCAAAACTGTGTATCAGCTGTCGACCTCTCAAAATCCCACCCAACAACTACTCGAACAATACAAAGACCTTTTTGACAATCAGCTGGGCAAGCTTCCCACAGAATGCAGCATTGTGACGACAAGGAAGTTTTACCTGTCGTTCGTTTTCCTCATAATGAAGGACCACGTCAAAGCTGAATTAGACAGAATGGAATCACTGGGTGTAATAGCCCCTGTCAACGACCCCTCCTCTTGGGTCTCCACCATAGGTCCAGCAGTCAAGAAGAACAAAGATGAAATAAGGATCCGCATCAACCCTAAGGAATTAAATACTGCCATCAAACGACCACACCACCCAATGCGGATGGTGGAAGACATCGCTGCCAACCTGGGTAAAGCCACAGTTTTTACTGTCCTAGATGCAAATAACTCATTTCCGTAAATGCCACTAGACCATGCATCCTCCATGTCCTGTTATCCATCGCCCCCCATGAGAAATTTTATTTAACTCTGAAATTGAGGATAGGCAAAAGCTGGAGTAACTCAGCAGGACAGGCAGCACAGCGACTCTGGAGAGAAGACCCTTCTTCAGACTGAACTGAACTGTCGTCGGTGAGAGTACTTGTGATTGTCTGAAGAAGGGTCTCGACCAGAAACGCAACCCTCTCCCCAGAGCCCCTGCCCATCCCGCTGAGCCACCACAGACAGGGAGTTGATGGTAGACACAGGGGAGTTCACCTTCAACTTCAGAGCCAAACAAAAAACACAGAGTGCTGGAGGAACTCAGCGGGCAAGGCAACACCCGCAGAGGGAACATATCACTTATCAGGAGCCGCCACGGGCCAGGACTCTTCCCCCCCCCCCAATGGAAAGGAACCGCAGAACGCAGCCGTCACCGCAAAACGTCTAAGAAGGAACTGCAGATGCTGGAAAATCAAAGGTAGACAAAAATGCTGGAGAAACTCAGTGGGTGAGGCAGCATCTATGGAGCAAAGGAAATAGCCGATGTTTCGGGCTGGGTCTGAAGAAGGCTTTCGATCCGAAACGTTGCCTATTTCCTTTGCTCCATAGATGCTGCCTCACCCGCTGAGTTTCTCCAGCATTTTTGTCTACCGCAAAACATCAATGATTCCGGGAATGCCGAGAGTGCTAGAGAGAGACGAGATGGGGAGTGGGAAAGAGAGAGAGCGCGCGAGAGAGAGAGAGGGATAGAGAGAGCGAAAGACAGAGAGACACAATGTGGGTCGGAAGATAAATTGAATACTAACCTCCTGCACACCAAGAAGCTCACCAAGAAGAAACCTTCAATCATGATGGTGAGTTTTAAGAAATTCTCAATGTGTCATCAATGCATCGATCTACATTCCTCAGTAAATGTAATTGTGTTTTGAACAAATATTAATGACGCCACGTGAATTGTATTCAAAGGAACGCAGCGTCATTAATACTTGTTCAAAACACAATTACATTTACTGAGGAATGTGGATCGATGCATTGATGACACATTGTATAACTACTTGTTAACTACTGGCTGTAACAAGTGCTACAGTAGTAGTTAACAAATCGTTTGTGTCTGATCGCCGTGCAGCGGTTGTTATCCATGTTCCGTAAGGCGAATGTTTTAAAAAAAATCTATATTTAGCAAAGCGGATTTGTATTTCTGTACTAAATATGGAAAATTAACGCAGGGTCCCCCTTAAGCGCAGGGCCCAATTGGGAGAAATCGGTCCAATCGGATTAAAGCCGGCCCTGTCTTCAACGATTCTTAGACATGGTAAACACCCTGGGAAATTCATCCCAAACTTCAGCGAGCTATCCACCCTGTTGCGACAACTGACCCACAGGATACGCACTGGTCCTGGCACCAACACCAGCAGAGGGCATTTGAAACCCTCAAACAACTAATGCCTTGCGCTTTAACCCTCGCATACTTTGATGCCCTTACCTGTGATGCCTCCCAGTATGGACTGGGCGCTGCTTGCCTACAAGACAATGGAAAGGGCTCCAGAACAGTTGCCTATGCCTCCCGTACCTTGACCGACACTGAACAGCGCGACGCTCAAATCGAAAAGGAGCTACTCACAGTAACCTTTGCCTGCAAGAAATTCAAGGACTTTATCTTTGGAAACCCGATCACGGTGGAAACCGATCACCAACCCTTGGCCAATATCCTCAGTAAACCGATCCACACGGCACCAGCGCGCTTACAACGCATGATGATGGAACTACAGAGATATGACATCAGATTAACCTACAAATGTGGTAAGGAGAAGCACTTAGCTGACACCCTCTCACGAGCACCTCGCCCAACCTGTGAAAAACACTTGTCTGATGATGAGCATGAGGGGTACATGGTTATGATGGTCTCCTGCCTCCCATCTGCCGGTTTAGACATCCTAGTGTGACAAACAGCTGCAGACGAAACACTACAGTCGTTGGCCATTGTCATCCGCCGTTTCTGGCCACACAAACAGCACCACCTGCCACAAGTTGTCCAACCAATTTTCCCAGTACGTGACGAACTGGGCATTCAGGATGGCATGATAATGAAAGGATACAAGACGGTCATCCCCAAGTACTTTGACATTGTCCATGTGGACCATCCCGCTGCAGATAAAACTCTTCAACATGCGAAAGGAATGCTGTTCTGGCCAGACATGGACCAACATGAACCATGTTTGCGGGGGGGAGGGAGATGTGGAGGGGGGGGGCTGAGGTGGGGGGGGGAAGGGGGGAGGGAGTGGGCCACCCCCCCCACATCGCGGAGCTGCGGGTCTGTGGGGTGGCCCACTCCCTCCGCCCTTCCCCCCCCCACCTCAGCCCCCACCCCCCCCCCCCCCCCCCGACCCCCCCGCACGTTGAGGGGACATTTGGTCTAGTAACATTTAAAGACATTCAAACAATTACATGGATAGGAAAGGTGTACAGGGATATAGGCCATAGGATATAGGATATAGGATGTAGGATGTAGGTGGAATTAGTGTAGATGGGGCGTTTTGGTCGACTTGGGCAAGTTGTGCCAAAGTTGTTGTGCTGTATGATTCTATGACTCTATACCAATTCCATGTATCAGCGCTTGGTCTATAGTCTTCTATGCCTGGGTTATTCCAGAAACTCTTAAACCTTGACAGACTACTTGCCGCAACTGCCCTCTTAGGCAGTACTTTTAGATTCCAATCACTTTCAGGGTGAAAAGGTTCTTCTTCGTATCCCTTTTAAGGCCTACATTTCAAGTTTATGCTGCCTCAAATGATTCCATCTCAGGTCTTTGCTCAAGGTCAACAAAATCAGTCTCTCCTTATGACTGAAATGGCCTATTCCATCTTCTGTACATTCTTCAGAGCACTCAATAGACAATAGACAATAGACAATAGATGCAGCAGTAGGACTTTCGGCCCTTTGCGCCAGCACCGTAATTCACTGTGATCATGGCTGATCATCCACAATCAGTATCCCGTTCCTGTCTTCTCCCCATATCCCTTCGCTCTAGCGTTAAGAGATCTATCTAACTGTCTCTAGAAGGCCTCCAGAGAATTGGCCTCCGCTGCCTTCTGATGCAGAGAATTCCACAGATTCACAACTCTCTGTGTGAAAAGGTTTTTCCTCATCTCTGTACTAAATGGTTTACCCCTTATTCTTAATCTGTTACCTCTGGTTCTGGACTCTCCCAACATCGGGAACATGTTTCCTGCCTCTAGCGTGTCCAAGCCCTTAATAATCTTATATGTTTCAATAAGATCATAGAATCATAGAAAATAGGTGCAGGAGTAGGCCATTCGGCCCTTCGAGCCTGCACCGTCATTCAATATGATCATGGCTGATGCCCTCTCATCCTTCTAAATTCCTGAGCATACAAACCCAGCTGCTCCATTCTATCAACATATGACAGTCTCGCCATCCCGGGAATTAATCTCGTGAACCTACACTGCACTCCCTCAATAGCAAGAATGTCCTTCCTCAAATTTGGAGACCAAAACTGCACACAATACTCCAGGTGTGGTTTCACTCATGTCCTACCCACAGAGTGGAGAATAAAACTGTAGATAAATCTCCAGCTATCATCTAATAATTATTTATTGTTTGTTTGGCTACCCTTATTAGTGGTACATCAGTTAAATTATCCAACTAGAACTTCTAATCACGGGGCGCCGTCCTGTATGGTATGGATGCCCAGCCTGCAGCTGTTTGTTTTTCATTCTTTTTTTATTTTTAGTGAGTTAAAGTGTTTTGTTTGGAGTCTATTCTTTTTTATATGGGGGTGAGGGGGATGGAAGGGGGAAACTACTTTTCCTGGTCCCTACCTGGTCGGAGAGGCAGCTTTTCTCCGGGCTGCACTTTCGACCCGTCCTCGCGGCCTACCAGCGGGCCTGGAGCAGCGTTTCCTGAGGGGACCGCCCAGAACCTCGGCTTCGGCAGCAGCGCAGCGTTGGAGCGCCATCGCGGAGCGAAGTGGGTGATGCCTTGCCTGGGTCGCCGCGCTGGAACTCCGGTGAGCTGAAGACCGCCGACAAAAAACATCGCGGAGCTGCGGGTCTGTGGAGCGGCCAGCTGCAGGCGGCGGCGCTGACTTTAACATCGGGAGCCAGTGGGGGAGCTCCAGTCAGCGCGGCCTTGTTGGCTTCGGAAGCCGCGGACTCCGGTAATGAAGCGGCCGTTCCAGGTGTCCCAAGCCGCTGAGAGGATTCTCCCAACGCCGGAGCACCATCACCCAGCGAGAATGGACTAAAACACCGGGCCTCCGTGAAGGCGACTGTGGAGGCCTCAATCGGCCTGACTATGGGAGGACATGGGGATGGGGACTGGACACCGTGCCTTCCCTCATAATGGGAACCATTGTGGGGGGATATTTTTATGTTTAAAATCTCTTTATCATTGTTATGTCTGTATTCTTTTTTGTGTGCTGCATTGGCAAGAAACATATCACTACACCAATTGGTCTATGTGGCCAATAAAATAACCTTTGAACCTTTAATCTTTCATCCAATCTAACATACTGCATTTGGCGTTAACAATGTGGATTCCTCTACATTGGTACGCTAGACACAGATTGCATGACCACTTTGTGGAATGTATAGAAACAAAGAAGTGCAGGTCCTGATAACCCTGACACCCATACCAATCAAGAATCTATCTATCTCTGCCTATAAATATATCCACTGATTTTGACTCAACAGACTTCTGTGGCAAAGAATTCTACAGATTTACCACCCTCTGATGAAAGAAATTCCTCCTCGTCCTTCCTAAAAGAACATCCTTTAATTCTGAGGCTATGACTTCTAATCATACACTTTCCCACTAGTGGAAATATCCTCTCCACACCCACTCTATCCATGCTTTTCACTATTCTGTACATTTCAGTGAGGTCCCCCCTCATTCTTCTAAACTCTATTGAGTATCGTCAAAAGCTTATCATATGTTAACCTACTCATTCCTGGGATCATTTTTGTAAACCTTGCTTCTGCATTGACCACAACATCGTAGTCCCAAGCACTTATCCAGGCTTTATGTTTATCTGCTTTCCCTTCAATACTCCTTGCATTGTACATGGAACATAAAACAGTACAGCACAGGAACGGGCCCTTCGGCCCAAATGCTTGTGGACTATGATACCAAGTTAAACTGATCTCATCTGCCTATACATGATCCGTATATCCTGTCTGCTTCCAAGATGGCGCACAACCCAGGAGACTATTTAAAGGTAGACGCAAAATGCTGGCGTAACTCAGTGGGCCAAGCAGCATCTCTGGAGAGAAGGACTGGGTGACGTTTCGGGTCGAGATCCTTTCCCAGCCCCGAAATGTCACCCATTCTTTCTCTCCAGAGATACTGCCTGTCCTGCTTGCCGCATGCAGTCACATGCTGGTAGGACAGGCCCTTAAATGTGTAATGTGCTTGAAGTTCAGCATGTGTCTGGTAAAATGCAGAAGGGGGTTCCTGCAGTTGATTTTGTCAGACCCTATCTTACTGAAAGGGGTTTGAGGGAATTATTCTGGAGTACAATAATTTAAACTGAAAGTGTTCCAAGTGTGGAGAGCAAAGTCTCCCACAGATAAATGTAATACCACTCGTGCACAATTTGCCCATCATCGACGGCAATATTCACCATTTAAGAAGTGAACAAGAAAGGGTAGGAGGGATTTTATGGACACTATATTATGAACTGTTGGAACAAGATTGAACCCAGCAGAAAGTGGATCTGGGAACTGTAATGGAAAAAGGGAAGATGAACACAAAATGCTGGAGTAACTCCATGGGACAGGCAGCATCTCTGGAGAGAAGGAATGGGTGACATTTCGGATCAAGACCTTTCTTCAGACCTGAAACATCACCAGGGATCCTCTCCAGGGATGCTGCATGTCCCGATGAATTACTCGAGCATTTTGTGTCTATATCTCTGGTTTAAACCAGCATCTGCAGTTCCTTCCTACACAATGGAAAAAGGGAACAGGCTAAACAGGCTAAAGGAAGCAGGCTAAACCAGCGTGTTCTTTCCTACACACTAGGGACAATCTAGGGACAATTTACAGAAGCTAATTAACCTACAAACTGGCAAGTCTTTGGAATGTGGGGGGGATCACATGGAGAAAATCTGGGCAGTCACAGCGAGAATGTATAAACTCCATGCAGACAGCACCCGTGGTGAGGATCGAACCCTGGTCTCTGATGCTGTAAAGCATCAACTCTATCGTTTCGCCGCTACATTATTTAATTAATGTAAGATTGTTGTGGACATCTATTCTGAAAAATAAACAAAGAATAAATAGTTAGTTTCCACACTGAACGTTTCAACCGTGTAGTCCAAAGAATAAAAGATGAATGAGCTGGAGGGGACCCACTCACACAACTCACACTACTTCTTAAAGTGTCACTGCCTCTTAGACACAAGAGGTACTATACTGCAAATGTATTTCACATAGAGGAACAGAATCATTCGGTACATCTTCTTCCATCTGTTCCATAGAATTAATTCAATATTCTCCAGAACAGATTTAACTAACAAGTAACAACCTCTGCAGCCACATACTTTATGCTGCTACTTACTATAAATTAAAACTAACTCACAAATTTCCACACCTCATGCTATATGCTGAAATTCACAGAGCATTCACACACTTCAATCACAATGCAATTTCTACTCAGACAAGAGTAAAACACAATCGCACACACTTCAAGGAAATCATTGAAACTCTAATGGCTTTGATACACAAGAATGCTGGGTTATTGTTCATGAAAAGACATACATTAACATCCCCTATCAACCCAGACTCTAACAGCTTCCAATTCCCACTACATTTAAAAACTGTGAGACTTCCTGTTCCTTTCCTTGGTTGCTGTCGCCGTGACCTACATTCCCCTGTAAAGTGACTCGGTTTCCCACATTTTAAACACATACCCTCTGGTTTATCTTCCTTTACTGTTCCCTTGTTTCCCCACACTACTGCTGACACCTGAGCCTCCTATACCTCAGCTGACTTATCCCAAAATACCTGATTCCTGTTTTTTTTTCTCATTATGACAGGTATTTCTTTTAAAATCATCTGTTTCTTTGAGGCTGTCAAAGGTTCCTCATAGTCTGTCTGTGTAGTCTGTCCCTCTGTCTTCCTGACTACTGTACAAATGGAGCTGCTGGGACAGTCCACCAGTGGATAATTTCTTTACGTCCTTTTCATAGGATCGGTGTAGCCCATACTCTTCATTATACCAATATCTACATGCCTCTTTCTTTTTCCTCCAACTTTTAATTTTAGTAGAGCTTACGGCCGACTGACAACAATATTGATTTACTCTTCTAACTACGATTGGTAAGATGAAACATATTTACCTGATGAGGAGCCACCTTGTTGACGGTCATCCTGCACAGTACCCTGCTCAGAGTACCACTAGTTGGAGGAAATTGACTGGTTGACATGTAACCTGAATCTGCCATTCACATGGGGCTCAGTCACCCTCTTAACTACTGCTGAAGATCAGGACAACACATCTCGTCGAGCAGTAGTGAGTTTCTGGAACATATCGGTTTATTCAAGGCCTTTGCAGCATGCAGTGGGAAACACTCCGGGAGAACCCAAAGTCTTTCACTGACTCACGGCACTTGCAGCCTTTTTAAAGTAGGGAACCCAATGGTTACGTGTGGGTTTCACACTTTTGAAATAATTTATCAGTGATCAGCACTTCTTTGTAGTCTTTCATCTCTGTTATGTTTTCTCTGCTATAGTTACTTGAATCCCTGTTATTCAGAAAATCATTCTCCCATTTATTTAACAAAAGGAAAAGCAAAGAACTGTAGACGCCGGTTTATGAAAAGAAGACACAAATTGCAGGAATAACTCAGCGGGTCAGACAGCATCTTTGGAAAACATGGATAGGTGATGTTTCAGGTTGGGACCCTTCAGATTGCTTGTGGCGGGGGATTGTGGTGAAGTTCCCACTCATTTCCACTACAGCACTGTTGTTGTTGACTGAAGTCATAGAATCATAGAGTGATACAGTGTGGAAACAGGCCTGTCAGCTCAACTTGCCCACACCAGCCATCATGTCCCATCGACACTAGCCCCATGTGCCAGTATTTGGTCCATATCCCTCCAAACCTGTCCTATCCATGTACCATTTAACTGCTTCTTAAATGTTGTGATAATCTCTGCCTCAACTACCTCCTCTGGCAGCTTGTTCTATACACTTACCACCCTTTGTGTGAAAAGGTTACCCCTCAGATTCCTATTAAATCTTTTCCCCTTCACCTTAAACCTGTCTTCTGGCCCTTGATTCACCTGCTCTGGGCAAGAGACTCCGCGCATTTACTTGATCTATTCCTCTCATGATCTTATACACCTCTATAAGATCACCCCTCATCCTCCTGCACTCCAAGGAATAGTTTTCCAGCCTACTCACCCTCCGCTTATAGCTCAATCCCTCTAATCCTGGCAACATCCTCGTAAATCTTCTCTGTACCCTTTCCAGCTTGACAACATCTTTCCTTTAAGACAGTGCCTAGAACAGAATACAATACTCACCAATGTCTTACACAACTGCAGCATGACCTCCCAACTTCTACACTCAGCATGTGGAGCATGTACTCCACCACGTTTCGTGAATTAGATCATGCACTGATTGTCTTGCTGACGCCTCTCGCTGACGTTATTGGCCTAATACCATGTTACTAAGTCCCCCCACCACAATCAGTCTGAAGAAGTGTCCCAACCCGAAACATCACCAATCCAAGTTCTCCAGTGATGTTGCCCGACCTGTTGAGTTGCTACAGCAATTGTTTTGGGTGTAATAAAAGTTCCGTTTTAGGTTTATTATTGTCATAAGTACCAAGGTAAAGTGAAAGGCTTTGTTTTGCATGCTATCCAATCAGATCAGATAATACCACACATTAGTACAATCAAGTCAAACTCAAGTACAATACTCAAGTAACCAAGGGGAATGGGAAGATACAGAGTGTAGAATATAGATCTCAGCATTGTAACACTTCAGCTCTTTTGACAACGTCCAATGAATTCCACAGATTCACCACTCTCTGGCTAAACAAATCCTCCTCATTGCCATTCTAAAAGTACATCCTTTTATTCAGAGCTTATGTTCTCTGGTCCTAGACTCTCCCACTACTGGATTCATCCTCTGCACATCCATTCTATCTACCTGGATCCTGGATAGAGGTGAGGGAGGAGGTGTAGGGACAGATCTTACAGTCTGAAGAAAGGTCCCAACCCAAAACATCGCCCGTCCATTCTCGCCACCGATGCTGCCTGGCATGCTGAGTTCCTCCAGCACTTCATGTTTTACTTGAGGATTTCAGCTTGTGGTTTGGTTTTCTGAGTTCCACTCTCCAACTTGCCTGTTACTTCCTGTCGCTTCAGATAATTGCAGAATGCAAGAAGCACATCACGTAGAGAGAATTCTGCGTGAGCAGTTCTTGACGTGTTGTCAGCAGAGTTTAAAGAGGCACGTGCCCTCGTCACAAAACCGCTTCTATTGGGACACTAATTGTCCCTAGTCGTGTCACTCGGCCAAGGTATAGCAAACGGAATTCTGTCACAATTGAAAAGTCTCCACTTCTGAGACTTAAGGATTATGTGCATTGTAAAGATGAAAAAGTGGGAAGATGGAGTAAGTATGAAATGCAAAGGTCCCCGAGAACCTAGCTCTTGAGAACAGGTTCACCCACTTAGAAGCTTCTGAACAGTAGATGTCAACGCACTGAGCAGTGGACTGGCTTGCAAAGCAAAAAGTAGCAATGTTACAAAATTTTGAGATTTAAAAAATCAAGTCTGCAATTTATCCCATCAGATGAAGCATAAAAAGACACCTAATTCCCTTTCATATCTTCAGTGTTAAAAATGCTATGGCCATTTTCATACTCAGAAATTAGCATATTGTTCCCTATTGCTTTTCCATTGACTTAACACAAAAGTTGTGATCGAGGACAGTCAAAAACCCATAACTTTCTTAAAAATTAAGAGAACTGAAAGAAATGTTCAGTTATTACAGATTGAAGCATTCTGAAACAAATATGAAACAATCTTACTTGGATGACCTGAAATTAAAGCATATAATTAGTTAGTTACCCAATTGTAGCTAATTACAAAATTCAATTACTAGATCTAAACGTCTATCCATTTCTTAAGAAAATATTAACATTTTTTAAAATGCCTAAGTGTCCAAATAACATTCACACAAGAATTCACAATATAACATGATTTTTAAATCTCATTGTTATGAATTTATAGGACAAATTGAAGGAATTTAGTGTTTAATGCCCGTAAATTAATGGCCATTTAAATCAGCTTGCGAGTGGAATTTTATGGAACGCAATGGATTGGAACGTTGCGGTGAATTTAAACCCCATATCGGCAGAAAAAATACTGCCGGTTTGTATGGGGAATAAATCACCGTTTCGCAACATGAAATGTTGATTGAGGTCATCTAAACAAGCAAATGTATATGAAAAAATAAACAGCTTTCCTTTACCTGTCCCCTACATAAAATCCATCCCCGTTGTCGGCGTTCATGGCATTAGAAGCTAATTTTAATTTTACTCCAGCGCTGAAATTGTCAGGCGATTTTTAAAAAAAATTTCACATACCGGCAGTCGGAACGAATCTCCAGAAAAAGCTAGCACTCCGAGAAAATATAATTCCAGAAGGCATTGAAAAACCGCGTTTTAACCCCGCCCCCCCCTCAAAGGCGCCTAAGTCGCGCACATGGCCAGTGACAGAACTGCAGCGCCGCTGAAAGTAAGTTTTGTAACATACCTACAAAAAGGGCTGTTGAGCCAAAACCAAAGAGGCCGACGTCAGGCAACGCCATGATAGTTGGAGATTCCATTGTGAGAGGTACGGACTGGGGTTTCTGCGGCAACAGACGGGATTCGAGGACGGTGTGCTGCCTCCCTGGTGCCAGGATCCTGGATGCAACAGACAGAGTGCAGAAAATCCTCAAGGGTGAAGGTGAACAGCCGGAGGTAGTGCATGTTGGCATAAACGATGTTGGAAAGAAGGGGATGAATATTCTGCAGCGTGACTTTAGAGAGCTCGGAAAAATGCTGAAAAGCAGGACCTCCAGAGTGGGTATCTCCAGTTTTCTTCCAGTTCCTCGTACTGGTGAGAACAGGAACAGGGAGATACAGGGCCTGATTGTGTGGCTGAGGAACTTGTGCAGGGATTTCAATTCTTGGACCACTGGGATCTGTTTTGGAGTAAGGGGGAACTTTACAAAAGGGACGGATTGCACCTTAACAAGTGGAGGACCAGCATTCTGGCCGGCAGGTTTGCCACTGCTACATGGGTGGTTTTAAACTGAATAAGTGGGGTGGGGTGTTAAATGGGATAGTCATGGAGTTAAAGGGAAAGAGAGTAAAGGGATAGTTAATGACCCCAGAATTAACGGGAAAGAAAGCTCACAAAAGGATAGGAGAGTATGGCCAAGTGTAATAAAGGTCGATGTGAAAGGTGTGATGCGTAAGGAATAAAAAGTATTGTATATGAATGCGCGAAGTATAAGAAGTAAAGTAGATGAGCTTGTGGCTCAGTTAGAGGTTGGTAGATATGACATTGTGGGGATTACTGAGACATGGCTGCAGGAGGATCGGGCCTGGGAACTTAATATTCAGGTCTATACATCCTATAGAAAGGACAGGCAGATGGGCAGAAGAGCAGGGGGAGGGGGGGGTAGCTCTGCTGGTGAGGGATGGAATTCAGTCCCTTGTGAGGGAAGACATAGGAACTGACGAGGTAGAGTCACTGTAGATTGAGTTGAGGAATTGTAAAGGCAAGAAGACACTAATTGGGGTTATCTACAGACCCCCAAATAGTAGCCTGGATGTAGGGTGTAAGTTGCAGCAGGAGTTAAAACTGCCATGTAACAAAGGTAATGCCACTGTGGTGATGGGGGATTTCATTATGGAGGTAGACTGGGAAAATCAGGTTGATTCAGGACCCCAAGAAAGAGAGTTTGTAGAGTGCCTCCGAGATGGATTCTAAGAGCAGCTTGTAGTGGAGTTGACCAGAGAAAAGGCAATTCTGGATTTAGTGTTGTCCAATGAAACAGATATGATAGGAGAACTCGAGGTAAAGGTAGTGATCATAATATGATTAGTTTTTTTTTTTTTTTTTTTTAAATATTTTTATTAGAAGTAATGTACAATAGTATAAACCAAAAATAACATAATACATTTCATGTACCACTTCTTGTTTTAAAATTTAATAACAGAAAAGTAACAGAAGCAAGGAAAAGGAAAAGAGAGAAAGTTGGATAAGATAGTGATAGAGATAGAGTGATAGAGTGAAAGAGAGAGCCCATAAAAATGTAAAACGTGAGAAAGAGAAAAAGAAAAAAAAAAAAGAAGAAAATAAAAGGGATGTACCTGCTTCATATCTTTACACACTCCACACCCGGTCCTGAAACAGTTTATTTCCAGAGTTATGTTACACCATGTGCATGTCGATAAATGGAGACCAAATATATGATTAGTTTTAATCTGCAATTTGAGAAGGAGAAGGTCAATTGGAAGTGTCAGTGATGCAGTTGAACAAAGGGGACTATGAAGGCATGAGAGAGGAGCTGGCCAAGGTTGACTGGAAAGGGATCCTAGCAGGAATGATGGTGGAACAGCAATGGCAGGAATTTCTGGACATAATCCGGAAGACGCAAAATCATTTCATTCCAAAAAGGAAGAAAGATTCTAAGGGGAGTAGGAGGCAACCGTGGCTGACAAGAGAAGTTATGGATAGAATAAAACTAAAAGAAAAGATGTATAACACGGCAAAGAGTAGCCGGAAGCCAGAGGATTGGGAAACTTTCATACGACAACAGAAGGAAACAAAACGGGCAATATGGCCTGAAAAGATGAAGTACGAAGGGAAGCTGGCCAGGAATATAAAGAAGGACAGTAAAAGCTTCATTAGATATGTTAAGGGAAAAAGTGTAGCAAAGTCAAATGTGGATCCCTTGAAGGCAGACACGGGTGAAATTATTATGGGCAACAAGGAAATGGCAGAAGTGTTGAATAGGTACATCGGATCTGTCGTCACTAAGGAAGACACAAACAATCTCCCAGATGTACTGAAGGACCAGAGAACCTAAGGGGGTAGAGGAACTGAAAGAAATTTTCATTAGGCGAGAAATAGTATTGAGTAGGCTAATGGGACTGAAGGATGATAAATCCCCTGGGCCTGATGGTCTGCATCCCAGGAATCTCAGGGAGGTGGCTCTAGAAATAGTGGACGCATTGGTGATCATTTTCCAATGTTCAATAGATTCAGGATCAGTTCCTGTGGATTGGAGGATAGGTAATGTTATCCCACTTTTTGAGAAAGGAGTGAGAGAGAAAACGGGGAATTACAGACCAGTTAGCCTGACTTCGGTGGTGGGAATGATGCTGGAGTCAATTATTAAAGAGGTAATAATATGTCATTTGGATAGCAGTAAAAGGATTAGTCCAAGTCAACATGGATTTATGAAAGGGAAATCATGCTTGACCAATCTTCTGGATTTTTTTGAGGATGTGACTTAATGGATGAAGGGGTGCCAGTGGATGTAGTGTAGATGTCTAGACTTTCAGAAAGCCTTTGATAAGGTCCCGCTGGTGACAGGTGACTAAAATTAGAGCACATGGTATTGGGGGTTGGGTGTCGACTCCTACACTAACTGGATTGAACTTGATTTACTGCCTTCTAACACATCAGAAATGGTCATTCAAAAGCTCCAGACACTTCTCCACATTCGGTGCACTTGTCCGCTTGCAGACCGACAACGGAAGACAGTTTACCAGTCACGCCTTCAAACACTTTACTAACCGATGGAATTTTCACAATGTCATGAGCAGCCCCGAATATCAACAAAGTAACGGGCTCGCTGAACGAGCCGTCAGAAGCGCAAAACAGCTAATGGAGTGCGCCCACCTAGCCAAGTCACATGTGTATCTCGACCTTTTAAACCTCAGAAACGTCGCTAGAGCTGGGGTCCTGGGCTCACCAGCCTAATGCCTGATGTCCAGAACAACGAGACCACCGATACCAATTGCCCCGCAGAGGTTGGTACCACAGGTGCTGAAGCCAGCCACGATCCAGTAGCGCATCCAGGAGCAACACGACTTCCAGAAATGATCACATGACAAGTCCAGCAAACCACTTAAACCACTACTACCGGGCCAAGTCGTCTGTTTGCAAACTACTATGGAACATTCCCATCTAGGTTGCGTTGTTGGCCCGTCCAAAGAGCCCCGATCCTACCTTGTTGACATCGATGGCGCCTTGTACCGTCGGAGCCGCCAAAACCTTCTGGCTGTGAAGGAACCACGTCCACCACCAGCCGATTATTTCGCTCCACCTCTACTGTTCCAGCCGTCTGCTGCCGTGGCTACCACCAGTTCCAGCACGTCCCTTACCCCACCACAACCGACGGCTATGACTAACCACGATACTACCTCTCCCGCATGCTCCCCCTGTCGGTCACCACGGGTGTCCCCTGCTGCTCTCTCACTTCCGGGTTCACCGCCTCCCTCTAACTTTTCTGGCGAAGGGGGAGAGGGCTTGGTCCGTACACGTACGGGCCATATTAGTAGACCGCCTGACAGATATGGCGAGTATGTTTGAATTCCAAGCTGCATGTGTGTTTAACTATATTGGCTCTTTACGGGGAAGGATGTAGATTAGTTATTGCATGTGAACCAATCATAGTAGAAGTAGCATCACTAACCCCACCTTACTGTGTGATTCATACTAACACCCACTTCCTACACTGGTCAGTCTTGGAAGCGATAACGATGAACTAACAACTAACGACCAGCTGTACCGCTATAATATGGTTACTGTTTAAAGATGATCTTGAACTCCAGATTATACAGTTTGCATATTTACAACATGGATACAAAATTGGTTGGCAGATAGGAAGCAAAGAGTAGGAGTGTACGCGTCCTTTTCAGAATGGCAGGCAGTGGCGAGTGGAGTGTCGCAGGGTTTGGTGTTGGGGTGCA
Source organism: Raja brachyura (assembly GCA_963514005.1). Next base: position 34,012,533 of record OY740781.1, read on the forward strand.
ACTGTTTACCATGTATATTAATGATTTGGAAGAGGGAATTAGGATCAACACTAGCAAGTTTGTGGATGACACAAAATTGGGTGGCAGTGTGAACTGTGAAGAGGATCTTAGGAGGTTGCAGGGTGACCTGGACAGGTTGAGTGAGTGGGCAGATGCATGGCAGATGCAGTATAATGTAGCTAAATATAGCTAGACCACCAGGGGCACCCAGAGGGTTGTGAATTTGTGGAATTCCCTGCCACAGAGGGCAGTGGAGGCCAAGTCACTGGATGGATTTAAGAGAGAGTTAGATAGAGCTCTGAGGGCTGGTGGAACGAAGGTATATGGGGAGAAGGCAGACACTGGTTATTGATTGGGGACAATCAGCTATGATCACAATGAATGGCGGTGCTGGCTCAAAGGGCCGAATGGCCTCCTCCTGCACCTATTTTCTTTGTTTCTATGTTTCTATTTACCGAGGTACAGTGAAATTCATTTTTGTATACAGTATCATACACAAGTATCGCTACACATAAACACTTACATACCTCTTAGATAAGCCTCTCAGATACAATACAGGTATATAGGAGAAGTGCACAGAGAAAGTATACTGAGTTACCAGTTTCTGACGCCATTTTTAACTCAGTTGTTGTAAGTGCAGGATTCTTGGCCTGACCACAAAGGCCATTGTCCTGGCAGCTTTGCAGATCAGTCTGGCCTGTTCTTTTCTGTATGACTCGGGTAATTTTCTGATTAGATAAGGCACCGAAAATGGATTGGCAAAGAAGGGAACTAGTGGAGGACAAATGCTGTCCAGAGCAATTTGTACTCCTTTCACCTATTCTTTAGACAAATTTATCAGAGTAACACCCAATTAATCTCTGCCCTTAACAGTCAGACCTGGCCCTGTGGCAGATGCCTAAATTAAATATGGAGCTTTACAGAGGTATATGTAAGGATCATACTCCTAATTCCAAGGCTAGTTAGCATGCATGCCACACCAGGTCTAACTAGCTTCTCCAGATATTTTGTGGCCTCATAAATGGTAATTAAAAGGACTTCAAGAGGCCTCGAAAAAAAAAGCATGTTGGCATGCTTTTTCTTTGGATTTTAATCAATAAAATCAGATGTAGAATCTCCTTTGACGGCTTACCTGTTTCATCAATAATCTCCATGCCACGATGCATGTCAGCACTGAGGAATTTAGATGTTCAATAATTTTGTTTTAAGAATCCTGCTTGTATATAATTTTCAAAATACAAACCAATCCTATTTATTTGTGTGATGGTTTGGCCAATGCTTCCACCGTCTGTGAAGGTGGTGACCTGACAGATGGTGCACTTGTTACCATTAACAGTTATGCTTTATATGACTGGAAGTTGTTGTATTGCATAACCGTAGCTTTTACGATAATCAAAACATCAATAAAACACAAATACAAACCGACAAAACTGCACAAAACTGAACTAAAATAGAAAGAAAAAAAAAAATCAGTTCCTCACTTTTGTCTATTCGTTAATCATATAAAAATATATGGAGAATTTTCATTTGAAATCTGTAGTGCAATTTATTTCATTACTGCGTTTAATTTCGATGAAATAATCATAAAAGCAAAGATTCAAAGTGTCATATAAAGCAGAAATAGACACGCTTGTCCATCTTGTCCATGCAGACATTATACATATCTGCAATGTAGATGCAAGGAACTGCAGATCATGGTTTACCAAAAAAGACACAAAGTGCTGGAGTAACTCAGCGTGATCGTACAGCACTTCTGGAGAACATGAATAAGCAACATTTCAGGTTGCGATCCTTCTTCCGACTGATTGAACTTGATGGGGGGAGGGGGGTGGTTGTGGCTGGATGAGAAGTGGGGATGGGAAAAAGCCTGGCAAGTGATAGGCCTGTATCTGGAGGGGGCAATGGTTGGGCAAAGGCCAGAGATGAAAAAACAAATGTGTGAGATGAGGAGATGACGGATAGAAGAGGTGTGAAATGTGAGGCCAGAGGAAGGAATATGGGTGGAAGGGAATAGGGGGAACGGGAGGATTGGGTGCGCGTCCAGGTGGGGCACAGAGATGAGATATGGGAAAGAGTGTGTGTGGGGGGGGGGGGGGGGGGGGGGGGATGGCAGGGTTTTTTTATAGGATAGTTACCTCAAATTTGAGAATGCAGTTTTCATACCTAGGTTTTAAGCTTTCCAAGCGGAAATAAAATGCAGTTCCTCCAGTTTGTGTGTGGCCTCTCTCTGGTAATATAGGTGGTCCAGGATTTAAAGGTCAGTATGTGAATGGGAAGTGGAATCGGGTGGCGCCATTGAGTGTGGCAGCCTTGCCAACAGTGGTCTGTCCTTTCAGGTTTCCTAATCTTTTTTATGCTGGGGAAGTAGGGGGTGGGGGGGGGGGGGGGGGGGAAATGGGGAAATGGGGAAACCGTTTCCCAGTCACTACCTGGTCTTCGATGCGTCTTTTCTCTGAGTCGCATCTTCCCCCCCAACCTCGCGACATACCAACTGGATTGGCACGGCCTTTCCTACCGGAGACCTGCCGGTGCTTCAGCAGTGGCGCAGCACTGAATTCCATTGTGATCATGGCTGATCATCCCCAATCAGTACCCCGTTCCTGCCTTCTCCCCATATCCCCTGACTCTGCTATCTTTAAGGGCACTTAAAGATAGCAGATACAATATCTATTTTACTTCGGAGTCACGTGAGTGACTTCGTGAAGACCCCGCCAGGCACGCATGCGCGACAGGCAGGGAGGTCCTCTACTGCAGTGACCTACAGGTAAAAAAAAACTAACCTGTGGTCCTTTTTCTTTTCAAGTGACTCTGTTCACAGGGTCTTTAGGCCGCCTCGAATCTGACTGCCGCGGGCAGTCAGCGGCGGCGCCTACAGACTGGAGTCGGGACGAGCCCATTGATCAGGAGGGTCCGTGCTCACACACTCGCCGGCGGAGGACGGCAGACGCAGCCTGACTCTACACCGCAGCCTGCAGGACTCCGCGGGCTGGCGGCATGTATGAAGGAGTGGGGTTTGCAGGCTCACCGTTCAAAGTTAGCAATGGCAGAGCGGCAGCCCGACTCTACACCGCAGCCCGCAGGGATACTGCGGGCTGTCTGTATTAACAGGTAATGGGGCTTGCAGGCAACGGCATAGGGGCAGCCGCGACTTTACACCACAGCCCGCAGGGTCACTGCGGACTGACGGCATGAATGAATTCTCCACTCAGGCTAAGTGAGTGACTAGGGGCAACCCAGAGATGCCAGTGCCTCTCCTGCACATGGACATTGAGGGATTGTGCCCACATTCATGGCACAGACAGCTGCCATGCTACTCCAGGGATCATGTGTCATTTTCAAAAAACGCTACCTGGAAGTCGGGCAAGCCCGTGATCCAGGAGGGTCCGGACCAGGGGGAGAGCTGCACCCAGGTCATGCCCCGCTGCAGCGGAAGGCATCGACATGCTGCCGGGGGTAACCTGCTAGATTGCGGGCCAGTGATGGATCTGCTGGGAAGTCGGGGAGTCCTGCAGGAGCAGGAGTTACTGGCATACCACCGGAACAGGCTGCCGGAGCACAGACCGGTGGCAGCAGATTTTGGTCAGGCAGCCCCGTTAAGGCGGGTAATGCCGACCATGCACCGTCACGGATCCATGTGGTCAGGATTGACTGTAAGCCTGCACGGACATCGGGTAGTCCGGCCATGGGAGCCGGCACCGATTCATCCCCGCTGTGGGAATCAAGGGATATGGGGGAAAAACCAGAACAGTGTACTGATTTTGGATGATCAGCCATGATCATATTGAATGGCAGTGTTGGCTTGAAGGGCCGACTGGCCCACTCCTGCACCTATTTTCTATGCTTTCTATGTTTCTATGTTAAATCATAAATATCCATCAGGATATAAAATTTATTCCTTTGATGGATCAATTTTAACTGTTTGGTAAGCTTATAACATCCATCTTCAGGTCACAATGGCACGAAAGAGATGATTTTACTTCGGAGTCACGTGAGTGATTCCCTGAAGAAGTCCCGCCAGTGCGCATGCGCGTCATTACGCCAGCGGCATTGGCGCACGGAGGCTGAGAGGAACAGAGCTCCTCCTGCAAAAGTAAGTATTTAGACTCCAGGTAAGTGGGAAAAACTTAGCTGGAGTTCGGGTCCGTTTTGCTGTGGTGCCATGTTGTTCGTTTTAGGTAGCACCTTGGACAAGACGGGCAAGGGGAAGAGGCGAGCCAGAGGAAAATCAGACAGCCGCGGGAGTGCGGTCTGTGAACGGCTGCCTCGTACCCTTGCACAGTCGCTGGCGGGGAGCGGGGCGACTGCAGACTTGGTGCTGCAAAGCACGGAGCCAGCGCCAGTCGGGCGTAAGGCAACGCGCAAGTCTGTCAGGCCCATGGCATCGGGGGAGTCGGGCCGGGAGGATTCCCCTCCGGGGCTGGATGCCGTTTTGAACGGTTATCCCAAATGGATCCCAAGCAGGCCACACTCCAGGAGGAGGAGTGGTGTCGGCACCAGGCTAGAGAAGAGGCCGCGCCAGCAGCACCTAGTAGAGGGCTGCTCCATAGCACCCTCATTAATAAGGCACGTGCAATTGGTCAGCTGAGTTCTGACCCCGACTCTGATGGTGAGGTTGATCCAAGCGAAGAACGGCAGCTGCCAGATGTCCCATCTCTGGCAGCATGATTCGCTGTCCCATCAGAGTCGGGAGAGCCACTGGGAGAAGAGCTGGTTCCACGATAAATTATATGGTATCCCATCAGCTCCAGGAGCTCACGATGGACGAGACCACCAAAAAGCACGAGACCCTGAGGAACTGCATGTTGCTAAATGCACCAGCAGTGAACCAGGTGATATGGGCTCAGATGGGGGTGGGCATGCGTGCCCAGGAAATAAAGCTGCAGAGAATCCTGAAGCTGCTGGGTTCAGGAATTATGCCGTACACTAGAACAATGGATGGAGGGCATGTGTCGGGGACGCATCAAACGGCACTATTGTTGCTGTGCAGCACCCATTTTGAGATCAATTGTCTCAGGAAGAGTGCCATTCGGCCCACTATCAACCCTAAGTTTGCAGTGCTCTGCAAGCCCAGCAACGTGCAGCCACCCAACTTATTCTTTGTAGAGGACCTCGCGAAACGCATGAAGGAGTTGGATGACGAAGCAAAAACGCTGGGCTTGATTAAGACACCGATTGTCAGCAAATCTATGAGGAGAAGGTATCCCTACAGAAGAGGTGCAGATTCCGGGTCTACACCACAAACAAGCCAGCCGTCGACGCAGATGTGCAGTTGGCGTTCTGCAGCGAGACACGGACACACGTGGCTTCCTGCCAGGAACTGGGGACAGCAGGTCACACCAGTTACCAAGGAGGTAGGTGGGCCTTGTTCTCATGGGAACATATTAAGTACAACACAGCCGAAAGTTGGGGGAGGATTACATCTGTCCTATGAGGAATGGAAGTAAATTCCCTCAGATTCATTTATCATGAGTATTATTCAAGGGTTTCGAATTGAGTTCGATCCAAATGGTGATTTGCTCCTCCAGCATGTTCCTAGCAGAACACTCAATTTTTCACAAACGGAAGTAATGGAGGTTCAGTTTGAACTTGAACATTTGTGTAATAAAGGAGTAATTGACAAGTTGGTTCACCAAGTCCATCAATTTGTGTCAAATATTTTTCCCCTGACCAAAAGAGGGTGGAGGTTAGAAAGTGTTTGAAATTTACCTGGATTAATCAATTATGGCAATTCAAGGCACTGTCTAATGGGTTAACTTCAGCTCCTAGAATATTCACTAAATTATTAAAGCCAATACTGGGGCTACTTAGAGTCCAGGGTTATGTGGTTATGGCTTATCTGGACAAACAAGAGAATTAGCTGAAGCCTGTGGCAGTTGTTAAATTCACTTTTGAAAAACTTGGGTTTCACAATTGATTCAATTCACATGGTAGTGACTCTGCCCAGGGAGAAAGGTGTGGAGCTAATTGATGGTTGCATTAAGCTTTTGAAGGAGCACAACCTTCAATTAGACAGGTGGCTAGCCTGCTCAGAAAACTAGTGGCAACCTTTCCGGCAGTTCAGTATGGGCCATTGCACTACCAGCAGTTACAGAGGGCAAAGGAACAGGCACTCAAGATACATTTGAGCCATTATAATAGGCCCATTCAGTTATCAGCAGATGCTATTACTGACCTGCAGTGGTGGATTCAGCTATTTATCTACCAGGTAGATTCAATATAGCAGCAGACACCAGATCACGAAAATTCCATGACTACACAGAATGGATGTTGAATCAGGACGTATTCAATGATATAGTTGTCAAATATGGAAGGCCAGATATCGACTTGTTCGCATCCAGACTCAACCACCAGCTACCTAAATATGTGCCACGGGAACCAGATCCTGGGGCAGTAGGGACTGACGCTTTCTCACTAGATTGGGGTGGTATGTTTTTATATGCATTTCCACCATTCTGTCTCATAAGTCGGTGGCTGCTTAAAATCAAGCAGGATGCCGCTTCAGGGGTGCTGGTGATACATACAAACATAGAAACATAGAAAAATAGGTGCAGGAGTAGGCCATTCGGCCCTTCGAGCCTGCACCGCCATTCAATGTGATCATGGCTGATCATCCAACTCAGTATCCCATACCTGCCTTCTCTCCATACCCCCTGATCCCTTTAGCCACAAGTGCCACATCTAACGCCCTCTTAAATATAGCCAATGAACTGGCCTCAACTACCTTCTGTGGCAGAGAATTCCAGAGACTCACCACTCTCTGTGTAAAGAATGTTTTACTCATCTCGGTCCTAAAGGAATTCCCCCTTATCTTTAGACTGTGACCCCTTGTTCTGGATTCCCCCAACATCGGGAACAATCTCCCTGCATCTAGCTTGTCCAACCCCTTAAGAATTTTGTAAGTTTCTATAAGATCCCCCCTCAATCTTCTAAATTCCAGTGAGTACAAGCCGAGTCTATCCAATCTTTCCTCATATGAAAGTCCTGACATCCCAGGAATCAGTCTGGTGAATCTTCTCTGTACCCCCTCTATGGCAAGGATGTCTTTCCTCAGATTTGGAGAAATCCCGACTGGCCTACTCAGCCAAGGTTCCCTTTGATATTGGAGTTAATTACACAACCCCTGATGGTTGTTCCCAAACAAAGGGATTTACTGGTGCACCCGGTAACTGGCGAACGGCATCCATTATATGACCGTATTGATTAGTTCATTTGCAGGTTTAAGAAGGCCATATCTGGGGCGAGGACTGTCTGGGTGAACTGTGGACATGCTCACTGCAGCCTGGAGGAAAGCAATATATTTATTATGTAAAAAAATGGGAGCTTTCTGTGTACAAAATAATATTGAATATTGCATGTATTTTGCATGTTCTAGAGTTTCTGTCAACACTCTACTACGATGAGGGGTTGAGTTATAGTGCGATCAATTCAGCTAGAAGTGCATTGTCTTCATACTTATTGATGGGGTCAGAAGAACATCCTATTGGGTCTCATCCTCTCATTTCTCGATTGATGTAAGGAATGTTAACTCCAGACCTCCTAAACCCAGATATATGGCAATCTGAGATGTAAGCGTGGTCCTCAAGCTACTTCGTCAGTGGACCCCTGTCACATCTCTGACTTTGGCCAAAGTCACCATGAAGATGCTCATGCACATGGCATTGGTATCAGCACAATGAGTGCAGACATTGCAAAAGCTGCTGCTAGACAAGATGGAAGTGGTTGCAGATAATGTTACGTTCTACATTTATGACCTACTCAAACAGAGCAGGCGAGGTGTGACAGGGTTCAAGACTGTTTTGTCAGCATATCCCACGGACCCATATCTATGTGTAAAGACACATTTGCTGCAATACATTCAAGCTACGAAGGCCTTACGAAATATGGAAACAGGGCAGCTGCCAGGTGGTCAAATAAGTTGGTTTTTCAACATTTCTACCATCGGCTGATTGCCGATCCGGGGCTGTTTGCTAATACCGTATTAATTTCTGTTTAAGTTCCCCCTGGGTTAGAGAGGTTACTGTTCTTTGTTATTTAAATAAATTTGTTACTGCATTTAATATAATGTCAACATTAATGCATTATTGATTATTTCTCATTCTGAGTGAATCAATGCAGTGAGAAGCCAGGATTTGAATCTGCGGCATGAAATCACAAAGCTTTGAACCCTTCAGGGAGTCACTCATGTGACTCCGAAGTAAAATAGTAAGATTAAATGAGAACTTACCAGTTTAAAGTTTGATCTTTCTTTTATGAGGAGTTACGTTGGTAATTACGTGCCCTCCACACCCAACCCTCTCTCAAAAAGGTCATCTGGTAGTTCTCAAGTTGCTCATCTTGTTATGTTACTTCGATAACTGTTATTTATGATTTCATACCGCTGCTTTGAAGATTGACACGCATGCACACTGGCGGGACTTCTTCACGTAATCACCAACGTAACTCCTCATAAAATAAGGACTTCAAACTGGTAAGTTCTCGTTTAACCTTACTATTAAATGCTGCAAAAACAATGAGGGAATCAAAAATCTGCTTTACATCTTGGATTTTCCAAGTTAATTTATTTAAACTTCAAATTATTGTATTGTCTTAGACTCATACAACATGGAAACAGCTCCTTCGGCGCAACTTGCACATGCCGACCAAGCTGCCCCATCTACATGAGTCCCACCTGCCCATGTTTGGCCCATATCCTTCTAAACCTTTCCTGTCCATGTGCCTGTCCAAATTTATTTTAAATGTTGTTTATAGTGTCTGCATAGCTACCTCCTTTAGCAGCTCATTCCATATTCCCACCACATTCTATGTAGAAAATGTCCCACCTGGATTCCTAATAAATCTTTCGCCTCTCACCTTAAACCTATGGCCTCTGATTCTTCATTCCCCTATTCTGGGTAAAATACTCTATGTATCTACTCCATCTATTCCCCTCATGATCTTTTCCACCTTTATAAGATCACCCCTCATCCTCCTGTCCTCCAAGGAATAAAGTCCTAGTCTGCCCAATCTCTCCTTATAGCTCAGGCCCTCAAGTCCTGCCAACATCCTCATAAACCTTCTCTGCATTTTTTCCAGCCTAACAACATCTTTCCTAGAGCAGGGTGACCAAAACAATTCAAATGTTTCTATTGGAAGTTAAGCCAATGAATGGCAAATCAACTTCAAGTGAACAAATGTAACTAAATGAGATAAACATAGGAATAGTGGGGATATAGGCCAAAGAACATGAGGGGAAGAAGCTATGGTCACTAATATATAAATCTCTGGAACTGTTGATTCAGTGTAGCTAATCGCAAAGTCATGAGGGCTGAAAGTAGGAATGAATCTACAATTGGCAGGTTGAGTATAAGTCTAGTCTGCAACAAAATCATCAGGAACAGAGGTAAGGTGAATTGCCTAGTGTTTTGCTCAGGCAAGGTGTGTCTGACACTAGAGGAGGTAGTTTAGATGAGGGAGGAAAGGTTTAAAAGGGATCTGAGGGGCAATTTATTTACACAGGTGGTGGCGCATATATAGAATAAGCTGCCGGAGGAAGTGGTAGAGGTGGGTGCAATTACCACATTTGCAAGACACTTGAATACGTACGTGGATAGGAAAGTTTTAGAAGGATGCTAGATACTAGGGTACCCAACGCAATATTCCACCTCTCCACCAATTCCAATATTGGTGGTCAGTGGGGGGGGGGGGGCTTTCTGGAGCACTAGTATGGGTATTGTGGGCTGAAGGGACTGGTTTCCAGAGGGCTAGTATGGACATTGTGGGCCAAATGGATTCTTGGGGTTTCAGCTCAGTCACTCAAGCCTGTTGTGCTGGCAGCTCACTCACGGCTGGTGGGCGAGCAGTTGACTCACGGCTATTCCATTTCAAGCAGGGTGCAAGGCCACCAAATTCAAATGCAGTTTCTTACCACTTCAAGCAGGGTGCAAGGCCACCAAATTCAATTGCAGTTTCATACCACTTCAAGCCGGGTACAAGGCCACCAAATCCAGGTGCAGTTTCCGACCACTTCAAGCAGGGGGCAAGGCCACCAAATTCAAGTGCAGTTTCTTACCACTTCAAGCTGGGTGCAGGGCCACAAAACTCAAGTGCAGTTTCCTACCACTTCAAGCAGGGTGCAGGGCCACCAAACTCAAGTGCAATTTCATGCCACTTCAAGCGAGGTGCAAGGCCACAAAATTCAAGTGCAGTTTCATACCACTTCAAGCAGGGTGGAAGTCCACCAAATTCAAGTGCAGTTTCACACCATTTCATGCAGGGTGAAGGCCACCAAATTCAAATGCAGATTCATACCATTTCATGCAGGGTGCAAGGCCACCGCATTCAAGTGCAGTTTCATACCATTTCAAGCAGGGTGAAACCACCATAAAGCCACCATAAACCACCACATAAACACCACACTCACAGTTCAGTAGACATTCAGTGTGTCCAGTTGATTCACAGCTCAGACAGAGTCGTGACCTCTCCCTCTCCCATCCTGCAGTGACTGAGCCACACCCACACTTCCAGGTTTTATAACCCCCACCCCCCCCCCCCCCCCCGCCACCGGAAGGGGCGTGGCCTTCATGGCGTGATTGACAGGAGAGAGATTCCCAACACTAATAACACTTTTATTTTTCAATGATGGAAAGAATCCTCTGCACCTGATGAGCGGAGGGGCACTGAGTAAGATGGCCAAAAATCACAGCTGTAAGTGGTAGCTTTTTATCTAAAGTCAATATACAGTGCAAACAGGAAGTTGTGCAGTTACCACCACCAACAACCATTTGTAGTGCAGCATTTCAAAGCAGTTACCATCACCAACAACCATTTGCAGTGCAGCATTTAAAAGCAACCACATTTTCATTTTCAAACCACATTAAGGGCACTCACAGTTGAGTAGACATGTGTTCAGTGTTATTCACAGCTCAGAGAGACGTGACTTTCTCGCTTCCTCCATCTTGCAGAGACTGAGTGAGGCACAACACTTCCGGGTTTTATAGTCCCTCCCCCCTCCCACCAGCAGAGGCAGCAGAGAGAATGTCAACATTTTTAAAACATTAATAACTCTTTTATTTTTAATCGATGGGAAAAATCTTCTGATCCTGTGCAGCGGAGGGGGACTCTGAATAAGATGGCCAAAAATCACAGCCGTAAGTGGCAGCGTTTTTTCAAAAATCATGAAACAGAAAAACAGGAAGTTATCTTATTTTTAGTAATATAGATGAACCAAATGCAGCCCAGTGAGACTTGCTCAATTGGGTAACGTGATCACCTTGAACTAGTTGGGTTGAAGAGCCTATTTCTGTGTTAAATAGCTCTTAGACACTTTGACTGACAATGAAGGAAGTGATACCCAACGTAAATCATCCAAGTGGTGAGGAAAGGTCAGACAAATTTGGACTATTTAATCTTGAGATTTCTACCGAGACCGGTAACAATGAATTGGAAAGGTACCAAAACAGTTTATATTTACCCACTTCACATGGAATAGAAAATGTGGAATGAATTGCCCAAGGAGGTAGTGGTGATACCCAAACATTGACATTTGAGGATTAAGATAAATGAAATAGCTGACACTAGTCATGTGCTCTACATAATACTTTCAAACATTCTGAAATATTAATATTCCTATAATTTGGATTTCAAACAGCCAATCCAGCACAATGCAGGCCTGGGTGTTTGATCGGTGAGATCCTATACCACACTGGGTGATGTATCTATCCAGGAAACCTTTGAGAGAGCACGGCAGTAATGTCTTTTGATGCAAATTATCTGATGCATTTGGAGGTACTCAATGATATATTCATCCCATGCCAAACTTTATGATAAATTAATTAGTTAATAATTAGGCTGATATTATTTGCACATTGATATGTTTATCATTGCTGCTGAAGACAATAAAAACAAACGTGCACACATAAACAATTTAGAATCATACACTCTTGAGACTATTGAATGGTTTGTTGCTATGGAGACAAAGTCTAAAAAAAAAATCTGTTTTGTGCATAAGTTAATGAAGCCCAAATGTGTTGCTAGGCAATTACAGCTAATGCACTTGTGAAAAAAAAACAATGTTCTAGATTATTAGTTTTTTAATTATGATGGTTAATTAGCATTGTTCACATTAATTACTTAAGATTCATATCTACATTATCATCTTTATAATAAGTCACAGACTTTTGCTGTTAAACCAAAAAAACTTTCAAACACTGCAGGCTTTTGTGCTCTATAGTTGCCAAGTTATTGTCATAGAGACGTATGAGATTCATTAGCACAACTCATGCTTAATGATAGTAATATGTCTTATTATCCTTACATCCTAACTGTGCACTGTACTGTGGAAAATAGAACAGCATTAAGAAACAATGAATATTTAAATAGGTCAAAGGTTACTAAGTGAAGCTACAGTTAATTTTCCTAATACACTAATCTATCTATTTGAATTTATATTTTTTAAATGCCAGTTCCCATTTTTCCACTTCATTGATGTTTAGTCGGTGTTAGTCAGTTTTGCTGTGAAACCATTGTGGATAGTACCAATTAAATACTCAACTCAGCGTACATTAGTTGTAATTTTCCAATGATTCTGTTCATATCTTTTAAAGGGAATAGGTGTGGAGATAAATATATATATCAGTTATGAACATCCAGAATTCACTGGATGAGGCAAATAAAGAGTATTTTGTCTGCTGATGGAATCCAGAACAAAGAGCAGAATCTTAAAATTAGAGCCAGGCTATTTGCAAGTGAAATCAGGAAGTATTTTTCACACAAAGGAAAGTCTTGAATTCATTTCCTCAAATGTCTGGGCTTGGTCAACTGCAATTTTCATGATTGGGATAGACTCTAATGGATAAAAGGTACCAAGGAATATGGAACAAATGTGGCAAGGGCTCGTTGGAACAAATCAGCCTTGATATGACTGAATCGCACAATAGTCTCCGGCAGAAAGCCCCATCACTACTTCTACGTTACCTTTTTATTTATCAGTTCAATGAATCTCTAACTCTAATCTTGAGTGTATCTTGAAGCAGTTCTGACCTCAAGCCAACATCTTATCGAAGGATAATGAATTTTCACATACCCGTAAAGCATTCTGAAATAATAGAAGACATGGGAGGGTAAATCCTGAGTGGTGTTCCACAGAATGCTTAAGTCATCTTTAATGATTCACTGAAAATAACATTCAAGTTACAAGTCATTTCACATCACTGACAAAGATGATCGGGGTCATAGCAAAATAATGATCTTAAAGCTTACAGTATGTGATGCGTGCACACATGATAATGGGCAGCAGTTGCTACCATTTGTTTTCTTCTGCGAAGCTGCTTTTCATCCTTTCCCTAGCTAATAAATTTCTGGGCACAAAGCCATCAAGTACGTGACTACTCCTTTATAAATGAATTTGAAAGTGCTTGATGAAGGAGATACCAGTGAATCAGCATCTGGGGACGGAAATGGATAGTCCATGTTTCAGGTTGAGACCCTTCATGTAGTCTCCAGTCCAACTGAAGGTTCTCGGCCCGAAACGTTGTCTGTCCATTTTCCTCCACAGATGCTGCCTGACCTGCTGAGTTCCTCCAGCAGTTGTTTTTTTTCTCTCCGAACTCCAACATCGGCAGTCTTTAACGTCTCTGAGCTAACAGTTAAAGCAAGCTTGGTCTAATTCAAGTCAACCTTCATTTCTTAAAGGGATGGTAAATTGTGGGGATGTCAACAGTGAAATATGGATCAGTGAAATATAGAAAATAGGAACAGGAGTAGGTCATTCGGCCCACAGGGTTGCTCCACCATGCAACATGATCAAGGTTAATCATCCACTGTATTTTTTTCCTGCTTTTTTCAATCCCTTGCATTAAAATATTAATTTATTTATCTCTTGAATATATTTAATGACTTGACTATCACTGCCTTTTTTTCTCTCGCTATGTTTAGAGATACAGCACGGAAACAGGCCCTTCGAAGGAAACCGAGGAAAACCCACACTGTCACAAGCAGAACGTACAAACTCCATATAGACTGTTGTACAATTCACCACCCTCAGGATAAGAAAAAAGTATCTGATTCCAGAACTATACAATGTATCTCATATTCTGAGGCTGTGACTCTGGATAGTGGACATTCTTAAACCCCTGTCTCACGGTGCGAGTTGGCCCACGAGTGACCCCGAGTTTTCACTCGTGGTGATCACGTACAGCCAACGTAGCGGGAACGTCGGAACTCGCGCGATCAACTTGTCCACTCGTGGCGCTAACGGCAGGTACCCGTGAAACTTGTGAACTCGTGAAAAAAGTCAAACATGTTTGACTTTTTCCACGAGTCAAATTTCGTGGTCAAGTTTAAAATTGAAACATTTAAACTCAGAGTTATATCGTAGTGGCCCGTGCGTAAGTTTAGTGATTCGTGCGTCTACCGTGGGAACTCTTTAATAGACACAAAATGCTGGAGTAACTCGCGGACCAGGCAGCATCTCTGGAGAGAAGGAATGGAGTCGAGACCCTTCTTCAGACTTACCCAAAACGCCATCCATTCCTTCTCTCCAGAGATGCTGCCAGTCCCACTGAGTTACTCCAGCATTTTGTGTCTATCTATACTTTAGTTTCGGATATGATCAAGTGTAAGAAACGCAAACCAGACTACCTTCACATCAGAGAATCCTAATGTTCCTAATTTGGCCGAGGCACTTCACTGTCCGTGTGTAGGAAGGAACTGCAGATGCTGGTTTACACCGACGATAGACACAAACATGCTGGAGTAACTCAGCGGGACAGGCATCGCCTCTGGAGAGAAGGAATGGGTGATGTTTCGGGTCGGGACCCTTCTTCAGACTCCCCGCTCATTCTTCCCTCGTCGATGTGAACTTGTGGGGGTGCGAGGAATCGGGCGTCGCTGGGTAAGGGGAAGAGAGGTTTTACTGCTGAATTATGCGCAACAGAAGCATGAAGTGGGGGTAAGGTCCGTTTAAACTATCTTGTCGTCGTCCCCCCCCCCAATGTTGGGAGAGAGAGGGAAGAGAGTTGTGCAAACAAACCACGGGAGACTGCATCTTTGGAGGGAAATCATAAAATGTATAGGGATGTTTCGGGCCGGGACCCTAAAAGTTGACTACCCGTTTCGCAGATGCCGTTCCTAGCCCCCCCTCTCACTCCTCCCCACCCATAGTCTTTGCCTTCTCCCAATTCCACCAACCCTCGCCCCCCCCCCCCCCCCCCCCAAACCTGTCCTCGCCTGAACTGCTGAAGATAACCGAGTGCTTTAAATGCGAATCCCGGACTGCAGCAACAACACACGCCCTGAGAGGGAGAGGAACTTGGTAACTCAAGAGCAAACGGGAGGGGAACTTGGTAACTCTGGAGACGATCTCGGAACATCGCAGATTACCATACCCGTGGGAACTCGCCACAAACACTTGCACATCAACTTGGAATATCGTACACAACCACGAGTCTGTCACTCTGGGTCACTCATGTGTCAACACGCACCGTGAGACAGGGCCTTAACTATCACAAACATCCTATAATAATGGTTTATTATTGCCAGGTGTACTGAAATACAGGTATGACTGTGCCATAATTGGTACATGTGACAATAAGTTTGAACTTGAACTTGAACATGAAAAACTTTGTTTTGCATTCTTTCCAGGTAAATCAGCCTTCCTGTACTTAGTCATTGTGCTCTGGTTTGTAATTTATTGGTTTTCATGTGATCCTTTTCACATATTCTACACTCATGATACCCGAGTTAATATTATCCTAATTGACCAAATTCCGCCTCAAATGTCAGATGTACCTTCCCAGAGGTCAGTTTAGTAAGTGCACATGGCATTGTCTCCCTGCCAAGAACACCAAGCTCCACATGAAGCTCCAGAATGGTCTCACCTAGAGTGTTTTAGTTTAGCTGAGTTTATTGTCATGTGTATCTCAATACAGTGAAAACCTCTTGGTGCGTGCTAACCAGTCTGCGGAAAGTCTGTACATGATTACAATTGAGCC
Organism: Raja brachyura; assembly: GCA_963514005.1. The sequence continues at coordinate 34,028,501 of OY740781.1, forward strand.
ATCCACGTGTACAGATACATTATAACATGAATAAAATTTAGTGCAAGATATAGCCCAGAAAAGTCCAATTAAAGATAGTCGATGGAGTGTCAAGAATGTCAAGAGTGTTTAATTTTCATATATACCAAAAACTGCGGAAAAGCATCCAACATAATCAAAGGCTTGTTCCACCTTCATTCCTTCTTCTCCCTGCTCCCATCCAGCAGAAGTTACAGAAAGCATGCTCCACCAGACTCAGGAACACCTTCTTTCCCTCTGTTATCAGGCTTCTGAATGGTCCTTAAATAACCCAGGGTACTGTCTGATTCACCTCTACACTATACATTGGATATCTATCATCCTGGAGTTTGACTTGATTGCATTTAAGCATGGTATACCTGATCTGTTTGGACAGCATGCAAAACAAAGCCTTCCACTGTACCTTGTTATACTTGACAATAATAAACCTAAACCTCAACCTAAATGAAATTCGTACTTGCAGCAGCATAACATCAATACTTATCGATAGCATGTAATTCCTCTCCTGAATGGCTTTCATTCAGGAGAGGAATTGTGTATAATCAGAGAACCCGAGAGTCTGTGAGTCCCACCAGACACAGACAGTGAGAGCCAGTGAGGCCAATGCAATGAGTCAAAACCAGGGGACTCATCTGGACTCCCAGCAGGGGTTCAGTCATCTTTCATGAGTGGTCATAGTCAGCCAGAGTATCTTCAATTGCTGCATAGCAACAAAATCACCACTCGCATCAGCCATTCCTCCATTTGCTTCAAGCTCATTACTCACCTGGCAACAAACTACGAGTCAGGGCTTAGACATAACATTAAAATGCTCCACTTCATCCTCACACCTTTAGTGCTAATTCAGGACTGACATCCACATCTCACACTTGCACAAAGTGCCAGTTACTCAGCCATCACAGCTACATCACACAAACAGATTGTAGGGCAATCACTGGCACATTTGCCTCTTTTTTACAATTTAAAAGTGATGGAGGAACTTACTGACCTCTGTCCTACGAACATCCAATACCCTCTCCCGATGGAGCGAACCCATCAATGGGACTTCCGTTCTGGTGCTGTGGCTGGTGGAAATACAAAAAGTTATCAAAGATATCGGCTCCTCATGTCTACCCTTCCTACTTGCTTCACAAAGCTTCTCAAACCACAATCGCAGCTTGCAAATGATATAAGCATATTCCTCCTACACGTATCAATCCAACTCTATTTTTCTATCATTCCTTTCAGATACCCATGAATTGCAACCTGAACACAGCAAACCTTCCTTTGTTACTCTGGCAGAGCACGTGCAATTCTCCATCGAGTCACAGAGTCATAGAGTAATACAATGTGGAAACAGGCCCTTCGGCCAACTAGCCCACACTGGTCAACTACGACTACACCCAGCAACACTGGTCCCACCTGCTAGCATTTGGTCCATATCCCTCCAAACCTGTCCTTTCCATGTACCAATCTAACTGCTTCTTAAATGTTGGGATAGTCCCAGCCTCAACTACCTCCTCTGGCAGCTTGTTCCATACACCCACCACCTTTTGTGTGAAAAAAGTACCCCTCAGATGCTTATTAAATATTTTCTGCTTCACCTTAAACCTATGTAGCAATGTTACAAAATTTTGAGATTTTAAAAATCAAGTCTGCAAAGTATCCCATCAGATAAAGCATACAAAGAAGTTTAATTTGACACCTATTTCACTTCCATATCTTCAGTATTAAAAAAAGTTATGGCCATTTTCATACTCGGAAATTAGCATCTTGTTCTCCATTGCCTTTCCATTGGCAACACAAAAGTTGTGACCGAGGACAGTCAAAAGCCCATAACTTTCTTAAAAATTAAGGGAACTGAAGGAAATGTTCAGTTATTGATGCATTCTGAAACTAATATGAAACAATCTTACTAGGATGACCTGAAATTAAAGCATATAATTAGTTAGTTACACAATTGTAGCTAATTACAAAATTCAATTACTAGATCCAAACATCTATCAATTTCTTAAGAAATTTTTTTAAAAGCCTAAGTGTCCAAATAACATTCACACAAGAATTCACAATATAACATGATTTTTAAATCTCATTGTTATGAATTTATAGGCCAAATTGAAGGAATTTAGTGTTTAATGCCCATAAATTAATGGCCATTTAAACAGCTTGCGAGTGGGATTTTCTGGAATGCGATGTATTGGGACGTTTCAGTTGCGGGAATTTAAACCCAATATCGGCAGGAAAAATTCTGCCAGTTCAGATGGGAAATAAATCACCGTTTCGCAACATGAAATATTGGTTAAAGTCACCTAAACAAGCAGGTTTATATGAAAAAATAAACAGCTTACCTGTCCCTGACGTCAAATTGGTCCCCGTTGTCAGCGTTCACGGCATTAGGAGCTAATTTTAATTTTACTGCAGAGCTGAAATAGTCGGGCGATTAAAAAAAAAATTAATTTACCAGCAGTCGGTACGAATCTCCAGAAATAGCTCGCACTCCGACAAAATATAATTCCGGGGCAAAGTCGCGCACACGGCCAGCGGCAGAACTGCAGCACCGCTAAAGGTAAGTTTTGTAACATACCTAACCTATGTCCTCTGGTCCTTGATTCACCTACTCTGGGCAAGAAACTGTGTTTCTACCCGATCTATTCCTCTCATGATTTTATACACCTCTATAAGATCACCCCTCATCCCAATCCCAGCCTACTCAACATCTGCCTATAGTTCAGACCCTCTAGTCCTGGCAACATCCTCGTAATTCTTCTGTGTACCTTTTCTAGCTTGACAACATCTTTCCTATATCATGGTGCCCAGAACTGAACACAATGCTCTAAATGCAGCCTCACCAACGTCACAACTGCAACATGACCTCGCAACTTCTATACTCAATACTCAATACTCTGGCTGATGAAGGCCAATGTGCTAAAAGCTTTTTTGACCACCCGATCATCCTGCAACTCCACCTACAGGCAGCTATGCACCTGCACTCATAGACCCCTCTGCTCTACAACACTCCCCAGAGCCTTACCGTTCACTGTGTAGGTCCTGCCTATGTTAGACTTCCCAACATGCAACACCTCACATTTTTATGCATTAAATTCTTTCAACCATTCCTTAGTCCACTTGGCCAATTGATCCTGCTGCAATTTTTCACAACCATCTTCACTATCTGCAAAACCACCCACTTTTGTATTATCTGCAAACTTGCGAATCTTAGACGCCTACTGATTGTGGTACGATGGTACCCATACACTGGTAGACCACTATGGTACAGTGGTACCTGATAATGTGGTACAGTACGTATTGAGCTTCCTAGTCCCAAAGCTGATTCAGGTCACTCTTAGAAGCCATTGTAAATCAACATCCTTCAAACACCCGTGATGCAGACTTGGAAGGGTGAGCTGAATAAGGGCACAAGATGGACTAAAGTACCTGTGAGGTAGGCTCCCAGGTTAGAATAGTGAGTTGCAATACAGTTAGTTTGATTTTTTAATGTATTTTGGATTATTTACCTATGTTGTCTCTCTGCCTCAGTGGGAGGTGGAGGCCGGTTCTCTGGCTACTTTCAAGAGCGAACTCTTAAAGATAACAGAGTCAGGGGATAAGGGGAGAAGGCAGGAACGGGGTACTGATTGGGTATGATTAGCCAAGATCACATTGATTGGCAGTGCTGACTCGAAGGGCTGAATGGCCTACTCCTACACCTATTGTCTATTGTCTATATATGCATTATGGGCAAAGTAGGCTGTGTTAAATCAGCAACAGAAGACAAAAGAATATGGGATAAATGTGGAAATGTGGTTCACAATAGCTGGCTGACAAGAGGTAAAAAAATTGTATAAAAACCTAAAAAAGACATTAGGATAATGCCCAGAGATTCTGGAACTTGGGGAAGAAGAGGTTCAGTCATAATCCCGCACATTTGTTGTCTGCATCTGGAACGAGATTGATAAAGGGAGATGCTGCAGTTATGACCATTTTCAAGAAAGAAGATTACACTACCTGTTGTAAAGGCAGAGGAGTCTCCCTGTTGTTACTCCCTACAAGAGAAGTAACTGCCAGGGGTCTCCTCACCAGTGGGTGGCACAGTGGTGTATTGGTAGAGCTACTGCCTTTCAGCGCCAGAGACCCGGGTTTGATCCTGACTACTGGTGCTTGGCTGTACAAAGTTTGTACGTTCTCCCAGTGTCCTGTGTGGGTTTTCTCCGAGATCTTTAGTTTCCTCACACACTCCAAAGATGTACAGGTTTGTAGATTAATTGGCTTGGTGGAAATGTAAAATTATCCCTAGTGTGTGTAGGGTAGTGTTAATGTACGTGGATTGCTGATTGGTGTGGACTCGGTGACCGAATGGCTTGTTTCCGCACTGTATGAGGAAGGGTTAGTTAGCAGTCTTGTTGTGCGTGGCCCGTTGGGCAAGAGTGACCATAATATGGTTGAGTTCTTCATTAGGATGGTGAGTGACATAATTAAGTCAGAAACAAGGGTTCTGAACTTAAACAAAGGTAACATTGAAGGTATGAGACGTGAATTGGCCAAGATAGACTGGCAAGTGATTCTTAAAGGGTTGACAGTGGATGTGCAATGGAAGGTATTAAAAGACTGCATGGATGAACTACAACAATTGTTCATCCTGGTTTGGCAAAATAATAAATCAGGGAAGGTAGTGCATCCATGGATAACAAGGGAAATCAGGGATAGCATAAAAACAAAAGATGAAGCATACAAATTAGCCAGAAAAAGCAGCCAACCAGAGGACTGGGAGAAATTCAGAGTCCAGCAGAGGAGGACAAAGGGCTTAATTAGGAAAGGGGAAAATAGATTATAAAAGAAAACTGGCAGGGAACATAAAAACTGACTGCAAAAGTTTATATAGATATGTGAAGAGAAAGAGATTAGTTAAAACAAATGTATCCCTTGCAGTCCGAAACAGGTGAATTGATCATCGGGAACAAGGACATGGCAGACCAATTGAATAACTACTTTGGTTCTGTCTTCACTAAGGAAGACATAAATAATCTGCCGGAAATAGCAGGGGACCGGGGGTCAAAAAAGGTGGAGGAACTGAGTGAAATCCAGGTCAGCCGGGTAGTGGTGTTGGGTAAATTGAATGGATTAAAGGCCAATAAATCCCCAGGGACAGATAGTTGCATCCCAGAGTACTCAAGGAAGTAGCCACAGAAATAGTGGATGCATTAGTGATAATTTTTCAAAACTCCTTAGATTCTGGAGTAGTTCCTGAGGATTGGAGGGCAGCTAATGTAACCCCACTTTTTAAAAAAGGAGGGAGAGAGAAAATGGGGAATTACAGACCAGTTAGTCTAACATCGGTAGTGGCGAAACTGCTAGAGTCAGTTATTAAAGAAGGGATAGCAGTACATTTGGAAAGTGGTGAAATCATTAGACAAAGTCAGCATGGATTTACGACCACACCTGGAGTATTGCGTACAATTTTGGTCTCCAAATCTGAGAAAAGACATTCTTGCCATAGAGGGGGTACAGAAAAGGTTCACCAGACTGATTCCTGAGATGTCAGGACTTTCATATTTGGAAAGAATGGATAGGCTTGGCTTGTACTCGCTAGAATTTAGAAGACAGGGGGATCTTATAGAAACTTACAAAATTCTTAAGGGGTTGGATAGGCTAGATGCTGGAAGATTGTTCCCGATGTTGGGGAAGTCCAGAACAAGGGGTCACAGTCTAAGGATAAGGGGGAATTCCTTTAGGATCGAGATGAGGAAAACATTTTTCACACAGAGAGTGGTGAGTCTCTGGAATTCTCTGCCACAGAAGGTAGTTGAGGCCGGTTCATTGGCTATATTTAAGAGGGAGTTAGATGTGGCCCTTGTGGCTAAAGGGATCAGGGGGTATGGAGAGAAGGCAGGTACAGGATACTGAGTTGGATGATCAGCCATGATCATATTGAATGGTGGTGCAGGCTCGAAGGGCCGAATGGCCTACTCCTGCACCTATTTCCTATGTTTCTATGTTTCTATCTATCTCTAAACTAAACTAAACTAAAATGTGGATGAAGAGCTGCTTTCCAAATTGCAGCATGGATTCCTTCCACTTAGATCCATGGTGGGCATGATATTCATCCTGCCAGAATTCCAAGGAAATGCCTGGGAACAGCACCACGCAAAAGGCTTGTCTATTTTGATCTCATTGATCCTATTGACTGTGAAATACCTTCCTCAAATCTGATGCTCAGAGATATTCATCTCCATCTTAGACTTACTCCTTGCAAGCAACGATACTCATCACAGGTCTGCAACAGAGACAACCTCAGTGAAGATTGTTTCCAAAAAGGCTGTATTGTTGCCCAAACATTTCATTATTTTCATATCACCTCCAATAAACCTCCTGAGAAAGCAGAGCTAATCTTCTGAACTCATGGACAACTGTTCGAACTATGGTGACAGCAACAATGCCACCCAAAGCTCAGTGGTTGTACAATGTGTTCAAACACACCTTGAGGCTGAGTTTCAAGTCACCATCCTCTCTTTTACTGAAGCATTCAAGAGACTTGCCCTGAACAATGGCATGACAGAAGCCTTCTACTCGGCTGACTCTGCCCGACAACACTGCCCGCCAGCAATGAAGGATCATGTCAAGGCCCTGGGAATTATGGACCACTTCTCACATTGAGCGAGATAACTCACAACAAAGGTAAACATCATAGAAACATAGAAAATAGGTGCAGGAGGAGGTCTTTCGACCCTTCGAGCCAGCAACCGCCATTCATTGTGATCGTGGCTGATCACGATGATGAAATTCACCATCGACTTACATGCACCTGCACACGCATTAGTTGATTGATAAAAGGCTGTTTGAAGATTAAAACCATTCACAAAAACAGCAGCAGTGATCCCTGTCCCTCTATTGGTGTTAAGAACTGGATTAACTACAGTAGGAACCTTAATGTACTGGAAAGATATCTGCAATACCGATTCCAACATCTGAATGCTCCAAATTCACTGGATAGATACATGAGCCAACAACAACATCCTAGTATTTATCATATTGGTGACCCACAGACTATCCTTGCTGGCTTTACCTTGCACTAAACATTATCTCCTTATCATATATCTAGACACTGTAAATGGCTCGATTGTAAACATGTATTGTATTTTCGCTGAACAGATAGCATGCAGCAAAATCTTTTCATTACATCAGTAAACGTGACAATAAACTAGACTAAACAGCCCTGCTCAACATCAGCTCCAGTCACATTCAATCAGCTCACTGGTCAGTTCACAGTGTTTGCAGGTCAGACACTGGGCTCCTGAAATAGGAGACTCTGGCCTCAGTCGTGGGAAGGAATTAATAGTCAGGCTGAGGAAAGGATTAAGGGACAAAAGCCACCCTAAAGCCACCTTAAAGAAAAAGCTACATCCTTACTGGTCTACTGGAAATCTCTGCCTGTGACCAGTCAAAGGGCGAATGTTGCCTCTTGCCAAGTGTCCTACCCTTGCAACAGCTTCAGACAACAGTCTGAAGAAGGGTCTCGACCCGAAACGTCGCCTATCTCCTTCGCTCCTTAGATGCTGCTGCACCCGCTGAGTTTCTCCAGCTTTTTGTGTACCCTTGCAACAGCTTTTCCTGCTTTAGACTAGAGATACAGTGCGGAAACAGGCCTTTCGACACACCTAGTCCACTTTGTCCAGCAATTACCCTGTACACTAGCACACTGAGAACAATTTACAATTTTACCAAAGCCAATTAACCTACATGCCTGTACGTCTCTGGAGTGTGGGAGCGAACCGGAACGTTGGGAAAAATCCACTCGGTCACAGGGAGAAGGTACAAACTCCATGAAAATAACACACATGGACAGGATCGAATCCGAGTTTCTGGCACTGTGAGGCAGCAACTCTACCACTGTGCCACCTCCAAACCACTCTGCATGCTTTCTGCTTACTCTCCATGTAATACTACAATCAAATCTCTGGATACTTTCAAGAGAGAGCTAGATAGGGCTCTAAAGATAGCGGAGTCAGGGGATATGGGGACAAGGCAGGAACGAGGTACTGATTGGGGATGATCAGCCATGATCACATTGAATGGCGGTGCTGGCTCGAATGACCAAATGGCCTACTATTGCACCTATTGTCTATTGTCTATTGTCTATATGGTGATAGGAAACATTTCCCATCACCATGTCGGGGAGCAGCTAGTTTTATGAAAGATTTGAAGTCTGCAAAATATGCTTCAAACTCCTGCCTTCTAATTGCTAAAAAGTTTGAAAGGAGACTGAAAGGAGATCTCATCAAATAAAATTCTTATAGTTGGAATTCAGGGGAATGCTTCCCCTGTCTGAAGAGTATAAGCCCAGATGGCGAGTTTCACAATAAGAGTTAGGCTGCTCAGGATGAAGATAAGGAGACATTTCTTTATTTAGAGGGTGACATACATTTATGGAAATCTCTACTCCAGAGGGCTATGGAGACCCAATTATTGCATTCATTCAAAACATAAATCAATACGTTTCTGGACAATATGGGAATCAGGAGAATTGGGAAGGAAATGTTTAGAGGGATATGGACCACAGGCCGGCAAATGGGACTAACTCAGATAGACATCTTGGTCGACATGGATGAGATGGCTTGGTGGGTCTGTTTTTGCACTGCAGGTCCACCACTGATTTTCTGACAACTGGTGGTCTTGGACCTCCTTCAATCCAGACACATTTTTGTGAGCGTACTTGAAATCCCCCTCCCCCGGAAGTTCCCCCGAAAATGTGGTTGCTAGGTCGGGTGAGGTGGCCAGTCTCGACCTCATCGAGGTTCTGGAACTCCGGCCCAGCCCAAGCTGGCAGCTCCGTTTCCAGAACCCAATTCCGAGGCCAACTTTGCGAGTCAGTATCTTGGCTCCTCGGCGGCCTAGGTGGACTGTTCCAGTGCCATTGGACTCCTCTCAGAGGCCAAGACCTCTGTTGATCCAGCAAAATGGATAATCCAGACAGGCTCTGCAACCAAGGGTGTCAGAATATCGGTAGTGGACCTGTATATAAGTCTATAGCTTTAAATACAAATAGTTCTAGGAAATGATACTGAGGACCAAGGTCAGTCAGGATCTCAATGAATGATGAAGTTGACATGAAGGGACAAATGGTCTACACCAGGTTGCATTTCTTACATTGACCTTTGCAGATTGAAATTGTAGCTAAAATGAATCAACTGATACCTAATCTGTCCATATTTTTTTGAGCCTCACTAATATCTCTGAGGATTGTTGCTGGAGTAGTTCCTCTGCCGTACAGAGTGTGGTAATTGGCACACTAGATCAGTTGCATATTGATCCATCTTTTCAGGCCATTTATTCACCCCCATCTCAAGTTCAAGTTCAACTTCAAGATTGCGCTTATTGTCACTTAACCAATTAAGGTACAGTGACATTTGAGTAACCATACAGCCATACTAAGTGAAAAGCAACAATACACACAGCTACGTAAAATAAAATTTAACATAAACATCCACCACAGTGGAATCAACATTCCTCAATGTGATGGAAGGCAATAAAGTTCAGTTCGGCCCGAAACGTTGCCTATCTCCTTCGCTCCATAGATGCTGCTGCACCCGCTGAGTTTCTCCAGCATTTTGTGTACCCTCGATTTTCCAGCATCTGCAGTTCCTTCTTTAACATCTTCCTCCTTTGTTCACCCTTGGTGGTCAGGGCCTTTGAGCCCTCCGCAGTTCGCCATTGCCGATGTGAAGTAACACCCTGGTATATTGTGGTATTCAGTGTGACTTTCTCCAGCAATGCCCTTGCAAATTTTAGAGCTCTAGATCTCAAATAAAAGATATCACCAGTGAGGATGTTGTGTTTCTTCAGTGGCGTGTTGGATATCAAGGAAAGTTATTCTTACTAGTTCTGAGAAATGATCTGAAATGTTAACTGATTCTTGCTCCACAGATTTGACCTGTGGAGCTGAATGTCTAAAGTCTAAATCTGGCTCAGTAGCATCTAGGAAATAAGAAGGGGAGAAACAACAGAGACTTCCAAATGATTGATCTCAGTCCTAGTCGTAATTAAATCTATGATTTTCTTCCATCTTGTTGAAGGTGAGAATAGGCGTGACAGGACTGGAAGTTCAGGAGACAGCTGGTGATTCAAAAAATGAGACAGATTTTATCTTTGTCAACCAGGACAATCTCAGAGAAGCGGGTAAATAAATATAAAATATTTGTGCGGTTGCAACAGAGCAGATAGTGAGATAATGAGATAATGGGTTAGTTCCGAGAGGAATAGATGCACATAATCTCTTGCCCAGAGTTGGGGAATCGAGGACCAGAGGACATAGGTTCTAGGTGAAGGGGAAAAGATGTAATAGGAATCTGAGGGGCACCTTTTCACACAAAGGGTGGTGGGTGTATGGAACAAGCTGCCAGAGGAGGTAGTTGAGACTATCCCAACATTTAAGAAACAGTTGGACAGGTACATGGATAGGACAGGTTTGGAGGGATATGGACCAAGCACAGGCAGGTGGGACCAGTGTAGCTGGGGCATGTTGGCCGGTGTGGGCAAGTTGGGCCAAAGGGTCTGTTTCCACACTGTATCACTTGATGACTCTATGGTAGAAGGATGAGGACTAGTATGAAATAAGAGGTAGACATGAGGACTTGAGGAAAATCTTTTTTTATGCAGAATGTGCTTTGAATCTGGAATGTATTGCCTGCAAATATAGAGGAGGCAGTACCCATCGTGGTCTTCAAGCTAATTCACCTAAATATGTGGACAACCATTTTCAGAGCTATGTAAAAGCAGCTGGTAGATGGAATTATTTTGTTTCTCTGGTAAAGTCAGTGCAGACACAGTGGGCCAAATGGCCTCCTTCAGAGCGATGATTCTATGATCCTGTAATTTGTCTAACATAGTAGAAACAGAAAATGCTAAAAACATTCAGCAGGTTAAGCACTGCCTACAGAGTGGTGAACACTGCCCGGTCCATCACTGGAACTGAGCTCCCCACCATCAAAGGGATCTACAGGAGGCACTGTCTGAAACAGGCAGCCAGCATCATCAGACACCCAGCATCATCAGACACTCACACCCCCATGGTTATGCTATCATTTCACTCCTGCCAGAAGACGGTATACGAGTCTGAAAACTGTGTCAGTCATGTTCAGGAGCAACTCCTCCCACCAACCATCAGGTTATTGAACATTACAAAATCCAACTAAACTCCAAACTACAAACTATCTTGGTTGCACTAGGGACTTTGGACTTTGTTTTGGATTTTATGCAATATTGGGCTTTTATATTTATTTCACTTTTTTAATGTTTGTTTCTTATATTATCTATTATGTACTGGTGTTTACAAACCTGTTGTGCTCCTGCAAGTAAGAATTTCATTGCTCCGTTTTGGTACAACAAAACACTTTTCACTCTTGAGTATTGAATTAGCCTTTCAGGCTGTTTTCACCCTAAAACATTAACTTTCTATTTCTTTCTCCATGGATGCTACCTAATTTCATAAGTGGATCCGATGATGATTAGTAAGGGTGTTATGAGGAGAAGGCAGGAGAATGGAGTTGAGAGTGAAATTTAGAGCAGCCATGATTGAATGGTGGAGTAGACTTGATGGGCGGAATGGCCTCATTCTGATACTATAACCTATGAATTAATGAATACTTTCTGTTTTTATTTCAGATTTCCAACATCGGCACTTTGTAATTCTAGTTGTTTAAGCCTAAGCCTTGTTTAAGACAATTCCCTGACCAAATATAAATTTCAGGGCATTAAGTAAAGCTGTTGCTTCAATTGAAATTTTAACTGTGCACTAGATTTATATACAATAAGATTTGAAAATAAGAAAGGTTCAAGTTCTCTTTTCGTTGATTTTTTCTCTCTCTTGTTTGATAAGTTTAAAAGCATGTCCTTAAAGACACCCTGAAAAAGTCAGGTTTTGACTATGTTACTTATTCAGAATTTGATATTCATGACAAATAGCGATGTCAGTTCCTTTTGTAAATCTTCTTCAGCGCCCTGTGCTGACAAATGTACATAAGTATCCCAGGTGTCAGCCTTGGCTCAGTGGTAGCATTCTCACCTCTGTGTTAAAAGGTCATGGATTGAAGCCCAGATCAAGAAACCTCAGCACATAATCTAGGTTGACGCATCGGTACAGTGCTGAGGGAGTGTTGCACAGTTGGAAGTGCGATCTTTTAAATAAGGCATTAAGCTGATGCATAGTCTGAACTGTCAGTTAAGTGTAAAAGATCCCATAGCGTAATTTGTAGTGCAGGAACATATCCCTGTTGCCTTGACCATTATTTATCCTCGAGCATAGATTATTAGCACACTGTCTGAACATTGACCCATTGTTGTTTTGCTTGGAAAAATTGGGTGCTACATTTCCCTGCACTGTATAAGCATTAAAATACATCGTTGGCTGAGGTCAGGATAGAAAGTGCAATGTGTTTAACCTAAGAGGGGTAAATATAAGAAATAATCTCAAAGTGGCAGTAATGTCTATTAGTGGGAGATTGACTGTGATCTTTGGCCCAAACATCATTTTTGTTTGTGGTTTCTAAACTATGTCTCCAGATACATTTAACAATGTATTTAATAAGGTGCTGCCATGCATCTCCTGATGGACGACTATATCATCTGAGCTAAGAAGCTATATGGTCACTTAGTCAGGGTTAGTGCAATTTTTTTAGACAATGGTGATGAAGAGACAAATTTTATTGTATTTTCTTCTGGAGAGTCAAAGTTGCATCATTTGGGCAGCACAGTGGCGCAGCGATCGAGTTGCTGCTTAACAGAGCCAGAGACCTGGGTTTGATCCTGACTACGGTGCTGTCTGTACGGAGTTTGTACATTCTCCCTGTGACCGCATGGGTTTTCGCCGGATGCTCCTGTTTCCTTACACTCTCCAAAGATATGCCGGTTTGTAGATTAATTGGTTTCGGTAAGTTGTAAAATTGCCCCTAGTGTGTGTAGGTTAGTGTCCAGGATGATCGCTGGTCAGCTGAAGGGCCTGTTTCCACGTTCTCCAGTATCTCTCAAGTCTAAAGTCTAAAGTCATTAAACTCAGAGATCGTTTGGACTACAGTCATTGGACTACAACAACCTGGTAATTTATTTATCTTAAAAAAAAGACACAATGTGCTGGAGTAACTGAGTGGGTCAGGTAGCATCTCTGGAGAACATGGACCAGGCAACGTTTTGGGTTTGAACCCTTCTTCAGACAGCCAATTGATTTATCTTGCTGTATTTTTTTTCAGTATTTTATATCATGAATTAAACTAGAAATCTCAGTTCACAAAGTTAGCATTGGAGTAAATTAACACAACAGGAAATGTCCTGTTCAGCTATGTGTGTACATAAACCTACGTACCTTCTTCTCTTTCATCACAATCATTTCTCTCCCTCCCTTCTCATTTGTGCTGATCGCTTGATCTGTCTCAAACTCAACGCCGCAATATTATTCACTGTCATCTCTGAAGCTAAAGGATGACTAGGAGTCAGAAAGGACTTGCTGATGAGTCCCACCTGCCCTTCTCTTTCCGCATGTTCACTGAGCGTCAGTGCATTTCCAGAATCTTTTGTTGCTAGTTTACTTTTTGTGTCAATTCGCACAGATTTTCTTTTATTCGCGATAAATCACTGCGAGCATATTCATCCTGATCTCCTCACCTGTGTCGATGACAACATTCACTACCCGCCTGCTCTCAATCATGTGTTCAAGGGCAAATGGTAAAACCACCGTAGGATTAATAGTAACAATAAGAGAGGTGTGATGAGTGAATCCGTTACACCACAGAGATAAAGAGCTCCAGCTGGCTTAGCCATACTTCAGAATCTATGCTCTCTCTCTCTCTCTCTCTTCACAAGCTAAAGTCAATGCCATGCATGGTACAGGCAGCCAGGCAAGATATAGAAGAGCAGAAAACTATAAGTTTTGAATCAACTGCCTAATACTACTGAAATTAAGACTGAATGGAATGTGGACACGTGCTGCCAGGGTGGTGGTGGTGATAGATAACATAGTGGCATTTAAAAGGCTTATAGATAGGCAAGAGCATTAGCTGGGATTGGAGGAGTATGGATGATGTGTAGGCAGATGAGGCTAGTATAACTTGGCATTATATTCGGCACACTCAGTGTGGGCTGAAGGGCCTGTTCCTGTGCTATGTTCTAAATCCTAAACTTAATGATGATGTTTGCCTAGAATCTATCGTCAAGATACTTAGATCAGCTTCATCAGCTAGAATGCAGTCCTGACCTGCCATCTACCTGAAACTATCTTTAATCGGACTTCATTGTTGCATCTTTGCACTAAAATGTTGTACCCTTTATCCTTTATCTGCTTCATCTATAGTCTTTACTTGACTGGATAGATCGAAACAAAAGCTTTTCATTGTATATCGATATGCGTGACAATAGTAAACAAAATTAAACTTATAGTACACAACATCAATTTTTGTGACAAATCCAATTAAATTCTGCAGCACATTACTAAATTGTGGCACATTTCAAAAGCAGCTGTTTGTTTAAATTTACTGTTTAACAAATGATGTTTGGAAAATAAACTTTCTATGAGAAGGCGAGTGGTGAGTCAGGAGGCTGCAGTAGCCAGAAGTCAATAGGGAGGCAGATCATGAGCAACTAGCTAGGCAGGTCACATAGAAACATAGAGCATATATAATAGGTGCAGGAGTAGGCCATTCGGCCCTTCAAGTCTGCAACGCCATTGAATATGATCATGGCTGATCATCCAACTCAATATCCTGTACCTGCCTTCTCTCCATACCCCCTGATCCCTTTAGCCGCAAGAGCCACATCTAACTCCCTCTTAAATATAGCCAATGAACTGGCCTCAACTACCTTCTGTGGCAGAGAATTCCACAGATTCACCACTGTCTGTGTGAAAAATAATTTTCTCATCTCGGTCCTAAAAGACTTCCCCCTTATCCTTAAACTATGACCCCTTGTTCTGGACTTCCCCAACATCGGGAACAATCTTCCTGCATCTAGCCTGTCCAACCCCTTAAGAATTTTGTAAGTCTCTATAAGATCCCCCCTCAATCTTCTAAATTCCAGCGAGTACAAGCCGAGTCTATCCATTCTTTCTTCATATGGAAGTCCTACCATCCCAGGAATCAGTCTGGTGAACCTTCTCTGTACTCCCTCTATGGCAAGAATGTCTTTCCTTAGATTAGGAGACCAAAACTGTACACAATACTCCAGGTGTGGCCTCACCAAGACCCTATACAACTGCAGTAGAACCTCCCTGCTCTTGTACTCAAATCCTTTTGCTACGAATGCCAACATACCATTTGCTTTCTTCACTGCCTGCTGCAACTGCATGCCTACTTTCAATGACTGGTGTACCATGACACCCGTCTCGATGCAGCTCCCCTTTTCCTAATCGGCCACCATTCAGATAATAGTCTACTTTCCTGTTTTTGCCACCAAAGTGGATAAACTCACATTTATCCACATTATACTGCATCTGCCCTGCATTTGCCCACACACCCAGCCTATCCAAGTCACCTTGCAATCTCCTAGCATCCTCCTCACACCTAACACTGCCCCCCAGCTTGGTGTCATCCGCAAAGATCATTAATATATATTGTAAATAGCTGGGGTCCCGGCACTGAGCCTTGCGGCATTCCACTAGTTTCTGCCTGCCATTCTGAAAATGACCCGTTTACTCCTACTCTTTGCTTCCTGTTTGCCAGCCAGTTCTCTATCCACATCAATACTGAACCCCCAATACCGTGTGCTTTAAGTTTGTATACTAATCTCCTATGTGGGATCTTGTCACGGTGGCGCAACGGTAGAGTTGCTGCCTTACAGCGCTTGCACTGCCAGAGGCCCGGTTTTGATCCCGCTTCGGGAGTTGTCTGTACGGAGTTTGTATGTTCTCCCCGTGACCGCGTGGGTTTTCTCTGAAATCTTCTGTTTCCTCCCACACTCGAAAGACATACAGGTTTGTAGGTTAAGTGGCTTGGTGTATATTTAAATTGTCCTTAGTGTGTGTAGGATAGCATTAATGTGCAGGGATCGCTGGTCGGCATGGACTCGTAGGGCCGAAGAGCCTGTATCCGCGCTAAATCTCTAAACTAAACTAAAAAGTCAAAGGGGAGGCAGATCAATAAACATTTTGTCACCAATAAACATTTTGCTGGCACACCGTGAACTAGTCAGGCCACTCATAGTTGGCACGACAATAGCACATTTACGCTCAGCCAATCAACAAACTCACAACTGTGCGGCCCAATTTGGCTCTAACTCCATCTACAAGATTGCATACGACACCACTGTGGTGGGTTGGATCATGAACAATGATGAGAAGGAGTGTAGAAAGGAGATAGACAACTTTTAAAAGTATTGTCAGGACACCAACCTCTTCCTCAATGTCAGCAAGGCAAAGGGGCCTGCTATCAACTGGTGATGGTTGAGAGCCTCAACTATCTGCCTTAATATTATCAAAGATCTCTCATGCACTAACGCTTCTACTGCCTAAGGAGCCTAACGACATTCAGCATGTTTCCAATGACTCTGACAAACTTCCACAGACTGATTGTGGTTGGGGGGGGAGGGGAAGGAGAGCAGAAAGATGGAAGAGATGTGCGGGCAGGACAAAGTCTGGCAAATAATAGGTGGATGCAGGTAAAGGGGGGAGGGGGGGAGGATGGGGGAGGGGGGGGGAGAGGGGGGAGGTGATTAGGTGAGTTACCCCAGTATTTTGTGTCCTTTTTTTGGTAAACCTGCATCCTTGCATCTTCATGCAATCAAGAGAAGAAGGATCACCTTTCCAGGAGAAAACAGAATAGGATAAAATGGACACAAAGCGCTGTTGTAACTCAACGGGTCAAGCAATACGTCTGGAGAACATGGAAAGGTGATGTTTCAGGTTGGGACCCTTCTTCAGACTCCTTTTGTGTAAATCAGAATCTGCAGTTCCTTGTTTCCACAGAATGGAACACATGGCAGCTGGATGAAAAGTAGAAAGACATTTATAGAAACATGGAAAATAGGTGCAGGATAAGGCCATTCGGCCCATTGGGCCTGCACCACCATTCAATATGATCATGGCAGATCATCCAAAATCAGTACTCCGTTCTGGCATTTTCCCAAACCCCTTGATTCCCTTAGCCCTAAGAGCTCAATATAACTCTCACTTGAAAACATCCAGTGAATTGGCCTCCATTGCCTTCTGTGGCAGAGAATTCCACAGATTCACAACTCTCTAGGTGAAAAAGATTTTCCTCATCTCTGTTCTAAATGGCCTACCCCTTATTCTTAAACTGTGACCCCTGGTTCTGGACTCCCCCAACATCAGGAACATTTTTCCTGCAACTACCCTGTCCAATCCTCTAAGAATTGTATATGTTTCTATAAGATCCCCTCTCATCCTTCTAAATTCCAGTGAATACAAGCCCAGACTACCCATTCTTTCATCATATGACAGTCCCGCCATCCCGGGAATTAACCTGGTGAACCTACGCTGCACTTCCTCAATAGGAGACCAAAATTGCACACAATACTCCAGGTGTGATCTCACCAGGGCCCTGTACAATTGCAGTAGGACCTCCTTGCTCCTAAACTTAAATCCTCTCGCAATGAAGGCCAACATGCTAATAGCTGTCTTCAGTGCCTCCTGTACCTGCAGGCTTACTTTCAGTGACTGATGTACAACCACACCCAGGTCTTGTTGCACCTCCCCTTCTCCTAATCTGACACCATTCATATAATAATCTGCCTTCCTGTTTTTGCCACCAAAGTGGATAACCTCACATCAACATTACACTGCATCTGCCATGCTTTTGCCCACTCACGCAACCTATCCGTCACCCTGCAGCCTCATAGCATCCTCCTCGCAGTTCACACTGCCACCCAGCTTTGTTCCATCTGCAAATTTAGAGATGTCACATTTAATTAGAATCATAGAATCATCGAAAATAGGTGCAGGAGTAGGCCATTCGGCCCTTCGAGCCTGCACCGTCATTCAATATGATCATGGCTGATCATCCAAATCAGTATCCTGTAACTGCCTTCTCTCCATACCCCCTTTAGCCACAAGGGCCACATCTAACTCCCTCTTAAATACAGCCAATGAACTGGCCTCAACTATCTTCTGTGGCAGAGAATTCCACAGACTCACCACTCTCTGTGTGAAAAAAGATCTTCTCATCTCGGTCCTAAAAGACTTCCCCCTGATCCTTAAACTGTGACCCCTTGTTCTAGACTTCCCCAACATCGGGAACAATCTTCCTGCATCTAGCCTGTCCAACCCCTTAAGAATTTTGTAAATCTCTATAAGATTCCCTCCTCAATCTCCTAAATTCCAGCAGGTACAAGCCGAGTATATCCAGTCTTTCTTCATATGGAAATCCTGTCATCCCAGGAATCAATCTGGTCTAATTCCCTCATCTAAATCGTTAATATATATTGGAAACAACTGGGGTCCCAACACCAAGCCTTGTGGCACCCCACCAGTCACTGCCTGCCATTCTGAAAAGGGCTCGTTAATTCCTACTCTTTGCTTCCTGTCTGCCAACCAGTTCTCTATCCATGTCATACCCTACTCCCAATACTGTGTGCTTTAATTTTGCACAATAAACTCTTGTGTGGGACCTTTTCAAAGGTTATTTGAAAGTCCAGATACACCACATCCACTGGCTCTCCCTTATCCATTCTACTTGTTAATCCTAAAAAAATTCCAAAAGATTAGTCAAGCATAATTTCCCCTTCATAAATCCATGCTGATTTTGACCATTCCCATCACTGCTTTCCAAATGCGCTGCTTGAGCATCTTTAATAATCGACTGTAGTATCTTCCCCACTACCAATATAAGGCTAACTGGTCTATAATTCCCCATTTTCTCTCTACCTCCTTTCTTAAAGAGTGGAGTTAGATAGGCTACCTTCCAGTCCACGGGAACTGATCCAAAGTTGAGAGAACATTGAAAAATGATCACCGATGCATCCTCGATTTCTAGGGCCAACTCCTTGAGTACTCTGGGATGCAGATCATCAGAACCTGGGGATTTATCTGCCTTCAGTCCCAACAGTTTACCTAACACTATTTTCTGACTAATGTGGATTCCCTTCAGTCCCTCCCTCCCACTAGATCTTCGGTCCACTAATAGGGTGTGGGCCGAGGAGCTTTTTTGTTTAGTTTTGTGACCCAACTCACAGAACTACCTGAATTTTTAACATATTGTGTAAAAATATTATATAAATCATACCTGAAACTCGTCAAGACCAAACCTGCACATTTTTAAGAAATATGAGAAAAACCTCAAATTTTCTGAGTAGCAATTGCACAATCAATGCACGTTAAAAACATTCACGTCAGATGCAAATTGGCCAATCCTGAGCTTTGTTTTATGGTCGCTAGGCAGCATGGACGCTGGGATCATGACTGCCTCCTCATTACATCAATAACAATAGCAAGGTTTCCAAGGATAAAGGTATTGCTAACCTTGCTGATAATTTTGTTTATCATTTGATTTATCTTTATAATGTTATAATGTGTACTGGTAAATAAAAATGATTAGTAACAAATGTAGAGCTAGAGTTAGGATTAGGGTCAGTCTGTTTCTCAGTCTGTCTGTCTGTTAGTCTGCTAGTCTGTCTGTCTGTCTGTTAGTCGGTTAGTCTGTCTGTGTGTCAATCTGTCGGTCGGGCCGCCATAAAGACGCCTTTACAGTCAGTTTTTATATTCCCCGCAAGCTTTCTTTCATGCTCTTTATTCCCCCTCTTAATTAACCCCTTTGTCCTCCTCTGTTGAGTTCCAAATTTCTCCCAGTCCTCTGGTATGCCGCTTCTTCTGGCCAATTTATATGCCTCTTCTTGGATTTAACACTTTCCTTGATTTCCCTCGATAGCCACGTTTGAGCCGCATCCCCAGTTTAATTTTTTCACCAGACAGGGATGAACAATTTTTGGAGTTCATCTATGAGGTCTTTAAATCTTTGCCATTGCATCTCCACTGTCAACCCTTTAAGTATAATTTGCCAGTCTATCCTAGCCAATTCCCATCTCATACCTTCAAAGTCTCCTTTATTCAAGTTCAGGACCCTAGTCTCTGAATTAAACATATCACTCTCCATCCTAATGCAGAATTCCACCATATTATGGTCACTGTTGCCCAAGGGGCTCTGCACAACAAGATCACTAACTAATCCTTCCTCATTACACAATACCCAGCCTAGAATGGCCTGCCCTCTAGTCGGTTCCTCTACATATTGGTTTAAAAACCATCCCATATACATGCCAGGAAATCCTCCTCCTCAGCACTGTTACCAATTTGGGTGGCCCAAATAACTTTTCAGTTATAGAATTGAAAAGAGTGGACGAGGGATGAGAAGTGGAAGTGTGAGACAAAAGTAGCTTTTACCAAAACCTCCATATTAATACAAAAATCACATTGATAACCTGTGCCTAAGTGCGAGCAGCTAACTGCTCACACAGGGAGTGGTGAGTCTATGGAACTCTCTGCCACAGAGGGTAGTTGAAGCCAGTTCATTGGCTATATTTAAGAAGGAGTTAGATGTGGCCCTTGTGGCTAAGGGGATCAGAGGGTATGGAGAGAAGTCAGGTACGGGATACTGAGTTGGATGATCAGCCATGATCATATTGAATGGCGGTGCAGGCTCGAAGGGCTGAATGGCCTACTCCTGCACCTAATTTCTATGTTTCTATGCTCATCTCACATTCATCTCATTCATCTCAGTGTTTGGCTTCTTTACGCTGCTGACACAAATGGGGAATATTGTGGTGGGGAACAAATTCTATATCAATTAGCGCAGATCTGCAGAGCACTGGGCTTTAACTGCAGCTAATGGAATGGCCAAGAACCTACAGTATCTCATTCCAGTTAGAATCTGTAAATAAGCAATTCACATAGTCTTGGAGTGTGAAACATCCTTTAATGATAGCACAGGGTATAACACACGTCAGCAAGCTCTGATTACATTCTTCTACTGAACTGTTCCCAGGGAGGGGAAGCATTATGATTGATGTTAACTAAGGCGTGGTTAATTTGTACTGAGGTAGCTACATTATTGGTTGCATGCATAAACCATCTACATCCTTCCCCTTAGAAAATCAAAACACAATGGAAGTCACGACAACAGAATTAAACATAATCGCCATAACGGACAGGAGGCTTGCTAATCCGACCCGAGCGGGTACGTGTCACTTCCCCTCCCCCCGAGAAATCAGAAGGAATAGGAGGCCGTGAAACAGCTGGGGAACCAGAGAGGGGCTACGGGGTGGGAGAAGCAGGAGAGTCAGAATCGCGAACACGAGCGGCAGCAGGTGA
Source organism: Raja brachyura (assembly GCA_963514005.1). The sequence continues at coordinate 34,049,790 of OY740781.1, forward strand.
CCTACGCAGAGAGGAGCAGGGCGCGCGAGGTGGGGACCGAGGCATGCAGGGAACACCGGCAGGGACGGCAGCCGGCTGTTAGTGCGAGAGAGGCGGGGCATAAGGGCCCGGAGGCTGTGGCTTCGGTTCGTTCACCACATGCAGGTGTTGACGGCTACGACGGTAGATAGTTCCTTCAAAGTCGACCAGGTACGAACGAGGTGCATCAGCCACCCCAACTATGGTGGCCAGACTGGAGTAACCACTGGCTGTTTGCAACTGAACAACCTGTCCAGGAAACAGAGGATCGAGTGGTCTGAACGAACGATTGTGGGAACGCCGCTGGCTGTCATGTTTCTCCCGAATGCGCCTCTGCACGGTGGCAGGCTCCAGCACCCGAGGTTGCAGCTGGTGCTGAGCAATCGGGATAGTGAGTCTGGTAGTTCTGGACATCTGAGTAGGGGACCCCATGGCCGGATCCCTGGAAACGTCCCGGAGGTTCAGGAGATCCAAGTACAAATCAGAGTTTGACTGTTCCATCAGAAGCTTGGCGCTGCGGACGGCCCGTTCAGCAAGGCCGTTGCTCTGTGGGTACTCTGGGCTGCTGGTGAAATGCACAAAGTTCCACTTGTCAGCAAAAATCTTGAACTCCCGGCTGGTGAACTGCCTTCCATTGTCAGTCTACAACCAGACAGGAGACCCAAAGGTGGAGAAGTGTTTCCGCACCGTATGGATCACCACCTCGGAAGTGAGGGACGACAGCAAATCCACCTCAAACCAGTTTGAGTACGAGTTGACTAGGATGAGGTAGTGGTTACCACGCCACTCGAAGATGTCGGCAGCCAGTGAGGACCAGGCCAAGGCAGGAGCAGGTTGTTGCAGCAGGGGCTGTCGCTGCTGGTGTGGTGCAAGACTGTTGCATGTGGAGCAGGCAGAAACACGGTCCCGCATATACTTGGCCATTCCAGGCCAGTAGGACTGGCACTGAGCGTGGACGAGTGTTGCATCGACCCCGGGGTGTCCGCTATGGGCTGTGCGATAGTAGAAATCATACAGTGAGGACGGGACCACCACTTTGTGTCCCTTGACGATGACGCCATTCTGTAGCACCTGTTCGTCGCGGACCAGGAAGAAAGGCTGTGTTTCAGTCGGCGCGCTGGAGCGCTTCGTGGGCCACCCCGATTTAATCACCACTGCAAGCCGCTGCAAAACTGGTTCGGTAGTGGTGTGTTCGGCCAAGAGCTGTAATTGCTTGGTGGGAATAAAATCAACACCCAGCACTAGCAGGTCCTTGGTTTTGTAGAGGTGGTGGGCACAGGAGGTCCACGGAGCGCGGGATAGGGTGTCCGCAATGTGCATCTCAGTGCCCTTCTTGTAGACGATTTCAAACTTGAAACACTGGAGCTGCAGCATCATGCGCTGCAGCCTGGCAGGGGCAGCATGAATCGGTTTGTTCAGAATAGTCACCAATGGCTGGTGGTCGGTTTCGACCGTGAATTTGCTGCCAAACAGGAAGTCTCTGAACTTGGAGCAAGCGAACACTACCGCGAGCAGCTCCTTTTCAATCTGAGCGTACCGCTGCTCGGTGTCCGTCATGGTGCGGGAGGCATAGGAGAAAGGTTGTAATGATCCATCGACTGACTGAAGTCAGGCTGCGCCCAGACCGAACTTGGAAGCGTCGCAGGTGACGGTGACGGGGCGGCGAACGTCGAAGAACCTCAATGTTGGTGTGTTAATCTAACTGTAACCACATGCACCACAGACTGTCGACTTGCCCTGCCTATGGTAAGGCCTGCAATTTTTGTAAGAAGTTAAACCACTTCTCAGCAGCCTGTCGTTCTCGTGGGAAAGCTGCACAGACTTGCAGACCTAATCTAAACAGGCTGACACAATCTGATAACTGCTATGGCTCACAGCCTCCCATTGCAAATTCCTACGAGGAGGAACCACCTAGTTCTGCAGAGGAGTCGAGTGTGTTCACCCTCCTCCACGCACCTGGCCAGCGTAACGATCCCAGTGTCTCAATAACTGTCAATGGTTTGACCTTCCTCGCTAAGGTAGACACGGGGGCGCGAGTGAATGTTTTGTCAATAAACCTTTTCAACCAGATAAGGAATAATGAGCCCCTGGTCGCCGACCGTGCAACTCTGCATGCCCATGGAGGAGAGATGCTAAGGCCAGTGGGGAGGGCGACTTTAACTTGTGTGCTGCAGAAGGCCACGCAAAACCTGTTTTTTTACGTTTTGAACTCAGACTGTGTGCCTCTACTGGGCAACCGGGCATGCCTGGATCTTGGCCTGATGTCCTTCGACCATACGGTCTACAAAGTGCAGCTGTCGTTTGACCCAGTGGCAGAATACCAAGACCTGTTCAACGACGACCTGGGAAAGTTACCACTGACTTACCATATTTCCATTGACCCAAATGTGACACCCGTGGTCCGCGCCCCTCACAGGGTGTCCCAAGCCATGAAAGACAAGGTCGAGGCGATGCTCAACAACATGGTCGAAATGGGGGTGCTAGATGCGGTTAGCAAGCCCACCGATTGGGTTTCCACAATGGTTGCCACGCTAAAGAAAGACAACAATGAAATATGTGTGTGCATCAACCCGAAGGACTTAAACCTTGCCATCAGGAGGCCCCACTACCCCATGCCGTCCGTTGAGGATGTGGTGGCTCAGGTCGGGCAGGCCACCGTCTTTTCGGTCCTAGACGCCAAGAACTCGTTCTGGCAGATCCCATTGGACAAGGCGTCTTCTGACCTGACGACCTTTTCAACACCGTTTGGCAAATTCAAGTTTCTGCGTATGGCATTCGGCATCAATTCCGCTAGCGAGGTTCCAGCAAACGATGGAGCAGATATTCTCAGGCCTGCCATGTGCCATCATCGTGGATGATTTACTGGTCTATGGGAAGGACATTGCTGAGCACGACCTGAACCTCCGCCGCGTCCTGGATCCGGCGCGAAAGGCCAACCTGAAGCTGAACCCCAAGAAGTACCGGTTTTGTGTCTCAGAAGTCACGTATGTTGGACATGTTTTCACCTCTAACGGACTAAAACCCGACCCTCTGAAGGCTCCTGCCATCTCCGAGATGGTAGCCCCCACCGACGTGCCAGGTCTACAACGCTTCCTGGGCATGGTAAACTACCTTGGGAAGTTTATACCTAATCTCAGTGAATTGAGTGCACCCCTGCGGCAACTGACGAAAAAGGATATCGCCTGGGCCTGGCTCCCACATCACCAGCAGGCTTTCGACTGTCTCAAGTCCAGACTGATTAACACACGTCAGCAAGCACTGGTTACATTCTTCTACTGAACTGTGCCCAGGGAGGGGAAGCGTTATGATTGATGTTAACTAAGGCGGGGTTAATGGTACTGAGGTAGCTATATTATTGGTTGCATGCATAAACCATCTACAGAATCCAATGGGCCCAAAGTAAGACAACAATCCTAGGACCTAAAAACGTTGGCATTCACATCAATCGATCAAGCATCCCTCATCCTGTCCGAGACTAAGGATTAATAAAGTGTGGAACTATTTTCCTGTAGTTAAGTCTGTCACATTGTAGGAGCAGTGTAGCAAAAGATCCACTTCATGTGAGATCTGCTTAATGCTCTGCTTGAGATGTTTTATTTCCAGCGGCTAAAGGCAGAAATGTATCATTGTCTCAGGAATAGGAATTAGCCACAAAACACAAATAAATGACATGCAAACAAAATGTCACCATTTGACATTTACGTATCCAACTGAAAGAAAAGCACAGCAGTTTAGGCTCCAAAACAACCCAACAGCTAATTGAGTGAGTGTAAGATAGGGCAGTATGAATACACCCAGTAGCAACTCATTTTCCCTCTATTTTTCCCCAGAGGACATAACGTCTGCCAAACCAATCTTTATTTAAAATCTATGTAAGCCTACTTTTAAGAAACTTCATTTCCACTGAGTAGATTATTTGACTCGCAGACTGATTCAAGAGTTATGTATTCAAGAGAAAGTTAGATATAGCTCTTCGGGCTAACGGAATCAAGGGATATGGGGAGAAAGCAGGAACGGGGTACTGATTTTGGAACATCAGCCATGATCATATTGAATGGCATTGCTGGCTCGAAGGACCGAATGGCCTACCCCTGTACCTATTTTCTATGTTTCAATGCTCAACAGGTCAGCATGAAACATGACATATTGGCAATGCAACCCAGAAATGAACCAGGTCAATCTTTGCATGAAGTACCATGAAGCTCGCCACTGATATTTCATTGCTAAAGATGACTTTTGCACCAAAACTGCTGGATTTAAATATTTTGTTCAAACTTGCTCTGACAGACTACACTGAGGCATGTTCCCCTCTGGTTTACCTCCCAGTCCCTGCTTATCCCCTCCTCCCTTCAGGGTGAGAAGAAAACCACACATGGTTATGACAGACCACCACTATTCTGTTGTCAAGGACTTTGCCCAATGTTAAAAAGACCACTCCAATCGCAGGGCAATTCGAATCTATGCAATTCATACCCTGGCACAGATCCCCTATCTTAGCACAGATCCAGGATTAATCTTATGTTTTTCTCAATGAAAATTGATTCATACATTGATTTATTAGTTTTAGTGATACAGGCCAGAAACAATAGACAATAGGTGCAGGAGTAGGCCATTTGGTCCTTCGAGCCAGCACCGCCATTCAATGTGATCATGGCTGATCATACCCAATCAGTACCCCATTCCTGCCTTCTCCCATTATCGCCTGACTCCGCTATTTTTAAGAGCCCTATCTAGCTTTCTCTTGAAAGCATCCAGAGAACCGGCCTCCACCGCCCTTTGAGGCAGAGAATTCCACACTCACCACTCTCTGTGAGAAAAAGTGTTTCCTCGTCTCTGTTCTAAATGGCTTACTCCTTATTCTTAAACTGTAGCCCCTAGTTCTGAACTCCCCCAACATCGGGAACATGTTTCCTGCCTCTAGTGTGTCCAAGACCTTAACAATCTTATATGTTTCAATGAGATTCCCTCTCATCCTTCTAAACTACAGAGTGTACAAGCCCAGCTGCTCCATTCTCTCAGCATATGACAGTCCCGCCATCCCGGGAATTAACCTTGGAAACCTACACTGCACTCCCTCAATAGCAAGATGTCCTTTCTCAAATTAGGGGACCAAAACTGCACACAATACTCCAGTTGTGGTCTCACTAGGGCTCTGTACAACTGCAGAAGGACCTCTTTGCTCCTATATTTGATTCCTCTTGTTATAAAGGCCAACATGCCATTTGCTTTCTTCACTGCCTGCTGTACCTGCATGCTTACTTTCATAGACTGATGAACAAGGACCCCCAGATCCCGTTGTACTTCCCCTTTTCCCAAACAGGCCCTTTGGCCCACCGAGTCTGCATCGACCAGCGATCCCCACACACTAACACTATCTTACACACACTGGGGACAAACAATTTACATTTATATCAAGCCAATTAACCTTCCAACCTGTACATTTTTGGAATGTGGAAGGAAACCAAAGATCTCGGAGAAAACTCACTGGGAGAATGTACAAACTCCGTACAGACAGCACCCATAGTCACCGCTATGCCACCATGCCGCCCTTATTAGAATATTAGAATGAAACCCAAGTCATAAAATGATTTAAAACTTCATAATTTATCTAAAATATTTAGGTTCAAAGACATGTGAGTGATGGCAGGATATTACTTTGTCGTTTAGTTTAATATGATCACGTGTACCGAGGTACAGCTAAAAGTGTTATCCAGTCAGCGGAAAGTCTATACATAATTACAATCCAGTTATCCACAGTGTACAGATACAGGATAATGGGAATAATGTTTGGTGCAATATACAGACCAGTAAACAAAGATTAAAGATAGTCCAAGGGTCTCCAATGAGGTAGATGGTAGGTCAAGACTGTTCTCTAGTTGGCGGTAGGATGGTTCAGTTGCCTGATAACAGCTGGGAAGAAACTGTCCCTTAATCTGGAGATATGCATTTTTACACTTCTGTACTTCTTGCCTGATGGGAGAGGGGAGAAGAGGGAGTGACCGGGTGCGAATCATCCTTGATTATGCTGGTAGCCTTCCTTAGGCAACTTGAGGTATAGTTGGAGTCAATGGAAGGAAGGTTGGTTTGCGAGATGGTCTGAACTTGTGAGCTCAAGACTCAAGAACAATTCTTTAAAATAACAGTTAATGCACATATTAGCAGAATGTTTTGTGCAGCTCTGAACAATTACAGTGAACCAGCAGCTTTTAAAATGAATGAGAAGCGTTAATTATTTTGAAGACGTGGATAAAAAATAATCTCCTTGCCATTAGTATCAGTTTCACCAGCTTTGAATTTGGAGACGATGCTTCAACTGGTGGGAGACTCTAAGACTAGAGGTCATAGCCTCAGATTTAAAGGACGTTCTTTTAGGAAGGATATGAAGAGAAATGTCTTCATTCAGAGGGTGGTGAATCTATGGAATTCTTTGCCACAGAAGTCAGTGGATATTTTTAAGGCAGAGATAAATTGATTTTTGATTAGTACAGGTGTCAGAGGTTATGGAGAGAAGGGAGGAGAATGAGGAATGGAAGCAAGGATAGATAGATTCTCCGTCATCTATTGCCAGACCTGATATGTTCCAGTCTTTTCCTACCTCCAGTCCCCGCACCCCTCTCTGATCTGAAGGAGGGTTCCGACCCAAAACGTCACCCATCCTTTTACTCTAGAGATGCTTCCTGGCCCACTGAGTTACACCAGCACTTTGTGTCTATCTTCAGGTACTCAACACTACGGCAGTTGTATAATCAAGAGTCGGCAGTTTAGAAGACGATAGAGAAAACAATATATAGCAAAGTTTCAGAAGGATGGATACTGCTGAGACAAAATTAATATGTAAGAGAGCGTGTACGAAGTACTTCCCAGTTTGGGACACAGAGGTCATGCTCAATGCAACCATGAAACAATTTAACACTATTTACTTCACTTGGAGTCAGTTAAACAGGCCTGCTAATCAGTTGTTGTGAGGAAAACCAAAGACAGAAAACTGCGGAGAAGCTTCTTCAGCGATGTGGAAGGTGAGAGATGCTTGAATCTCAGTCCTGGGACAAAAGGGTTTCAACAGGCAACATAAAAATTAAACCATGGGAGTTATAGTGTTGTATAAAGGGCACCATTTAGCTGGAAAAGCCATTAAAAAGATTTAGGAGGATGTTACTGAGTCTGGAGGGATAGAATTACAAGAAGAGGCTGGACAGGCTAGATATTATAACACAAAAGGGTGACCTTAGAGAGGTTTCTAAAATTCTGTGGACCATAGTTCAGGTGAATAACTACAATCTTTTCCCCAGGGTAGGGAGGTCTGAAGTTTACAGGGGGATCATGCAGTCTATGTCCATAACTCTCTGAAAGTGGCAATGCAAGTACATAGAGTGGTAAAGAAGGTATGTGATATACGTGCTGCATATTGATATGCAGGTGCAACATGCAATTAGGAGAGTAAATGGTAGCCTTTATAACAGGAGGGGTTGGATATAAGAGCAATTGTATCAGACCTTAATGAGACTGTACTTGAAGTATTGTCCACACTTTTGGTCTCCGAACCAAAGATAGGATGTTCTTGCGCGCACAGCAAAGATCAACCAGTCTTGTTGCAGGGATCTCAGGTTTGCCTTACCAGGAAATATTGAGTAGACTGGGTTTATATTCTCTTAGATTGGAAGAGTGAGAGAAGGTCTCATTGTACTTACAACAGTGATCAATACTTGATGGGATGTTTTCAGTGAGATTGTTTATCTTGACTGAGCAGTCTAAAACCAAGAGGTTTGGTTTGCAAACAAGACCGGGTCACTCAGATGATGAGAAATTTCTTAATTGGTAATCCAGGTTAGCCGGGAGGTGGTGTTGGGTAAATTGAACGGATTGAAGGCCGATAAATCCCCAGGGCCAGATAGTCTGCATCCCAGAGTACTCAAGGAGGTAGCCACAGAAATAGTGGATGCATTAGTGATAATTTTTCAAAATTCCTTAGATTCTGGAGTAGTTCCTGAGGATTGGAGGGTAGCTAATGTAACCCCACTTTTTAAAAAAGGAGGGAGAGAGAAAGCGGGGAATTACAGACCAGTTAGTCTAACATCGGTAGTGGGGAAACTGCTAGAGTCAGTTATTAAAGATGGGATAGCAGCGCATTTGGAAAGTGGTGAAATCATTGGACAAAGTCAGCATGGATTTACGAGTGGTAAATCATGTCTGACAAATCTGATAGAATTTTTCGAGGATGTAACTAGTAGAGTGGATAAGGGAGAACCAGTGGATGTGTTATATCTAGACTTTCAGAAGGCTTTCGACAAGGTCCTGCATAAGAGATTAGCATACAAACTTAAAGCACACGGTATTGGGGGTTCAGTATTGATGTGGACAGAGAACTGGCTAGCAGACAGGAGACAAAGGGTAGGAGTAAACGGGTCCACAGAATGGCAGGCAGTGACTAGTGGGGTACCGCAAGGCTCAGTGCTGGGACCCCAGCTATTTACAATATATATTAATGATTTGGATGAGGGAATTCAATGCAACATCTCCAAGTTTGCAGATGACACCAAGCTGGGGGGTATAGTTAGGTGTGAGGAGGATGCTTGGAGGCTGCAGGGTGATTTGGATAGGCTGAGTGAATGGGCAGATGCATGGCAGATGCAGTATAATGTGGATAAATGTTATCCACTTTGATGGCAAAAACATGAGGGTAGACTATTATCTGAATGGTGGCAGATTAGGAAAAGGGGAGATGCAACGAGACCTGGGTGTCATGGTACATCAGTCATTGAAAGTAGGCATGCAGGTGCAGCAGGCAGTGAAGAAAGCAAATGGTATGTTAGCATTCATAGCAAAAGGATTTGAGTATAGGAGCAGGGAGGTTCTATTGCAGTTGTACAGGGTTTTGGTGAGGCCACACCTGGAGTATTGTGTACAGTTTTGGTCTCCAAATCTGAGGAAAGACATCCTTGCCATAGAGGGGGTACAGAGAAGATTCACCAGACTGATTCCTGGGATGTCAGGACTTTCATATGAGGAAAGATTGGATAGACTCGGCTTGTACTCGCTGGAATTTAGAAGATTGAGGGGGGATCTTATAGAAACTTACAAAATTCTTAAGGGGTTGGACAAGCTAGATGCTGGAAGATTGTTCCCGATGTTGGGGGAGTCCAGAACAAGGGGTCACAGTCTAAGGATAAGGGGGAATTCCTTTAGGACCGAGATGAGGAAAACATTCTTTACACAGAGAGTGGTGAGTCTCTGGAATTCTCTGCCACAGAAGGTAGTTGAGGCCAGTTCATTGGCTATATTTAAGAGAGCGTTAGATGTGGCACTTGTGGCTAAAGGGATCAGGGGGTATGGAGAGAAGGCAGGTACGGGATACTGAGTTGGATGATCAGCCATGATCATATTGAATGGCGGTGCAGGCTCGAAGGGCCGAATGGCCTACTCCTGCACCTATTTTTCTATGTTTCTATGTTCTATTTAGAGGTGGTTTGACCTTTAGAAATCTGCTAGAGGACCATGCAGACTCAGTCATTAAATTCATTCAAAACAGAGTGTGAGTTTGAGTTTAGTCCATTGTCATGTGCACCTAGGTACAGTGAACAGCTTTTGTTGCGTGCGAATCAGTCAACGGAAAGACTATATATGATTACAATCAAGCCAAGGTTAATTACAAGGTTAATTCCCAGGGTGGTGGGACTGTCATATGCTGAGAGAATGAAGCAGCTGGGCTTGTACACTCTGGAGTTTAGAAGGTTGAGAGGGGATCTCATTGAAACATGTAAGATTGTTAAGGGTTTGGACACGCTGGAGGCAGGAAACATGTTTCCGATGTAGGGGGAGTCCAGAACCAGGGGCCACAGTTTAAGAAAAAGGGGTAAGCCATTTAGAATGTAGACGAGGAAACACTTTTTCTCACAGAGAGTTGTAAGTGTGTGGAATTCTCTGCCTCAGAGGGCGGTGGAGGCAGGTTCTCTGGATGCTTTTGAGAGAGAGCTGGATAGGGCTCTTAAAGATCAGGGGATATGGGGAAAAGGCAGGAATGGGGTACTGATTGGGGATGATCAGCCATGATCACATTGAATGGTGGTGCTGGCTCGAAGGGCCGAATGGCCTACTCCTGCACCTATTGTCTATTGTCTCTTGCCTTTCTTCACTACCTGATGTACCTGGATGCTTACTATCATTGACTGATGATCAAGAACCCCCAGATCCTGTTGGTACTACCCCTTTTCCCAACTTGACTCCATTTAGATAATAATTTGCCTTCCTGTTTTTGCTACCAAAGTGGATAACCTCACATTTATCCACATTAAACTGCATCTGCCATGCATGTGCCACAACTAGTCCAAGGCACCCTGCATCCTCATAGCATCCTCTTCAGAGTTCAGACTGTCACTCAGCTTTGTGTCATTGCAAATTTTCTAAGGTTACTTTTAGTCCCTTCATCTAAATAATTAATATATATTGTAAATAGCTGTGGTCCCAGCACCGAACCTTGCGGTACCCCACTGCCTGCCATTCTGAAAGAGACCAGTTAATCCCTACTCTTTGTTTCCTGTCTGCCAACCAATTTTCTATCCATGTCAATACCCTACCCCAATACCATGTGCTCTAATTTTGCCCGTTAATAGTAAGATTAAATGAGAATTTACCAGTTTGAAGTTTGATCTTTATTTTATGAGGAGTTACGATGAGGGATTACGTGAAGACCCCGCCAGCACGCATGCGCGACATTCTTCAAAGCAGTGGTGTGAAATCACAGACAGCAACGTAGACTGATATAGTAAGATAAGAGAGAACTTTCATACCAGTTGATCTTTATAATAGAGGGTTTGGGAGCGGAGGGCACGTAATCCCTCATCGTAACTCCTCATAAAATAAAGATCAAACTTCAAACTGGTAAGTTCTCATTTAATCTTACTATTTTACTTCGGAGTCACGTGAGTGACTACGTGAAGATTTCAAAGCTCTGTGATTTCATGCCCTGGAACACCCCATGCTCACACACTGCTATGCTGGGATAAGAGGATGAACGTATTTCAGACATGACACTGGCTGAAAAACAAAATAGGTATTTATTCATACCAAAACAAAATATATATCCCATATAGGGTAATTATTTAGCAGAACTCAAAATTCTTCCTGCAAAAGAGTCAGGAGAGGCCACGGGTTTGTTATAAAAGCGTTGAAACGTCTTCTCATTGCTCCAACCCGCTGTGGCCAGGATGTGGTCCATGGGTACTTCCATCGTCCTAGCCGCCGAAGTGGATGCTGCCCTGGTGGAGTGAGATTCAAAAATATTAGTGTCCACCCCCGCCGCATCCAGTACCACCCTTAACCATCTAGATATGGTTTGCACCGTGACTTTGTGGTGGGGCTTTTTGTGGCTTATAAGCAAAGCTTTCTCCGTGCCCCTGAGAGACTTGGTGACTGAAATGTAACGTGATATCAAAGTGACGATGCAGAGTCGAGTATCTGCTGGATAGGCTAGAAACTCTAATGTATGTCCAGATGATCCGGGTCGATCGTGTTTTAACAGCCCCTGCATATGAAAAGTGATTTTGCCATTGGAGATAGTCATGGCATCCAGATTTAACTTGTGCAGGGACTGGACCCGTTGTGCCGTGACAAGTGCCATAATCATTACCATTTTGTAGGTGAGTTTGTCCAAGGTGAGCCCCGGGTTTGGTGTCCATCCTCGCAACATAGTCAATACTATGCTGATATCCCACGTGTGGTTGTATCTGGGCCTGGGGGGATTGGAATTAAATATTCCTCTCATTAGCTTAGACACTAATGGATGTGATCCAATGCCCAGTTGATCACTCCCCTTGCCCAGATAGGTTGATAGGGCACTCCTGGCACAATTAATGGCACTGTAGCTTAATCCTTCATCGTAGTGAAGGGTAGCCAGGAATTCCAGAACTTCCGTGATGGTAGCCGATTCGTAGGTTGTGTTTGTTGTAGAGCAGAACACTTCCCACTTCCTGATGTAGGTCAGGTACTGTTTCCTAGTGGACTCCCTGCATGACGCTGAGATGGTATCTATTGTTCTGTTGGTGAGTCCGTATCCCAGAAGTGGCCGTTTCAGAATCTGCAAATCAACAGGTCCATGCGGTCATGACATGGATGGTGTTCCCCTGTGACGGGATGTATTAATAGGCTAGGTCATTTGTTGACCCGAATACAAGGTTCTGTGGCCATCTTCTGTACCACTGGGAACCATGGTTGGGTAGGCCAGTCGGGCACAACCAAAATACCCGATGTGGAGTCTTGTCTGATTTTTTGCAAGACCCGACTGATGAGGCAGAAGGGGGCAAAGGCATAACAGAACAAATCCCCCCAATGTAGCGTGAAAGCGTCCATTGCTACTGCCCCTGGGTCTGGTTCCCAAGCAACATATGTTGGCAGTTGGTGATTTAATCTGGATGCAAAAAGGTCGATATCTGGTGTCCCATAACGTTCTACAATATCTGTGAACACTTTCCGATCCAACATCAATTCTATGTTGTCGTTGAATTTGCGTGACCTGGTGTCTGCCACTGTGTTTAGCTTACCTGGAAGGTAAGTGGCTGAAATCCAAATTTCCCTTTGCAGACACCAGTGCCAGATATTATTAGCCAATTCATCACATGATATCGACTTTATTCCACCCATATGATTAATATAAGCCACCACTGTGGTGTTGTCAATTTGTAATCTAACATGTACTTGGTGCATGTCTGAGCAGTATGCCCTAAGGCCATGAAATGCTCCCAGCATTTCTGAATAATTAATCCCCAATGTTTCGAATAGGTTAGCTCTTGTGCACTCCATCTGCCTCCACAACTAGTGGTGGTATTAGTTGCTCCCCAACCTTTGGCACTGGCATCAGTTTGTAAGATGACCGAGGGATTTATGATAGTGATTGGTTTGGAACAGAATTGAGCATTTTCCATCCACCAATTTAATAGTAAGATTAAACAAGAACTTACCAGTTTGAAGTTTGATCTTTATTTTATGAGGAGTTGCGATGAGGGATTTCGTGAAGACCCCGCCAGGCACGCATGCGCGACATTCTTCAAAGCAGCGGTGTGGAATCACAGATCACAAACCGAAGATAGTAAGATTAAAACTTGACCATACCAGTTGAATATTTAATAGAGGGTTGGGAGCGGAGGGCACGAAATCCCTCATCGCAACTCCTCATAAAATAAAGATCAAACTTCAAACTGGTAAGTTCTTGTTTAATCTTACTATTTTACTTCGGAGTCACGTGAGTGACTTCGTGAAGATTTCAAAGCTCTGTGATTACATGCCCTGGACCACGCCCATGCTCACACACTGCCGTAATTCTGATGGAGGAAGTATGTTAACGTATTTCAGACTTGAACAAGCTGAAAAATAATAACATTTGTTAATACAACAATAACCCCCTGAACTCGGGGACAAACGTTTAGAGAACAGCACTTAAAACTGAATCCGCCAACGTTGCGGGAGCGGTTATAAATCAGTTATAAACCCGCTGAAGTGTAGATTCACTGGCCCAGCTCGCTATTGCGAGGCCAAAATCCATGAACACCGCCATAGTCCTTGCCACTGATGTGGATGCAGCCCTGATAGAATGACATTTAAAATATTAGTGTCTTACCTGCTGCACCGAATACCACCTCGTGTCATCTGGAGATAGTCTGCACAATCACCCTGTGACGTGGGTTTCCATGGCTGAAACAGACCCGTCTCCATACATCTGATGCCCATTTGCAGACGTGTAGTCCCAGGTCTGTGTAGTGTAAGTAATTCTTCTATAAAGAAGTTACCTTATTATGGTCCGGTCATTCTATCCAGGTTTAATTCCTGTAAAGTCAGGACCTGTTGAGCTGTGTTCAGTGCCATTACCATAACCACTTTGAAGGTGAGCAAGACCATCTGCATCATGGGCGACCAGCTCCTGAGGAAGGTCAACACTACCTCATCACAGTCCAATCTAGCGATAGGACGACAATGCACTCCTGGCACTGTAACTGAGGGACACATCCTAATGATGACCCATGAGTATACCAGCAGCTTGGAGAGTATAGCAGATATGTAGATGGTCTAGGTCCGACTACAGAAACCTCCCATATCCTTATGTAGGCGAGGTACTGCTTCCTACTGGACTGTCTCTGCACGATGCTGTTTGACATCCATCGTCCTTTATGTTGCAGAGCCTGGTTGCGTATCCTGCAGCACCTGTCTGATGAAGCAGAATGGAGAAAGCATAGAAACCCCGCATTTCTCCCCAATGTAGTGAAAACGCGTCCATCGCCACTGCCCCAGGATCTAGTTCTCAAGACATATGTTGGTATCCAATGGCTGAACCTGGACGCAAAGAGGTCGAAATCTGGTATTCCATATTAGGCTATAATTTTAGCAGATATTTGGAGGTTCAATCTACTTGATGTCGTTATTAATACTTGTGACCTGGTGTCCGCCACTATATTGAGCTGATCCAGAAGGTACATAGCTGAACCCAATTCTTTCAATCCACCAGAGCCAAATTAATGTTTCCAATTCATCCCAAGATATTAACTTGACACCACCCATAAGGTTTAATATGCCAACTCAGTGGTATTATTTTGGAAGACGAACATACGTATGCTGCAGATTAGTGCATTAATGCGCAGCCCGTGACATGCTCCAAGCATATCTAACAGTTTATACCTAGTGATTGAAGAAAGTAGAATCATGCAATCCCATTTGCTGCCCCAACTGGAATGGTGTCAGTAGTTCCCCAGCCCTTGGTGCTTGCGTCGGTTTGTAACGCGACTACTAGGTTTGATGTAATGATGGGATTTAACAATCACAATCATTGCTAATCCACCATTGTACCTCAATTATGCTGTGATTGGCAGTTGCATAAGCTCGTAATTGTCCAGCATTCGCTATACCTGCCGAGATTTTGCTTATTCACCCAAGCTTTGATAGCGTAACGACCCAATTATGTGGCTGGAATGTAGCTCCAATTTACCCATAGCTTAGCAGCATGTCGAAAGTCAGTTCCCTGGCGCAAGCAAGGCTGTTACATGCATCTATTATGTCTATAGCTCTGTTCCCTGGATAGTGACAAACAGAGCCCCAGAATGTATGTACCTCCCCCCTACTTGTGAGGTTATGCATGCAGCACTTCCAAGAGAACCAGGCCCCCTTACCTCCATGGTTACCGGCGGGCCTGACGTTCTGGTTTCTAGTATTCCGTCTTTGCTGGGTGCTGCTCAATCGCCTCGGTAAATCCTTGTTCCTGCAGCTGGTGTGTGGTGAGGTAGTCTATGCTGGCTCTGCCCTAACAAGGCTTCTGCTGTTGGGGAGCTGGTGCAAATGTGTTCTTGATGGCCTCGTCATTGACCTGCTTGGGCAGGTCCTCCCCAAACAGCTGTCTTGGTGGTGTGGTGGAGGTAGGACCCAACCCAGCGAATGCAGGGTTAATGTCGGGCCGGATGGAGCTCTGACTAAAACAGTTTCCCGAAGTGGGCTACACAGGAGGGCTAGAGCATCCTGCTGCTCTGCGGATGCACCTGTCCCATCGAGGGTCCTAACGAGCACCGTGATGCCCGACGCCAATAGCTTCAGAATTTCCTGCCTCTTCATCTCTTGTGCCCTCGCATTGGAACTAATGTTCCCTCAGATGGCTGAGTCGACCCTCGGGACGTTCCGGGGAACACAATTTCCAGGATCCTTGTACTTCTCCATGGTTTCTGAAAGCACCTGGTCTTGGAACTGGTGTGTCGTCAAGAAATTAATACTTACTGCCAATGTAGAGTGCAGCGGTACCCCTGAATACAGGTTTCAGATTTTTGACACTACCTCCAATTCCTTCTTCTGGATCGAGAGCAGTGGGCTCTTCTGCATTGAAGGTGGCGGTCATGATCCGACTCCCAGACCGCTGAGACTCCTACTCCTGCTCTTGCCGATCCAGGTCCTGCTGATATAGTTGCTCCACCATTAGCTCCATCCTAGCCATGCGACCGCTGCCGCTACACACGGACAACAGGTCGACTTCCCCAGGCCCTGATGAGTCGCTGGGGCTTCTGCCAGTAGGTCACACCTCAACGAAGTGGCTGACAGGTACTCGTCAGCACCCGCTCCTGCGGGGCTGAACGACTTCCGCACGGACAACCCGCTAGCCCGGCATCCCTCGGACCTTAGCGGCCTCTCTACCTGACGAGCAGGCAGAGGAAAGGAGTCGGAACCGGTCCCCAATACCGGCTCCGTGGTCCGTGCAGGCACACCGTCACCCTCACCCCCAGGGGTCTGTGACGGCGCTTGGCTGGCTTTACCCGCAGCAACGGGATTGCCCAACCGTATTCTGCTGCCACCGGTCTGCGCTCCGGCAGCCTGTTCCGGTGCAGTACTGGTACCTCCTGCTCCTGCAGGGTGTACGACTCCTGCACGGACATACCGCTAGTCCGCCGTCGTTCGGACCTAAGCGGCACCTCTGCCTGGTGGGAAGGCAGAGGCAAGGATCGGTACCGGTCCCCAATACCGGCTCCGCTGTCCGTGCAGGCTTGCCGTCACCCTTAACCACACGGGTCCGTGAGGGCGCATAGCCGGCTTTACCCGTAACAACGGGGTTGCCCAGCCGCAAACTGCTGCCACCGGTCTGCGCTCCGGCAGCCTGTTCCAGTGGACACCGGTACCTCCTGCTCCTGCAGGGCTCCCCAACTTCCAGCAGGTCCATCACCGGCTCGCAGTCTAGCAGGTTACCCCCGGCGGTATGTCGATGCCTCCCGCTGCAGCGGGGCATGACCTGTGCGCAGCTCTCCCCCATCTCTGAGACCTGCATAGTAGGAGAGACAAAACGAGCCACCGAGCGGGTCACACGTTTACGCACCTTTGCCCCACAGTCACTATGCTTAGGTGAGAGTGGTAGGGAGTCCAGGTCTTGCCTACCCTGGTCCCACGCGGTGCTCCACCATTTTGCGGCCCCATGGTCAGCCGTGGTGGAGAGACGGGTCCTGGCTGCGCAGGGCTCCCCGACCTCCGCATTCTTCTAGAATGGTGGCCGCTGATTCCCATCTGAAGTCGCACGGCCTTTGGAGACCTGCTTCGCTGTCTTCATTCTGGTCTCCATCCATCTGTAAGCAAACTCTAATACAGACGCTTAGCTATTCAAGGTTAGTATCTTACCTGAGGTTTTTTTATTTATTTTTTATTTATTTATTTATTTATTTATTTATTTTTTTTTTTTTTTTTTTTTTTTTTTATTTATTTATTTTTTTTTTTAAAGTATGGTGACCAGCCTCTCATGCTTAAATAACTTTTATATGCTGGCAGTCTGAACCTCTTGAAGACAATGCATACCCTGGAGCAGCAGGGCACTTGAATGTAGACAGGCCACAGAATCCCTGCAGCTGCAGTGTGGAGTCAGGCTGCCTTTGCTTGCAAGCCTGCTGCTTCCTGAATGCCAGCAACCCGCAGAAACCCCTGCGGGCTGCGGTGTAGAGTCGGGCTGCCGTCCATGGCAAGCACTGCAAGCCCTACTCCACATGCACACCGCCAGCCCGCAGTATCACCCCCGCGGGCTGTGGTGTAGAGTCGGGGCTGCCGCTCTGCCGTTAACTTCTGACGGCGAGCCTGCAAGCCCCACTCCTACATGCACACCGCCAGCCTGCGGTGTCCCCCGCGGCTGCAGTGTAGAGTCGGGGCTGCCGCTCTGCCGTTTCTAACTTTGAACGGCGAGCCTGCAAGCCCCACTCCTACATGTACACCGCCAGCCCGCGGTGTTCCCCACGGGCTGTGGTGTAGAGTCGGGGCTGCCGCTCTGCCGTCGCGAACTTGAGACGGCGAGCCGGCAAGCCCCATTCCATTTCGTGCCGCCAGCCCGCGGTGTCCCCTGCGGACTGTGATGTGGAGTCGGGCTGCCTCTGCCGTCCTCCGCCGGCGAGTGTGTGAGCCCGGACCCTCCTGGGTCAACGGGCTTCCCGACTCCAACTATCGGAGCCGCCGCTGACTGCCGCAGCAGCCAGATCCGACGCGGCCGCGAGACCCTGCGACAGGGCCACCTAGAAGAAAAAGACCGCAGGTTAGTGTTTTACTTACCTGCAGGTCCCAGCAGTAGAGGAGCAACGCTCCTCCCTGCCTGTCGCTCGCATGCGGTCGACGATATGTCGCGCATGCGTGCCTGGCGGGGTCTTCACGAAGTCACTCACGTGACTCCGAAGTAAAATTCAATTCTTGCCTTTTCTGGTAACTTCATAGGCCTGTCGAAATGGCCTGCATGACTTTTGAGAGCTATAATTTTAGCTCTTTGTAGGTTTTGATAATGTAGTGGTCCGAATTGTGCTGCGGGAAAAGCAGCCACTATCTTCCCAATTACCCTGGCCACCTGCCGTATGGGTGGATCCCTGATGCCAGTAAGGCTCCTGCAAGCTTCTATCAAGTCCACCACCTTGTTCGGTGGTAAGGTGATAGACATTTGCACCGAGTCAATGGTGAACCCCAAGTAATCCATGGTAGTAGAGGGTTCCAACTTTGATTTATCTGGATGTATGATGAACCCCAGCTTTTGAAAGAGATGTTTTGTGGCTAGAACTGCCAATGTAGCCGTTTCCAAATTATCCCCGACAATGAGGATATCATCAAGGTAGGCCATAACAGTATGGTTTTGTTTCCTTAAATAGGCCAAAGCTGGTTTCAATATTTTGGTGAACAGCCTGGGTGCTGATGATAACCCATTGGGTAAGGCTTTATATTGCCATAATTGTCCCATCCAGATAAATTTAAGGTATTTCCTATGATCCTTGTGTATTGGCACTGAATAGTATGCATCTTTAAGGTCAATGCATGCCATGTAGTACCCATTAGCTATTAGCTGTCTAGCTGTGTCAAAAGTGTCCATTTTGAAATGAACATACTGAACAGAAGTATTCAGTTTGGTCAGATCTATGATTATGCGGCACCCGCCATCTTTTTTATTTTTGGTAAATATATTAGATACGAACTCCTGAGATTCTCTGGTGGTTCTCTCAATTACCCCTTTACTAATTGGTCTTAATAGTTCAGCATGGCCTGCCGTTCTTTCTTTTTGTGAAAGTATAAACTTTCGGCTAGGCGAATGCTGGACCGGGGTAGGGAGTTCGTAAATGAATTCAATTTTATAGCCCTGAATACTTCCGAGTATGTAAGGATCAGAGGTAAAAGTGCGCCATACTTCATAAAACAAGTGCAACCGGCCTCCCACATAAGATGAATTTAGACAAGCAATGTTCCTGGGGGAGCCAGACCCACCTACCTCCAAGGTTATTGCCGGTGTTGCGGTCTTTGCCCTTGTTTCTTCTGTTGAGTTGCTGCGTTGTAGGGGTGGCGTATTTTCCAAGAAGGCCGGGCTGGGCCATGGCCTAAAAAAGACCGTTGTGCAGGTGGGCCGGCCTTCGAGCTTTCACCACCGGACGGTCTGTTGTGATATCGCTGTCCGGTGGGTGTGTAGGGGTGCTGCCGCTGTTGGTAGTGAGGTTTGGAGGTACTGGGTACCTTAATCAGGCCTATGGCCTTGGCCTCCTCGTCCAGGTCTTTCACCTGTTTGGGGATGTTATCCCCGAACAGCAGATTTGGTGGTTGAGCGTTACCTGGTCTGCATAACCCTGCAAACTTGGGGTTAAGTGCCGGTTTGATAATGCTCTTCCTGTAGTTATTTATCTCGTACTGTGTGTTACACAGCAAGGCCAGAGCATCCTGTAGTTCTTCCGGTAACTCTATTCCCACCGCAGTTCTGGCCACTGCCGTAATCCCGGCGGTCAAAAGTTTCAGGATCCTCTGAAGTTTGACTTCTTGCCCTCTAATCGTAGGGCTCATGTTCCCCCATATAGGGTTATTCACCGCAGGAACAGTCAGTGAGTTACAATTTTCAGGAGCAAGATACTTATCAGCTGTTGCATTGATGGCTTGCTCCTGAAGCTGGTTTGTAGTCATATAATTGATACTAGCTGCCAGCTTTGGGTGGATAGGTAGGCCTTTTTGAGAAGGAACTGCATGCTTGTTTACCATATCCAGTAACTCTTCTTGCACCCCTGACACTGTTGGTTGTTCAGCCAACTCCCCCTCTTCAGGGTCAGCCCAGTTCTGACCCCCAATGCTCCCCTGCGAAGAGGGCGAGACATTAGGCAGTCCATGATAGGATCCTGCCGTGGGCCTGCGAAGAGGCCCACCGTGACTCTGCCCCTGCAAAAGCAGGTCACGCTGGAGCAATTGCTCCACCATCCGCTCCATGCGGGCAAGACGACCCCCGTCGCTATCAGCGAACGGGGTGTCCTCGGGACTGGACCCAGCTGGGTCGGCGGCCCCGTCCGACTTTCGGGTGGATTTATCGCCCGACCGCGGCGTATCTGCGGCCCTCATAGGCGAAAAGTCGGGAGCTGCGGGTAACACCTGCAGCTCAGGAGAAACGGCACGCTGCTGGCTGCTCTCCATGGCAGCAGCTCTTGCCGCTGCTCTTTTCGATTTCCGCGACTCCATGTAGAATTCCTGAAAAAACAAGTATACACTGAGTCGCCACGCTCACCACTCCGGTGAGACTTACCTTTCGTAAGTTTTTTAAACTTACGCTGGAGGAGCCCCGCTCCTCCCGACTGTCGCTTCCGCATGCGTACGACGATATGTCGCGCATGCGTGCTGGCGGGGTCTTCACGTAGTCACTCACGTGACTCCGAAGTAAAATCTCCTATATGGGACCTTATCAAATGCTTTCTGAAAGTCTGGGTACACTACATCTTCTGGCTCTCCCTTGTCCATTTTTCCACTTACATCCACAAAAAATTCCAGAAGATTAGACAAGCATGATTTCCCTTTGGTAAATCCATGCTGATTCGGATCGATCCTGCTACTGCTATCCAAATGTGCCGCTATTTCATCTTTTATAATTGACTCCAGCATCTTCCCCAACACCAATGTCAGGCTAACAGGTTTATAATTCCCTGTTTTCTCTCTCCCACCTTATTTAAAAAGTGAGATAAGATTTGCTACCCTCCAATCCACAGGAATTGATCCCGAATCTATAGAACATTGGAAACCGATCTCCCGAATCTATAGAACATTGGAAACCGATCACTAATGCATCTACAATTTCTAGAGCCACTTCCTTAAGTACCCTGGGATGCAGACCATCGCCCTGGGGACTTATCTGCCTTCTGTCCCATCAGTCTACCCAACACCATTTCTTGTCTAATGTGAATTTCCTTCAGTTCCTCCGTCACCTGAGATCCCCTGGCCATTAGTACATCAGGGAGATTATTTGTGTCCTTAGTGAAAACGGATCCAAAGTACCTGTTCAACTCCTGCCATTTCCTTTTTCCCCATAATAAATTCACCTTTTTCAGTCTTGAAGGGTCCAACTGGTCTTAACTATTTTTTTCCTCTTCACATACCTAAATAAGCTTTTACTATCCTCCTTTATATTCTTGGCTAGCTTACCTTCGCACCTCATCTTTTCTCCCCGTACTGCCTTTTTAGTTATCTTCTGTTGCTCTTTAAAAATTGCCCAATCCTCTGGCTTCCCGCTCATGTTTGCTCCGTTGTACTTCTTCCCCTTTATTTTTATACTGTCTCTGACTTCGCTTGTCAGCCACGATTGCCCCTTACTCCCCTTGGAATCTTTCTTCCTCTTTGGAATGAACTGATCCTGCACCTTCTGTATTATCCCCAGAAATACCTGCCATTGTTGTTCCACTGTCATCCCTGCTCGGGAATCTTACCAGTCAACTAAGATTAGACACCTTGCAGAGAAGCTATTTATGCTAATTTTCATGGCCAGGATTGCTGGACATTGAACATATAGGGAAAACGCCAATGAGAGTCATGGACCGATTGTTCAACAGTAATTTTATTTTCTCTTTTCTCATGAAAGTTAACTCTGGGGGAAGCCGGCTTGATTTTTACACAAATCTTTTACTTGATCGGTTTCCCTTTTGTATTTTTTCTTGGAGGCATCATTACCTGAGAAAAAAGGTTTTACCCTCTGAAGACCACAGCCTGGATGAATAATCAGATCTAGGATCTACTTAGCATGTAAGGTTTATTTGCAGGCCATATATTTGTTTGTGAACTAACCCATTGGGTGTGCTCAGGATTACATATATGTTTTAAATAGCTGTGGAAGCTATGATTCCAGTCGGAATAGAAGCAACAGGAAAAATGCAAAGATTGAGTTTGAGCTGAGCCCTTAATATCTTCAAGAGTTCAGTTTAGTTTATTGTCACGTGTACCGAGGTACAGTGAAAAGTCTTGTTGCGTGCTATCCAGTCAACAGAAAGACAATACATGATTACAATTGAGCCCTTTACAGTGTATATATACATGGTAAGGGAATTACGTTTAGTGCAAGGTAAAGCGAGCAAAGTACAGTCCTTGTTCGAGGCATACCGTGACCCTATCCCCAAACTCTGCCTCCGCTACATCAACGACTGCATTGCTACTACCTCCTGCACCCATACAGAACTCACTGACTTCATCCTTTCACCACTAACTTCCATCCGACACTCAAATACACCTGGACCATTTCCAACATCTCCTTACCATTTCTAGACATCCATCTCCATCGCAGGTGACAGACTACTGACCAACATCTACTGTAAACCCACTGACTCCCATGGTTATCTGGACTACACTTCTTCCCACCCTGCTTCCTGTAAGGACTCCATCCCCTACTCCCAATTCCTCCGTCTACGCCGCATCTGCACCCAGGAAGAGGTGTTCCAAAACAAGGCCTTGGAGGTCCTCATTCTTTCGAACGAGGGTTCCTCTCTTCTACTATAGATGAGGCTCTCTTCTATACCCTGTAACTCAGCTCTCACTCCCCATCCCCCCCACTCATAACAAGGGCAGAGTCCCCCTTGTCCTCACCTTCCACCAAACCAGCAGTCTCATACAACAAATAATCCTCTGACATTTTCGCCACCTCCAACGGGATCCCGCCTCTGGCCAGATCTTCCCATCTCCTCCCCTTTCGGCTTTCCACATAGACCGCTCCCTCCATAACTCCCTGGTCAAATCATCCTTTCCCACCCAAACCAACCCCTCTCCTGGCACTTTCCCTTGCAATGGAAATGCTACACTTGTCGCTTTACCTCCCCCCTTGACTCCATCCAGGTGCAGCAGAGGTTCACCTGCACCTCCTCCAACTTCATCTATTGCATCTGCTGCTCTAGATGTCAGCTGATCTACATCGGTGAGATCAAGCTTACACTTGGCAATCGCTTCGCCCAACACCTCCACTCAGTTCGCAATAACCAACCTGATCTCCCGGTGGCTCAGCACTTCAACTCCCCCTCCCATTCCAAATCCGACCTTTCCAGGTCCTACATGGCCAGAGTGAAGCCCACCAAAAATTGGAGGAGCAGCACCTCATACTTCGCTTGGGTAGTTTACACCCCAGCGGTATGAACATTGACTTCTCCAATTTCAGGTAGTCCCTGCTTTCTCCTTCTTTCCACTCCCCTTCCCAGGTCTCCCACAGCCTACTGTCTCCAACTCTTCCTTTCTTCTTCCCGCCCCCCCCCCCCCCCCCCCCACCCCACATCAGTCTGAAGCAGGGTCTCGACCCGAAACGTCGCCTATTTCCTTCGCTCCATTGATGCTGCCTCACCCTCTGAGTTTCTCCAGCACTTTTGTCCACCTTAAAGGATAGTCCGAGATTCACCTTTTTCATGATGGGAGAGGGGAGAAAGGCCTGTCAGGGTGGAACTCATCCTTGATCTCCCTTGCCAAAAGCTTTCTGTGGCACATCTGTAGAAAGACATGATACAATCAAGCCATTACAGTGTATAGATACATGATAAGGGAATGACGTTCAGTGCAAGGTTAAGCCAGCGAAGACTGATCAGGAATAGTCCAAGGGTCACCAATGAGGTAGATAGTAGTTTAGTACTGCTCTTTGGTTATAACCATATAACCATATAACCATATAACAATTACAGCACGGAATTGTGGGATCATGGTGGGATCTTTGTTGCCTCTGACAGGAAGAGAACTTTGATCTACCTCTCATTGGGCAAATGGCATTAGTAGAGAGATGGCACAGTAGGTGAGGGGAGGGGAGGGGGAGGGAGGGGAGAGGTGCGTTGATGGGTGGACAATAAGGGGGGATATTCTTAAACCACATATTCCCATTCCCATACAGGGAAGAGCAATTGTGTTTTCTTGTGTTGTAACAGGTACATCAAGTGAACGGAGGCATATGGCTCTGCAAGGTTTGCGTAAGTCCCACTGTTGCTTGCTTGGCAGGAGTCAATAAGGAATTACAATTTTTGTCAAGGGGTGTCTTTTGACAGATGGCTCTCTAGCTCTGTGGTACAGGGTTTTGGCAAGCAAGAGAGTTGGCCAGTACAAGAAAATGGCATTCGCACTAGCCTGACCTATGCAAGTGAAATGCTGCATCACTGTTCTGCAATCTCCCTGGTTTAAAGAACAGGCAGTCAGAGGAACTCTGGGCTTATAGAATGCAAGCACACAAATTCCCAACTGTTCTGGAAGTTTGACAAAATTACATCCATCCGAGCCTTCCCAGAGCAGCCAACTGTTTGCACTGCAGGATTTCATTAGAACCAGGAAGCAAGGGAATGTTTCCTGCACATTCAATATAAATCAACCATTAATTGGTCCAATTCCCTATATTGCAATAGTAACTGCACCTCGAAAGCACATTGCGTTGCTTTCCCTCTATATTATTGTACTGTTTTGACATTAATGACCAGGTGAATTGTAAATTGTTCCTTAGTCCTCCACGTTCAACTATAAATTGGCTTCTCTCACAAGTTTCCAATAATTTAGGTGAAGATGTCTTTTCATTCTTCACTGCCACTTTAATCGCTATGAAGTCTACTAGAATTTGTAAATGTCATCACATGAAATTAAGTAGTCAATAAATATTAAAAATTGATCATCAAAAGCCAAATATCACACATGTTGGACATTTGAACTAATGAATACATTCATCAAATCTGGCAGTATTTGTTTAGAGAGAAACAGATAATGCTTCAAGATGATATCCTTTCATTAGACAATGGACAATAGACAATAGGCACAGGAGTAGGCCATTTGGCCCTTCGAGCCAGTGCTGTCATTCAATGTGATCATAGCTGATCATCCACAATCAGTACCCCGTTCCAGCCTTCTCCCCATGTCCCATGAACCAGCCTCCACCTCCCTACCTCCTTGAGGCAGATAATTCCACAGACTCAAGGGCCTGTCCCATTTAGGCAACTTTTTAGGCGAGACTCTGCGCTCGCCTCATGATCACCACATGGTCGCCACATGTTTGCTGGTGTTCTCTGGTGAGTCTCCTTCATGTTTGCGAGGAGTTCACGCATTTTGGGAACTAGTTGTGGCCTCAGTATGGTCGCAACACATTTTTCAACATGTTGAAAATGTTTCTGCGACCAAAATTGGTCGCCATGGAGAAAATTAATAATCCTGTAGACGTAGGTGCAGTTGTAATGGGGTCGCAATGTAGTTGTAGGTAGTCGAGGAAGTCGTAGGTAGTTTTAGTTAATCGCCTTTGCTAACCAGGCATTTTCATTGGCTCGGTGGGGGGAAAAAAACGTAAGCATGAGTTTTCAGAACCAAGGAAAACCGACCGGTAATGTTAAATGCCCGCCAAACTTCACAGCTGTGTATCTCTGGCTTGTTAAAACTTGTCTGGCTTCTTAAATGTGTCTCCACCCCTTCTCCCCCCTTCTTCCCCTCCCCCCCCTCCCCACTTCTACGCTCCCCCCCCCTCCCCGCTCTTTTAAAGGAATTACCGTACACTGTGCTAGCCGTCTTAACCTTCCTGTTCAACGCGGTGTGTGCCTGTATCACCTTGGCTTTGCACCATGTGGATTTCAGACAGCACTCCCCCGCTTTGCGTGGTCCCCATCTTTGAAACATAAACATAGAAACATAGAAATTAGGTGCAGGAGTAGGCCATTCGGCCCTTCGAGCCTGCACCGCCATTCAATATGATCGTGGCTGATCATCCAAATCAGTATCCCGTACCTGCCTTCTCTCCATACCCTCTGATCCCCTTAGCCACAAGGGCCACATCTAACTCCCTCTTAAATATAGCCAATGAACTGGTCTCAACTATCCTCTATGGCAGAGAGTTCCAGAGACCCACCACTCTCTGTGTGAAAAAAGTCCTTCTTATCTCGGTCCTAAAGGATTTCCCCCTTATCCTTAAGCTGTGACCCCTTGTCCTGGACCTCCCCAATATCGGGAACAATCTTCCTGCGTCTAGCCTGTCCAACCCCTTAAGAATTTTGTAAGTTTCTATAAGATCCCCTCTCAATCTCCTAAATTCTAGAGAGTATAAACCGAGTCTATGCAGTCTTTGTTCATAAGACAGTCCTGACATCCCAGGAATCAGTCTGGTGAACCTTCTATGGCAATAATGTCCTTCCCCAGATTTGGAGACCAGAACTGTACGCAATACTCCAGGTGTGGTCTCACCAAGACCCTATACAACTGAAGTAGAACCTCCCTGCTCCTATACTCAAATTCTTTTGCTATCAAAGCTAACATACACATTTGCGATGTGTTTGTATGTGTTCCACTCTTGACACTCACCGTTCCAGTTCCCGGTTTTTCAGGCGAATGCCGCGAGTTTGACAGTCGCTGGCAGTCTGCTGAAAAATCGCCTAAGTTGGACAAGCCCTTCACAACTCTCTGTGTGAAAAAGTATTTCCTCTTCTCCACTCCAAATGGCTTTCCCCTTATTCTTAAACTGTGGCCCCTGGTTCTGGACTCCCCAAACATCGGGAACATGTTTCCTGCCTCTAGCGCATCCAAATCCTTCATAATCTTATATGTTTCAATAAGATAGCCTCTCGTCCTTCTAAATTCCAGAGTATACAAGCCCAGCTGCTCCATTCTATCAACACATGACAGTCCCACCATCCTGGGAATTAACCTTGTGAACCTAAGCTGCACTCCCCCAATAACAAGAATGTCCTTCCTCAAATTTGGAGTCCAAAACTGCACACAATACCCCTGGTGTGGTCTCACTAGGGCCCTGTACAACTGCAGAAGCAATTGCATTAGGTGATCATTTGTTATCACTTCTTCTGGAAAATGAAAAATTAAATTGTAGATATAAGTTCCAACCACAGACTTGAAATGAGATATTCAAATTGGTTTGTTTCTTTTCTGGCAGACTGGAAAACAGCAGAGTAGACAACACTAAGAGACACAGTGTACAGATCAGATCCAGAGCAAATTACATTCGTTTTTGAAATGTATTGTTCACCTGAAGCTTACAGAGTAAACTGTATGTATCCAGTAATAATAAATAAAATGATTAAAAAAAACATAGAAAAATAGGTGCAGGAGTAGGCCATTCGGCCCTTCGAGTGATAAGCATAGAATAACAAAATGAGGTAGTTAAGAGTAACAAATACATGGCAGCAACTTTGGGAATGGTGTTCAGGAGTCTGAGTGTTAGAGTCATAGTCACACTGTTCAGAAACAGGCTTTTTGGCCCAACCTGCCAACGCTGCCCAACATGCCTCAACTATACTAGTCCCCTCTGCCTGCATTTGGCTCATATCCCTCTAAACCTATACTATCCATGTATCTATCTAAATGCTTCTTTTTAAACGTTGCCACACTACCTGCCTCAACTACCTCCTTCGGCAGTTTGTTCCATACACCCACCACTGTTTGTGTAAAAATGTTACCCCTCCTATTCCTATTGAATCTTTCCCCCTTCGCCTTAAACACATGTCCTCTGGTTCTTGATTCCCCTGCTCTGGACAAAAGACTTGGTGCGTTTACCCGATCTATTCCTCTCATGAATTTGTAACACCCCTCATCCTCTTGAGCTCCAAAGAATAAAGTGCTAACCTGCTCAACCTCTCCCTATAGCTCAAGCCCTCAAGTCCCGGCAACAAGTCCTGGGAAAGAAGCTGTTCCCAGGTCTGGATATCTGAGCTTTCAAATTTCTATATCTTTTCTCAGAAGAGTGGGAACGGCCAAGATGGCTGGCATCTCGGTAATACTTCCAACCTTCCTGATGCAACGTCCCTTGAAGATGGACTGGATGGAAGGAAGCAATGAACCTGTGATGGACTGGAGACACACAAGGAAATGCTAGAATCTTAAGTAAAACACAAAGCGCCGAAGTAAATCAGCCAGTCAGGCAGCATCGGAGGGAAAAATAGTTGGCGTTTAGGGCCAGGACCCTTCTCTAGGCTGATTGTAATAGCAGAGAGAAAGCTGCAAAAGGGGTAGGGGCAGGGCAAACCTGACAAGTGATAGGTATTTACAGCTGAGTGGCTGAAGGAGGATAAAGTTGGACAGGGCAGAGGAAGGGGATAAAAGAGGGGTAGGATAGTGAAAGGAATGGGTGCACATTGGGTGGTGGCACAGGAAGGAAAGAGAGGGAAGGGGAGTGTTAATTAAAATTGGAGAATTCACTGTTTATACCTTTGAGTTGTAAGTAGCCCAACCGGAATATGAAATGCTGTTCCTCCAGTTTGCGTGTGGCCTCACTCTGGCAATAGAGGAGGTGCGAGTGGTGGCGCCATATATGTGGCAGCCTCGCCTGCAGCTGTTCGTTCTTCACCATTTTTTAAATTTTTAGTTTGTTAAAAAGTTTTGTTCTGGAGGCCATTTAGTCTTTTTATGTGGGGTATGGGGGGATGGGGGAAACCATTTTCTCCAGTCCCTACCTGGGTGAGGATGCGTCTGTCCTCCGAGCCACATCTTCGCACCCTCCTCGCGGCCTACCACCTGGATTGTCTGCCGGAGACGGGCCAGAGCTTCGAGCTTTAGCTTCAGCAGCGGCGCAGCACTGAGTTACCATCGCGGAGCGAGCGATGCCTTACCCAGGTCGCCATGTTGGAGCTCCGGAGTGCTGGGACTGCCGACTTCAACATCATGGAGCTGTGGTTTGCGGAGCGTCCAGCTGCGGGCGGAGCTGACTTTAAACACCACGGAGCCTGGGATCTGTCACCGAGATCACCAGTGTTGGAGCTCCTACCAGCGCGGCCTGTGGACTTCGGGAGTCACCAGTAGCAGTAGCAAACTTCGGACTTCGGGGGTCTCCAGTAGCAAACGGCCATTTCGAAACTCCAAGCCTCTGAGAGTGTTCTTCCAACACCGGAGTTCCATCATTCCGGCGAGAGGGCCTGAAACATCGGGATGCCGTAGCGGCGACTGCAGAGGCCTGAAATAGGCCCCGACCATGGGTGAACATGGAGGAAGTGGACTGAACTTTGCTACCTTCCCTCTCAGTGGGAAACATTGATCCCGCTGTGGGGGGATGTTTTTTATGTTTAATGTTAAATTCTCTAATGTTGTGTTTTATTTTATTGGTGTGCTGAAATAGCAACTCAAATTTCACTGCACCAATTGGTGTATGTGACAATAAATGTCCTTTGTTCTTTGTCCAAGGCAGGAACATCGGTTTGGGAAAGGGAAGAGGAATTACAATGATTCGCAACCGGGAAATCCAGTAGGCCTTGGCAGTCAGAGTGCACTCGTTCAACAAAATGGTCTCCTCGTCTACGCTTGGCCTCGCTGATGTAAAGACGGCCACATCAGGAACAGCAGATGCTGTAGATGAGGTTAGAATAGGTTAATGTGAACCTCTGTCTCACCTGGAAAGACTGCTGGCGCCCATGGATGGAGGTGAGGGAAGAGGTAGAAAGGCAGGTATTACATCTTCTGCGATTTCAGGAAAAGTACCTGGGGCAATGAGCGGTTTTGTTGGGAAGCAGGAGGTAATGGTCTCTGCGGAAAGAGGAAGGGAGTGGGGATGGTAAGAAGATGAGGGTGGCACAAATGTCAGAGAATAATGTGTTAGATGCGAAGGCTGGTGGGGTGACAGGTGAGGATCAGGGGAACTCTATCCTTGTCCCGTTTACGGGCAGGCGAGGCGCAAAAAAATTAGAGGAAGCCATGTTTACTGAAGAAAGAGAGCATCTCAGATTGATCTGGGCTGTGTTCACCAATCTACAGGTGCAGGTGGAGGCTCCAAAAAAATCCATGTGGGCATGCTGAATCTTAAACTCCGAGCTCCCGTGGATTTTAGAGAAACAGCAGCAAAGAGAAGCAGGAAAAAGCAGTGATTGGTTCTAGCCCGAGTGGGAGGAGAGTTAGAAGTGAGTCAGAGGGGGAAAACAGTTTAAAACTGAGGAATTTGGTTTATAAATTGGTGAATTGGTAAATTAGGCAATTTATCAGTCAATATAAGCAAGACGGCTCTTCAGGAGTGGCAGTGAGGTAAGTGCTTCATGAGTATAGTGTGAGTCTTTGGCTCGAGAGTCTTTGGCGAGGAGGCTGAGGAGAGGAGGCTACGCATAAAGCTCGAGAGGACGGAACGCGGTGAAAAACATGTCGGGGCAGATGAGACAATGTGAGGCTTGCAGAATGTGGGAGCCCAGGGACAAGGATGGAGCCTCTGGCTGCTACAACTGTAGCACGTGCGTCCAGCTTCAGCTCCTAAAGGACCGTGTTGGGGCACTGGAGAAGCAGCTGGATGACCTCAGGGCCATCCGGGAAAACATGAGTTTCCTAGACAGGACATACAGTGGGGTTGTCACGCCGAGGAAACAGGAAGAACCAAGGTGTGTGACGGAGGGAAAGGGTGGAAATCGTGGAGTGCAGAAGACCCAGGTGGCTGTGCCTAGTGAAAACAGGTACGCCCTCTTGGGAACTGTCCGGGGAGACGATGTTTCCAGTCGAGCAGCGGACACATTGGTGGCTCCAATCCAAGAGATGGTACTTGACCGGCGAGATCGACGTCCGGCAGCGCCCTAATGGTGGGTGACTCCATTGTCCGAGGAGCGGACAGGAGATTCTGTGGTGGAAGACGAGATGCGAGGATGGTCTGTTGCCTCCCTGGTGCCAGGGTTCAGGATGTCACAAACCAAATTCAGAACATCCTCGAGAGAGATGGTGAACAGCCGCAGTAGTTGTGCACGTAGGCACAAATGACATCGGGAAGAAGAGGAAGGAGGTTCTCCAACATGAGTTCAGAGAGTTGAGAAGTAGACTGAAATGCTGGACTTCCAGGGTGGTTATCTCTGGATTGCTTCCAGTACCTCGTGCTAGTGAGGACAGGAACAGGGAGATAGGGGATCTGAATATGTGGCTGACGGGCTGGAGCAGTGAGCAAGGATTTATAGACCACTGGGATCTCTTCTGGGGTAGGGGTCACCTATGCAAAAGGGACGGGTTACACCTCAACTGGAGGGGGGCCGACGTTCTGGCAGGCAGGTTTGCTAGGGCTACATGTGTGGGTTTAAACTAAATAGTGGGGGGGAGGGATTGACAAATTGGGAGTATAAAGATGGAGTTGAAGAGGAAGTGACTACAGGAAAAATTACAAAAGATTCTCGAATTAATGGGAAGAAAAGCTCGAGAATGGACAACAGAGCAAGGTCAGGGCCAATTGCGAGCAGTGCAAGGGGGTAAGTGAATACAGAGGTCAAAGTGCTGTATATGAATGCGTGAAGTATAAGGAATAAAGTGGACGAGCTTGAGGCTCAGTTAGAAACTGGCAAGTATGATGTTGTGGCAATTACTGAGACATGGCTGCAAGCGGGCCAGGGCTGGGAACTGAATGTTCAAGGGTATACCTCCTATCAAAAAGACAGACAGGTGGGCAGAGGGGGTGGGGTTGCCCTGTTGGTGAGGATTGAAATTCAGTCCCTTGCAGGGGGTGACATTGAAACAGGATATGTGGAGTCGGTATGGATAGAATTGTAAGGGTAAAAATACCCTAATGGGACTAAACTACAGGCCCCTAAACAGTAGCCTGGACATAGGGCACAAGTTAAATCAGGAGTTTCAATTGGCATGGAGTAAAAGTAATGCTGTGGTTGTTATGGGAGATTTCAACATACAGGTAAACTGGGAAAATCAGGTTGGTACTGGACCCCACGAAAGGGACTTTGGAGAGTGCCTTCGTGATGGATTCTTAGAATAGCTTGTATTGGAGCCTACCAGGGAGAAGGCAATTCTGAATTTAGTGTTAGGTAATGAACCAGATTTGATAAAAGACCTCGAGGTTAATGAGCCATTAGGGGGCAGTGAATATAACATGATCAGGTTCAATCTACAATTGGAGAGGGAGAAGAGGTCTCAGTGTTGCAGTTGAATAAAGGGGACTATGGGGCCATGAGGGAGGAGCTGGCCTAAGTTGACTAGAAAGATCCACTAGCAGGGATGACAGTGGAACAAAAATGGCAGTTATTTCTAGGAATAATACAGAAGGTGCAAGGTCAGTTCATTCCTAGGAGGAAAAAAAATTCCAAGGGGAGAAAGGGACGACCATGGCTGACAAGGGACGTCAGGGACAGTATAAAAATTAAAGCGAAGAAGTACAACGTAGCAAAGATGAGCGGGAAGCAAGAGGATTGGGTAATGTTTAAAGAACAACAGAAGATAACCAAAGATACAATACAGGAAAGAAAGATGAGGTATGAAGGTAAGCTAGCCAAGAATATAAAGCAGGATAGTAAAAGCTTCTTTAGGTATGTGAAGAGGAACCTTGAAGACCGAAAAAGGTGAATTTATTATGGGGAACAAGGAAATGGCAGATGAGTTGAACAGGTACTTTGGATCTATCTTCACTAAGGAGGACACAAACAATCTTTCTGCTGTAGTAGTGGCCAGGGGATCTGGGGTGACGCGGGAACTGAAGGAAATCCACATTAGGCAGGAAATGGTGTTGGATAGACTGATGAGACTGAAGGCTGTTAAATCCCCAGGGCCTGATGGTCTGCATCCCAAGGTACTTAAGGAAGTGGCTCTAGAAATTGTGGATGCATTGGTGATAATTTTCCAATGTTCTATAGACTCAGGATCAGTTCCTGTGGATTGGAGGGTAGCTAATGTTATCCCACTTTTTAAGAAAGGCGGGAGAGAGAAAACATGGAATTCTAGACCAGTTAGCTTGACATCAGTGGTGGGGATGATGCTGGAGTCAATTATAAAATATGAAATACCTGAAAATTTGGATAGCAGTAACAGGCTTGGTCCGAGCCAATATGGATTTACGTAGGGGAAATCATGCTTGACTAATCTTCTGGAATTTTTTGAAGATGTAACTAGGAAAATGGACAAGGGAGAGCCAGTGGATGTAGTGTACCTGGACTTTCATAAAGCATTTAATAAGGTCCCACATAGGAGATTAGTGGGCAAAATTAGAAGGTACAGGAGCCTGAGGACTGCAACCATATAACCATATAACCATATAACAATTACAGCACGGAAACAGGCCTTCTCGGCCCTTCCAGTCCATGCCGACCATTTATTTTCCTCTAGTCCCATCTACCTGCACTCAGACCATACCCCTCCATTCCCTTCCCATCCATATACCTATCCACTTTACCTTTAAATGTTAAAATCGATCCTGCCTCCACCACTTCTGCAGGAAGATCATTCCACACAGCCACCACTCTCTGAGTAAAGAAGTTCCCCCTCATGTTACCCCTAAACTTCTGTCCCTTAATTCTCATGTCATGCCCTCTTGTTTGAATCTTTCCTACCCTCAATGGGAAAAGCTTATCCACGTCAACTTTGTCTATCCCTTTCATCATTTTAACGACCCGGTTCAGGAACAGTTACTTCCCCACAGCCATCAGGCTATAAAATTTGGCTCAGACAAAACTCTGAACATTAATACCCCTCCATCTGTTATTTGCAGTTTATCAATTTATTCATTCATGTGTCTATTTACGTATATAATTGTAGTCAATGCCTACTGTGTTCGGTTGTGCTATGCAAAGAAAGAATGGCATTGTCCTGTCAGGGACACATGACAATAAACTCTTCTGACTTTGACTTTTGACTTTGAGTAGGGATTAACGGGTCCCTTTCAGAATGGCAGGCAGTGACTAGTGGGGTACCGCAAGGCTCGGTGCTGGGACCGCAGCTATTTACAATATACATCAATGATTTGGATGAAGGGATTCAAAGTAACATTAGCAAATTTGCAGATGACACAAAGCTGGGTGGCAGTGTGAATAGACAATAGACAATAGGTGCAGGAGTAGGCCATTCGGCCCTTCAAGCCAGCACCGCCATTCAATGTGATCATGGCTGACCATCCCCAATCAGTACCCCATTCCTGCCTTCTCTCCATATCCCCTAACTCGGCTATTTTTAAGAGCCCTATCTATCTCTCTCTTGAAAGCATCCAGAGAACCTTCGTTCCATAGATGCTGCCTCACCCGCTGAGTTTCTCCAACATTTTTGCCCTCCAAATACAAAGCCCTGCTGACTGTGCCTAGTTAACCCATTCTCTTCCGAATGTAAGTAAATCATACATTGATATGAGGTTTACTGACTTATAATCCCTTGGATTATTTCTACTTCCCTTCTTAAAAAAAGAAACGACATTTCCAATCCTCTGGAACCTCATCCATGGCAAGAGAAGGTGCAAAGATCTCCATGAAGACTTCCACAATCTCCACTCTTGCCTCTCTCAATAACCTAAGGTAGATACAATCAGGTCCTGACGATTTATCCACCTTAATATTGGTCAAAAGCCCCAACACCTCCTCCATTTTGATCTCAAACTGCCCTTGCAACTGCCTCCGCACTGATCTTACTGTTCTCCATGCTCTCCTTCTTGGTGATAGCACATCCAAAATATTCGTTGAGTACCCCACCAACACCACCTCACACCAAGCACTAATTCCCTCCTTTATTTATTTTGTTTCCCTTGGGGACTGGAATGATGGCGATTTCCTTGAAGCAGATAGATTGGGGACAGTAGATAGTTGAAGCGAAAGGTCGAGAAGTCCGTGAAGACTGTGGCTAGTTGATAGGTACATGATTTCTGAACTAGAGATAGATTGTGAAACCCAATAGGGAGTTGATGTAGAATAGACTACATGACTATAACTCCACGCTGTTAAATTATAGTCATAAGGAAACAGTTTACAGTGACCATCAGCACCCATTTACTCTAATCCCACACTAATTACATTTAATTCAACCCACATCCCTATCAACTTTCCCCTCATTCTACCACTTATCGACAAAATAGGGGCGATTTACACTGGCCAATTAACATGCCAACCAGCATGTGAGGACACAGGGTACTGATGTAACTGAGCAGGTCAGGGAACATCTCTGGAAGACATGAATAGGCAATAGTTTAGGTTAGAACTCTTCTTCAGACTATTTGTAGTAGGGAGGACAACGCTGAGAAAAGAGGCAGGAATGGAACAAGGCTTGGCGTGTGATAGATGGATACAGGTAAGGTTTTTTTTAAATTGGCAGATGGGTGGACAAAGGCCAGAGATGACAAGAAGACAAAAGGCTATAAGAAAAGGATAGGAGTAAATTATGAAGCCCGAGGAAGAGTTATAAGTAATGGGGGTGAACTAGAGTTGGAGAAACGGGTGCACAACCAAATGGGGCAAAGGGTAGAGAGGGAAAAATTCGGCAATTCCTTAGTTCGCTCAGCTCATTTACACCCAACCATTCTCTCCCCAGGCACTTCCCCCTGCAACCGCCAGAGATGTGACACCTGTCCCTACACCTCCTCGCTCGCATCCACCCAGGGACCCCAGCAGCCCTTCTCGGTGTGACAGAGGTTCATATCCATGTTGTCTAACCATGTGTACTGCATTTGGTGTTCCCAAAGGGGCCTCCTTTGTATCAGCGAGACCAAGCGTAGATCAGGCAACCATTTTGACGAACGTTTGTGCTCTGTCTGCTAGATCTCTCAGTTGCTAACTATCCTTCCCATTCCCATACTGAGATGCTGCCTGACCTGATGAGTTACCCCAGCACTTCGTGTCTACCTTCTGTATAATCCAGCACCTACAGTTCCCATCTACCCATACTGACTTTACTGTCCTGGACCTCCTCCATTACCAGAGTGAGTCCACATACAAATTGGAGGAACAGCACATCATTTTCTGCTTGGGTAGTATAGATTTTTAGTTTCAAGATACAGCGCGGAAACAGGCCTGTCGGCCCACAGGGTCCACGCCGACCAGCGATCCTCGCACATTGTCACTATCTTACACACATTAGAGACAATTTTTATATTTTCCAAGCCAATTAACCCACAAACCTGTATTTCTTTGGAGTGTGGGAGGAAACCACAGATCTCGGAGAAAACCCATGCAGGTCACGGGGAGAACTTACAAACTCCATACAGACAGCACCGGTAGTCGCGATCGATCCCGGGTCTCAGGCGCTGCATTCGCTGTAAGGCAGCAACTCTACTGCTGCACCACCATGATGTCCTAGCTTACAACTCTACAATATGTACTTTGAATTCACATTGAGTATGACACATTTGCATGGTGTGACCAATAATAGCTGTGCTTTATACCAATTCTTATGTTTTGTGCATCTCGGACTTACTTCATCCCCATATTAACAGACTTGCCTTCATCCACGTAGAAACTATATTCCAGATTCTATGCATCCATGTCTCTCACCTCATAGAGTGATAAAGTCATAAAGGCTCTTCGGCCCAGCTTGTCAATGCCTACCAAGATGCCCCATTTACACTAATCATACCTCTCCCACGTTTGGCCAAAATCCTTCTAAACCTATCCTATCCATGTATCTGACCAATTGTTTTTTAAATCTTGTTACAGTACCTGCCTCAAATTCTTCCTCTGACAAACTGGTAAGTTCTCGTTTAATCTTACTATTTTACTTCAGAGTCACGTGAGTGACTACGTGAAGACTTTGAAGGTCTGTGATTTCATGCCGAGGAACGAGTCTGAAGAAGGGTTTCGGCCTGAAACGTCGCCTATCTCCTTCGCTCCATAGACGCTGCTGCACCCGCTGAGTTTCTCCAGCATTTTGTGTACCCTTAACTTCCTCTGACAGCTTGTTCCATATACCCACCACCCTCTGTGTGAAAATGTTTCCTCTTAGGTTCCTATTAAATCTTTCCTCTCTCACCTTAAATCTAGGACTTCTAGTTCCTTATTCCCCAACTCTGGTAAGACTCTGTATTCACCTTGTTTATCCCCCTCATGAACTTATGCGCCTCAATAAAATCATTCAGTTTCCTGTGCTCCAAGGAAAACAGTCTTAGGCTGCTCAACCTCTCCCTATAGCTCGGGCCCTTTAGTTCTGGCAACATCCTCGTAAATCTTCTCTGCACTCTTTTCAGCTTAACAACGTCTTTCCTATAGCAGGGCGAACAAAACGGAACACAATACTCCAAACGCAGCCACATCAATGTTTAGTTTAGTTTATTTTCGTTTTGTTTATTGTCATGTATACCGAGGTACTATGGAAAGCTTTTTTGTTGCGTGCTATCCAGTCAGCGGAAAGACTATACAGGATTACAATCAAGCCGTCCACAGTCTACATGCACATGATAAAGGGAATAATGTTTCGTTTTTTACAAATGTAACAAAACATTGCAACTTGTATACTCAGTACCCTTACTGAATAAGGCCAATGTGCCAAAAGCCTTCTTGACCACCCTACCTACATGTGACACCACTTTCAAGGAACTATATACCGACACTCCTAGATCCCTCTGCTCTACAACACTCCCAAGGGCCCGCCATTCACTGTGTAGATCCTGACCTGGTCTGATCTCCCACATATTCATTAAACTCCATTAACCATTCCTAAGCTCACTTGCTCAACTGATCAAATTCCTCCTGTAATTTTTGATATCCAAAGTGTGACTTCATGACCCCTTGACTCTACCAAGATTTCATTACGGTGGGAAGGAAGCCATGTGCCAAGTATGTCACTTCGTTAATAAGACTTTTCTACCTGTTCTAAAGTCTCATTTTTCGACTTTTCAATGAACATCCTTGGGGCCATTTGTTGCATTAAATTTGCTTTTAAAATATCCATCATGGTCATATTTATGCCTCCTAATCCCCACACAATACATCTGCATAGTAAACTGTGTGCACGAATGTGTATCAAGTCCAAAGCAGATACCATGAAATGGAAGAAGATTCAGGAGCCCTGACCAGATTGATGGTCAAATAAAATTAGTTTTAAAAGAAGGGATGAGAAGGCATTGGCCAGATAGACAAAATACCTATGGTCTATTTCAAGTGTGGTTAAATGCAGCTCCTATTTGTACTTACCAAAGATACTGGGTGACATACTTGGCACATGGCTTCCTTCCCACCGTAATGAAATCTTGGTAGAGTCAAGGGGTCATGAAGTCATACAGCATGGACAAAGAGCCTTTGGTGCAACCTGTCCATGCCAACCAAGATGCCCATCCAAGCTGGTAGCATTTGCCCACACATAGCCCTATTTCTCTAATCCTTTCCTGTCCATGTACCTGTCCAAATGTAATTTAAGTCTTGTTATTGCACCTGCCTCAACTACTTTATCCAGTAGCTAGTTCCATATATGCACCACTCTCTCGGCCCCTCAAGACTATTTCTTTAGGATATTCTTGTGAATGGCATGCACAGTCTAAAGTAGTAAGACAACATGTTCTGTTTGATCTTCTGTTTGTCGACGCCAGGTTGATTGCATTCGTTGAAACAGGGTGGGCCACGTGAAGGTTGCTACCTCCCACCCCTTTCTTTAGGATCAAGGAAAGCTAAATTAAGTTTCAAAAACAATATGAAATTGTTCACCTATTACCTTAAGCCACTACTCAATGAACATGTATGTGTACATTCACCCTATCTACTCCCCTCATGATTTAAAATATATACCTCTATAAGATCCCCACTCTGTCTCCTGCGCTCCAAGGAATAAAGTCCTAGTCTGCCCAACTTCTCCTTACAGGTCCATGTGCATGTAGACTGCTCTCTAGTCCTGGCAACATCCTTGTAAATTATCTCTGCACTCTTTCAAGTACTCAGAGCATTGCGCTAAAAATGGACACTGCATAGACCATCTCTGCAGATACCACCATTTTCTTGAAAAATCCAAACTTAATTCCACTACCCTGCTCTCCAATCTTTAGCTCTTTCCAATTCAAAAGCAAGGCAAGTTTGTATCCAAATAAACATCATCTCTTTCGCAGTCATGTAAAACATTCAATGTACCAAAAAGTTTTCTGTCGAAATAAAGCTTTTTTCCTAAACTCAGTCTACATCCTTTTGCAGATAATTATAAATTGATGAGTTTATGACAAACTTACACCAAGAACAATGTTCTTTCATCATTGTGTAAATAAGAAACCGCAATGTTTCCATCTCCAAATTGTTTTTGAAACTTAATTTAGCTTTCCTTGATCCTAAAGAAAGGGGTGGGAGATAGCAACCTTCACGTGGCCCACCCTGTTTCAATGAATGCAATCAACCTGGCGTCCACAAACAGAAGATCAAACAGAACATGTTGTCTTACTACTTTAGACTGTGCATGCCATTCACAAGAAGAATATCCTAAAGAAATAGTCTTAGTATCTTATGCTTTCCCAATGCTTTCCTGGTGACATGCGGGTGAATCTTTCCTGTGTATTCATGAGTTAGGTGGTCAGGAATATTAGTCACTCTCAAATGTGGACTAATTCAGAATTTGGTATGATTTTATCATTACCTGCTTGTGACTCCATTTCTCTTTGGCCCTATTTATAAAATTCAAAAATATATTAACTTACCAATGTTATCCATCTGCAGCACACTTGGAGTGAATTATCACATTTTAACCCCTAGGGAGCTCTGTTACTCCAAGACCTTCAACAGTTTTCAAGTAAACCTATATGTCCCCTTCTTTGTCCTGTGCCCGAGATGAAAAACAAGTTCCATTAATGCCTGAACCTCTAGATTTTAACAGCCCAAACACTCAGAATAACATCAAATCTTTATTTTCGTAGCTCTATCATGATGTGCTTTGCAACATCTTTTGAACATTGCGGTTTCTTATTTACACAAACTTTGTTCTCACCCATACGTTACCATCCATGTTAGTCTCTGTGTTCATACACAGTGTTTTAAATGTCAACACAACAGCATGGATCATTAAAGAGAGACTAAGCTGCATCCTGGGGAGGCTTTGGATTTAACAAGTCACAGCAGGTTTGGGGCATTGCATTGCTAATACTGTAATTAACTTCAGGAACTCTCACAACTAAATCCATCAACCGGTAATAACAATTTGGCCCATACGAAGTGCAAATCTGAGATTTAATTAGCATGCTGAAAACAGTCTGTGAGCCCAATTCGCAACCTTTAACCTTTCTCTGTCAAGGGTAAGCCATATTGTTTTTGTTTCTGATTGTGAAATTATATACTCATTCCATTCCTGTATATTATTAATTTCCATTGTGCATTTAGGAACTGCATCCAATTTTAAACCTTTTTTCCACATGAGTTATTTTTCTAAATCTTGGTTACTTATCCTGTATTTAATAAAGAGTGTAATTATTGTCTGCGCTGATTTTTTTTAAACTTCAGAAAATAACCAAGGCCTGTTTACACCAGCAAACAAAGCATTCCTATCAAGTTATTTCCCCATCTTTTCTTACAGAAAAATCCATTTAGAGTAGGGCAGCACCATCAATAGACGTATCATTCTGGATTTTGGTGCTTGTTCCTATGGGATGAATGGATTTTCCAGTCCTGTTGACGTGTGATGTCTAATATATATGATCTAAAATCTCCTTTGGAAAATCACTGCTCATCCAAACTTAGCCTCCTACAAATTCCTGTCCTCTTTAGGTCCATATCAGCAGCCTCCATACAAGACCCCGGTTTCATGCAGAAAGAACGGCAATAGTGGGTGGAAGAGAAATCTGGTGAGTCCTCCGTGGACTTGTGTCAGACATATCCATGTAAGAAAGGTTGAAGCACCTTCTAGGAACCAGACTTTTTGACTCTTCTCAAAGATTACTTGGTAATAAATGAAAATCAAAAAGTGGGGGATTCTTGTAGATCCGAAATAGAAAACATAAAATGTCGGAAAAACCTAGCATCGCAGCCAGCATCTGTGGAAAGGGGAACAGAACCAATATTGCCCGACTGCTCTGGCAAATAGTCTATGATCTGAAGTGATAACACCACTCACCCATTTCTGTTTCATGTTCCATGGATACTACTTGACGTCCTGGATGTTTTGAACACTTTCAATTCTTCATCAGTATCAAAGCTGTTCCCTGGTCATATTGCGAGTCATTTGCAGCAGTCATTTTAAGAACCAATGGCTTTTGAAAAAAAAAAGTGCCAAAAAGCCACAGTGGCTGGCCTGTAGCCATCTTATGGCAATGATTAAAGCTTTGATTACACAACATACAGTAGATCATAGAAATGTGGTTATGAGAAGGACATGACTGTTAGTTCAGCGTTGAGGGGTTTCCATGTTTCAGATGTGATAAAGAGGGGGAGTAAAGAGGTGGAGGAGTTGGTCTATTAATCAGACAGAATGTCACAGTGGCACTCAGAGAGGACATACTGGTGGGTTCATGCCCTGAGGCGATGTGGATAGTGTTTAGAAATAAGAAAGGTGCACGCACTCTAATGGGATTGAACCCTCCTCATAGCATGTGGGAGATAGAAGAACAGATATGTAGACAGATTACTAAAAGATGCCAAAGCACCAGGATTGTCTTAGTGGGTGACTTTAACTTCCCTAATATTGCCTGGGATTTGCACAGTGCCAAAGGCATAGACAGATTCAGATTCAGATTCAGATTCAATTTTAATTGTCATTGTCAGTGTACAGTACAGAGACAACGAAATGCATTTAGCATCCCCCTGGAAGAGCGACACAGCAAATGATTTGAATAAATAATAATAAGTGTCCGGGGGGGGGGGGGGGGGGGGGGGGGTGATTGGCAGTCACCGGGGTACGTTGTTGAGTAGCGTGACAGCCGCCGGAAAGAAGCTGTTCCTGGACCTGCTAGTTCGGCAACGGAGAGACCTGTAGCGCCTCCCGGATGGTAGGAGGGTAAACAGTCCATGGTTGGGGTGAGAGAGGTCCTTGGCGATGCTGAGCGCCCTCCGCAGACAACGCTTGCTTTGGACAGACTCAATGGAGGGGAGCGAGGAACCGGTGATGCGTTGGGCAATTTTCACCACCCTCTGCAATGCCTTCTGGTCGGAGACAGAGCAGTTGCCATACCAAACTGTGATGCAGTTGGTAAGGATGCTCTCGATGGTGCAGCGGTAGAAGTTCATCAGGATCTGAGGAGACAGATGGACCTTCTTCAGTCTCCTCAGGAAGAAGAGACGCTGGTGAGCCTTCTTGATCAGAGTTGAGGTATTGTGGGTACAAGAGAGGTCGTCGGA
Organism: Raja brachyura; assembly: GCA_963514005.1. The sequence goes on from OY740781.1 coordinate 34,091,921, forward strand.
GAGGTTGACTCCCAGGAACCTGAAGCTAGAAACACGTTCCACCTCCGTACCGTTAATGTGGATGGGGGTGTGCGTGCCGCCCCTGGACTTCCTGAAGTCTACAATGAGCTCCTTGGTCTTCTTGGAGTTAAGGGCCAGGTTGTTGTCAGCGCACCATGCTGCTAAGTGCTGGACCTAGACTGGGAACAATTTGTGAGGTGCATGCAAGAGGGTTTCTTGAAACAATATTGTCCAACTGGGAAGAGAACATGCGGGAAGTTGTGTTGGTAAATGAGCCTGGACAGGTGACTGATGTTTCAGTGGCAGTGGATTTTGGGGATAGTGATCACAACTCACTAAGTTTTAATGTTTAATAAGGAACTGCAGATGCTGGAAAATCGAAGGTAGGCAAAAATGCTGGAGAAACTCAGCAGGTGAGGCAGCATCTATGGAGTGAAGGAAATAGGCGACGTTTCAGATCGAGGCCCTTGTTCAGACTCCCTAAGTTTTAAGATTGTTTTGAATTGGGAGAAGGCAAGACCTTGCTAGAAGTATTAATATGGCGCCAGGAAAATTACATTAATAGGCAGGAGCTCGGGAGGTTACACTGGGAGCAGTTGATACTGGGTAAGTTCACAAATGATATGTGGGAGTCGTTTAAAGGCCAATTGATCAAAGTTCAGATCTGGCATGTTTGAGTAAGGAGGAGGAATACGGATGGCAGAGGGGGCCCTGGATGACCAAAAAGGTTATAAATTTGGTCAAAAAGAAATTGGAAGCCCATGCAAGGTTTAAGAGGATGAAATCAGGCAGGGCCTTTGAGGAATATAAAGGAAGGCGGAAAGAACTCAAGTGAGTGATTAGAAGGGCCTAAAGTGCCATGAAATGGCTTTGTCGAGTCAGATTAAAGAAAATCCTAGGGAAGTAGAGGAGAGTCCAGGGAATTTTAGTCTGCTAAGCCTCCTGTAAGAGGTAAGGAAGCTATTGGAGAGGATAGTTCGGGATAGGATTTACTCCCATTTGCAAGAGGATGTATTAATTAGGGACAGTGAGCAGCACGGCATTGTACGTGACAGATTGTGTCCTACGAACTTGATTGAGTTTTTTGATAAGGCGACAAACGGTGGCTGTGTATGTTGTCTTCATGCATTTTAGTAAAGCATTTGATAAAGTTCCCCATGGCAGACTGACCCAGAAGATTAAGGTGCATGTGATTAACAGTGACTTGGTCATACGGATTCAGGACTGTCTTACTGATCAAAGGCAGAACATTGTAATGGAAGGGCAATATTCAGACTGGAGGTCTGTGGCCAGTGGAGTTTCACAGGTTTCTATGCTGGAACACCTGTGGTTTGCAATATATATAAATGAAGAGTCAGGAAGTCATGATGAAGCTATATGGGACTTTGATAAGGCCATATTTTGCGTATTGCATGCAGTTCTGATTGCCCCATTAGAGGAAGGATGTGAAAGCTTTGGAAAGAATGCAGGGAGATTTACCAGAATGATGCCAGGATTAGAGGGCATTAGCTACAGGGAGAGATTCGACAGACTTGCATTGCTCTGCAATGTAGGAGGTTGAGACGAGAACTGATAGAAGTATAGAAAATAATGAGACGCGTTTATGGGTAGGCAGTCTTTTTAGGATAAAAATGTTAAATACTAGAGAGCATAGCTTTAAGGTGAGAGGGGAAAGGTTTAAAGGAGATATGCTGGGCAAGTTTTTTTACAGAGAGGGCGGTGAGTACCTAGAATGTGCTGCCAGGGGAGGTGGTGAATGCAGATACAATAGTGGCTTTTGTGGGGCTTTTGGATAGGCACATGGGATGTGCAGGGAATGGAGGGATATAGACTATGTACAGGGAGGTAAGACGGTCTTGGCATCATGTTAGGCAGATATTGTGGGATGACTGGCCTGATCCTGTGCTCTACTGCTCCATGTTCTAAACACAAGTACAATAGGTAGAGCAAAAAAGGGACAGTGCGCAGAATATAGTTCTCAGCATGGTAGCGCACCAGTCCCAGAGACTAAGTCCAATATCTACAATGGCGTAGAATTGAATTTTGTACAGTACTCTAGATTATGGAAGGACCTTTCAGAAGTTCGATAACAGAGGGGAACCAGCTGTCCCTGAGTCTGGTGGTGCCCGCTTTCAATCTTCTGCATCTTCTGCCTGCAGGGAAGAAGGAGGTATGACCAGGGTGAGACAATTCTTTGATTTTGTTGACTGTTGTTCCGCGGCTGTGTGAAGTGTAGATGGAGTCAATAAGGGGAGGGTCTTGTTGGTGTGAGTGTCCAACCTTGCCCAATCTCTCCCTATAGCGTAGGCCTTCATGTCCTGGCAACATCCTCGTAGAGCTTCTCTGCATACTTTCCAGCTTAATTATATCTTCCTAAACTGAATACAATACTCCGAATTCTGCCCCACCAATGTTGTGTACCACTGTAACAGAGTGTCCCAACTTCTATACTCAAATGCCATGACTGATGAAGGCCAATGTACCTAAAGCCAACTCCTCCACCCAATCTACTTATGATGTCAATTTCATGGAACTGTGCACATGTACTCCTCGACCTATCTGCTCCACAACACTCCCCAGGACCCTACTGGTCTCTGTGAAGGTCCTGCCCTAGCTTGACTTCTCAAAATGCAACACCTCACACTTATCTGCATTGAACTCCATTAACCACTCTTCTGCCCTCTTGCCCAGTGGAGCAAGATCCTGTTGTAAGTTTTCATAAGCCTCCTCACTTTCTACATTACCATCTACTTTAGTACATCTCCAACTTCTGACTTTGATCATGGGCACCATGTACATGTAAACTCATCCAGATGAAGGCACCTAGCCAACACATGTGGCCTTCTTTAATGAAAGTGTTGGTACAAAACTTGTATATTAATGTTTTTAATTACATTTTCTCTATTTTATCCATTTTGCTCTATGCAATGTTATTTTTTGTTAGGTAATCAAATATTATGCCCCTTGATTTATGTTTTCTCTCTTTTGTAAAAACAAAATTGCAGATGCTGGAAGGCTGAAATGGAAGCAGAAAATGTCTCACCAATTCAGTCAGCATCCATATAGCGCAAAACTATTAATATTTTGGGTGCAAGACATTTCATAAGATTGAGAAAGGGAAGAGACAAGTTAGTGCCTTGCAACTGAAACATTAACTGAAATTGGAAGAAGTGATAGGAAATTTGAGGTTAGGACCAGGGTTAGTCTCAAAAGGACAGGCAGGGAGAGGTGAAGGTATATAGTGAAGCTGATGTGCTGAAGTGTGTTTATTTCAACGACACATGTATTGTGGAGAAAGCAGATAAACTGAGAGCCTAGAATAGCGCTTGGAACTATGATGTGTAAGAAGGAACTGCAGATGTTGGTTTACACTGACGATACACACAAAATGCTGGAGTAACCTCAGCGGACCAGGCAGCATCTCTAGAAAAAAGGAATAGGTAGCATTTTGGGTCTTGACTATACCTTTTCCCCAGAGAGGCTGCCTAACCCGTTGAATTACTAGGGCATTTTGTGTCTATCTTGGAACTATGAAGTTGTGGCCATTACAGAAATGATGGTTATGAAAGGAACATGACTGGCAGATCATTGTTCCAGAGTTGCTACATTTCAAACATGATAGAGTGGGAGGTAAACGAGGTAGAGGAGTTGCTCTACTAATTAGGGACTCAGACAGGACATACTGAACGATTCATCGACTGAGGCGATGTGGGTAAAGTGTAAAAACGAGAAAGGTGCAAGCACTCTAATGCCAAAGCAATAGGATTGTCTTGGTGGGTGACTTTAACTTCCTTATTATGGACTGGGGGTTGCTGGATGCCACAGGTAGAATTTAAGTGTATCGAAGAGGGTATCAAAGTTCAAGTGTTTTGAAGAGGGTATCTTGACACAGTATGTGGATAGTCCAACACGAGATGTGAACATACTGGACCTTATGTTGGGAAATGAGGTTGACCAGGTGACTGGTGTTCCAGTGGAAGAGCATTTTGGAGATAGTGATCACAACTCCATAAATTTTGAAGAAAGTCTGAAGAAGGGTCTCGACCCGAAACGTCGCCTATCTCCTTCGCTCCTTAGATGCTGCTGCACCCGCTGAGTTTCTCCAGCTTTTTGTGTAACCCTCCATAAATTTTATGATTGGTTTGAATAGGGATTGGTCGGAATCTTGTGGGATGGTACGAAATGACAGTAAGGTAAATTCCAATGTTATTAGGCAGGAGCTTAGGAGGATATATAGGGAGCAGGCATTATTAGAAACATAGAAAACAGATGCAGGAGTAGGCCATCCGGCCCTTTGGCCCTTTGAGCCAGCACCACCATTCAATATGATCATGGCTGATCATCCAAAATCAGTACGAAACCTGCTTTCTCCACGTATCCCTTGATTCTATTTGCCCTAAGAGCTAGATCTAACTCTCGCTTTAATACATCCAATGAATTGGCCTCCACTGCCTCTGTGGCAGAGCATTCCACAGATTCACAATTCTCTGGTTGAAAATGTTTTTCCCCCAACATCAGGAACATTTTTCCTGCATCTAGCCTGTGCAATCCCTTAAGTATTTTATATGTTTCTATAAGATCCCCTCTCATCCTTCTAAATTCCAGTGAATATAAGCCGAGTCCATCCATTCTTCCATCATATGTTAGTCCCGCCATCATAGGAATTAACCTGGTGAAACTACGTTGCACTCCCTTAATAGTAAGAATATCCTTCCTCAAATTAGGAGACCAAAATTGCAATACTCCAGGTGTGGTTTCACCAGGGCCCTGTATAACTGCAGTAGGACCTATACTCAACTCCTCTTGCTATGAAGGCCAACATGCCATTTGCTTTCTTCACTGCCTGCTGTACCTGCATGCTTACATTTATTGAACACACCTGTCATGTAGGAGGCGTTTAAAGGCCAGTTCACCAATGTCAGGACAGGCATGTTCCAGGAAGAAGGAGGGATAAGGATGGCAAAGTAAGAGGGCCATGAATGACCAAAGAGACTCTAAATTAAGTCAAAAAGAAAAGGAAGCACGTGCAAGGTTTAAGAATTATAATTAGACAGGGCCTTTGAAGAATATTAAGTAAGGAGTAAATAATTTAAGCGGGTGATTAAAGGGCCAAAAGGGGCTGCAATATAATTTTAGAGAGTCGGATTATCGAAAATCCTAAGGCTGTTTCTACCTACATTTAAAACAAGAGGGTAACCAGGGAGAAGGCAGAACCACTCAAAGATTAATTTGTACTTGGAGTCAGAGGATGTAGGTGAGATACTAGACAAATACTTTGCGCCTGTTTTCACAAAGGAGAAGGACATGGATAGTGAGATCAGTGTGATGAATACTAATATGCAGTTTGAGATTAAGAAGATGGAGGCATTAGGGCCCTTGATGAGCATTAAGGTGGCATAATACCCAGGGCCTGATAGAATATATTCCAAAAGTTATTGAGAGAAGCATGAAAGGACATTGTTCCAGCCCTGACAAAGATCTTTGCATTTTCTCTAGCCACAGGCAAGGTCCCTGAAGACTGGAGAGTAGCTAATATCGTTCCTCTGTTTAAGAATGGAAGTGAAGAGAATCCGGGGAATTATAGGACAGTGAGCCCCACATCAGTGGTAGGGAAGCTATTGGAGAGGATTCTTTGGGATAGTGTTTGGAAGAGAATGGATTAATTAGGGTTTTATGCCTGGCAGGTCGTGCCCTACTGACTTGATCGAGTTTTATGAGGAGGCGACAAAGGTAATTGATGAGGGTAGGTCTACATGGATGTAGTAAGGGCATTTGATAAAGTCTCCCATGGTCGGCTGAGCCAGATGATTAAGATGCACAGGATCAACAGTGACTTGGTCGTATGGATTCAGAATGGGCCGATGGATAGAAAGACAAAGGGTTCTGACCGAAGAATAATATTCAGACTGGAGATCTATGGCCAAAGCAGTGAAAACCTTTGTGAACAGTGAAAAGGTGGGTCAAAGAATACAGTGGGATATAGATCAGCTAATGAAATGGATGGTGAAATGACAAATTGTGTTTAATCTGAGCAAGTGTGTGGTGTTGTATTTTGGGGGGGTCAAATGTAATGGGAAAAATATAATAATAGCAAGACTCTTAACAGTATGGATGTATAGAGGTATCTTTGAGACCAAGTATATCTATCTATATATATATATTACTAAAACTCTCATCTTGTTTGTTTGTATGCCTATGTGTGTGTGCTTGAGTTCCCGAAACTCCGCCAAAACGTCACATGATAGCACTACAATCTTTGGCCAAACTTACTCACCATTGTCCTGTGATATGCAGTATCAAGTTTCATTCAGAGTGATGTTATATTTTACAAGTTATTGCAATTTACAAAAAACACTTTTCAAACCACTTTTCCACTTGCCCTGCCCGTCAGCCACCTTCGATGTCAAAATGGGACCCCGAATTTCATTTACATAAAAAATTGCGATTTTCATTTATATTGATTTTATTCTAAAAAAAAATCTGTGTAATCAAATTATTCCATTTTCATTAACAGCTAACACTATGTTTAGGTTATTTTAAAGAAAAAATGCAATTTGTATTGAGAATTTCATTTAGAAAAAACATTGTGATTTTCATCGTGGTGGTTGGGGTACGGGGGAAGTGAGGAGTGGGGGAGGTAGGGAGTGGGGGATAGAGGACGAGGAGCCGGGTAGGGAGGGGAAAGTGGGGAAGGTGAGGAGGGAGAGTGGGGGAGGGGGATAGAGGGAGAGGTGGGGGGAAGTGGGGGAGGTAGGGAGTGGGGGTTAGAGGGATAGGAGCAGGGTAGAGCGGGGAGAGGGAGGGGAAAGTGGGGAAGGTGAGGAGGGAGAGTGGGGGAGGGGGATAGAGGGAGAGGTGGGGGGAAGTGGGGGAGTGGGGGAGTGGGGGAGGTAGGGAGTGGGGGTTAGAGGGATAGGAGCAGGGTAGGGAGGGGAGAGGGAGGGGAAAGTGACCTCCCACTTGACACCCCTATTGGTCTGTGTCCCATGTGGGGGAACACCGACACCTCCCCCCTCCACGTGAGGTCGCTTGATTGGCTCCGACCTACCAATCGATGCCCGATTGGTCTGGATCCCAAGTGGGGGGTGTACCGATGCCACCCCCCTCCCCACGTGGGCCGATGGATTGGCCCCAACCGCCTCAGCCACTCCCTCCCCCTTCCCCAGTTCCAAGCCACTAGGTCCACCCCCTCCCCTACAACCCCATCCTCAAGTACAACTTCATCGCCGACACGGTGAAGAAAACGGGGCCGGTGGTGGTTTACATCGAGATCCTGCGGAGGTGAGGAGGGAGAGTGGGGGAATTGAGGGAGAGGAGGGAGAGGGAGGGGAAAGTGGGGGAAATGGGGAGGGAGAGTGGGCGCGGAGAGTGAATAGAGGGAGAGGAGGGGGAGAAGGGGAGGTAGGGAGTGGGGGATAGAGGGAGGGGAGGGCAGTGGGGGAGGTGAGGAGGGAGAGTTGGGGGTGGAATAGGGTGGACGTGAGGAGTGGGGGAGGAGGGTGGTAGAGGGAGATAATGGGGGTAGGGAGGGGAGAGGGGTTATGGAGGGAGGGAGTGACTGAGGGTAAGGGAAAGGAAAGGGAGGGAGAGGTGACGAAGGGAGTGGGAGAGTGGGGAAGAGGGGAAAGTAGAGGGAGGGTGAAGAGGAGGTGGAGGAAATGCTGGGGTATTAAGGGGAATGGAGGAGGATGAGGTAGGAAGAGGGATGGCAAGGCAATGGAGGAGGTGAGGGGGAAGAGAGAGGAGTTAAGGGAGGGGGTGAGGGGAGGAAGAGGAGGGTTGGTGGAGGGTGGGAAGAGGGAGGATAATGGAGGAGGGGATTAGGAGACTGAAGTGAGTTGCGTTCACATTGATCTTATATTTTACAAGTTATTGCCATTTTAAACTTTAAAAACATCTGCCGCGCCTGCGCAGTTGGGTGCTATGGGTGAGTGGTGGAATATTGCGTTTTGGGAATGTGGCCCAACTGGTCTAGTAACTCCCTAAAAGTGGCAACAAAGGTAGATAGAGTAGTACAGAAGGCATGTAGTATATTAGCCTTCATTGGGTGGGACATTGAGAATGAGTCAGGAAGGCATGGTGCAGCTTTATTGGACTTTAGTTCGGCCTGACTTTGAGTATTGTATATGCTTCTGGTCGCCCCATTACTGGAAGGATGTTGAGGGCTGTGGAGAGGGTGCAGACAAGGGCTACTAGAATGATAGACACAAAATGCTGGTGGCACTCAGCAGGTCAGTCGGCATCTCTGGATAAAAGGAATCGGTGACATTTCGGGTCAAGACCCTTCATCAGACTGACGTTTCGGGTTGAGACCCTTCATCAGATCACTAGAAGGATTCCTGGCTTAGGGGGTATTTGCTGCAGGGAGAGGTTGGGCAAACGGTTGGCTTTCCATGGATAGCCAGAGGTTGAGGGGAATCTTGATACTAGTCATGGCATCATGTTCGACACAGACATTGTAGGCTGAAGGGACTGTTCCCACGCAGTAGCGTTATGTTATTTATCTGAAGTGAACAAATCTCTCACCATGATTTAGACTTCAATAAGCAAGACATTAAACAATCAAACACAGGTACCAGCACTCCTGAGACATTGAGTTGCACTCCTCACTCAGTCGGGCATCATCAAATAAAGAAAGTAAATATTTCATGTCTATGAGCATTCATTGCAACCATAGCACCCTCCCTATCCACAATTGGATTCCCAATCACCCTCCTGAGATTTGGGTTGCATTCCTCAATCATGCGGGGCTCACTGTGAAAGTCCTACTCAGTACTGTCAGTGGAGTTCTGCAGTGGCTGCCTCTACATCACAGGAGCAGGCCCCTCAGAGCTTTGACAATAACCACAGGCTAATCCCAGAAGGCAACATCTGGAAAAGGAATGAAAGATGTCGGAAGGAAACACATCATGGAAAGTTTATGCCACTGCAGTAAGAGCGGAAAATGCTGGAAATACTCAGTCGGCCAGCATCAATTAAAGAAAGTAAATATTTCAAGTCAATGACCATTCATTGCAACCATAGCACCCTCCCAATCCATAATGTGGAACATTTGCTAACCAGAAGAACCTGGATTGTTGCCACAAAAGCTATACATGCATGAGGCCACATTCTGTAGTGAGGAGGCACTGGATGAACATGATGCAGTGCTTTTAATGAATTTTAGTCTGCTCCAGATGCTGGACAGAGTGCTAGAGAGACCTCTGAAGGAAACTATCCAGAGCTTCCTTCAGTACGCGAGGGAACAGTAATTCAAATCAGTTTTGTTTATTGTCACATGTACCGAGGTACAGTGAAAAGCTTTCATTGCATGTTAGCTAGCCAGTGTCATAGGCCCAATTTGCCCTTTGACCCAATTTGCCCACACCGGCCAACAATGTCCCAGCTACCCTAGTCTCACTTGCCTGCGCTTGGTCCATATCCCTCCAAATCTGTCCTATCCATGTACCTGTCTGTTTCTTAAATGGTGGGATAGTGCCAGCCTCAAGTACCTCCTCTGGCATACACCCACCACCCTTTGTGTGGAAAAAGTTACCTTAAACCTTTGTTCTCTGGTCCTCGATTCCCCAACTTTGGGCAAGAGACTCTGCACATCTACCCGATCTATTCCTCTCGGAACTAACCCATTATCTCACCATCTCACTATCTGTTATGCTGCAACCGCACAAATAATTTGTATTTATTTACCCACTTCTCTGAGATTGTCCTGGATGACAAAGATAAATTCTGTCTCATTTTTTGAATTGCCAGCTGTCTCCTGAACTTCTAGTCCTGTCACGTCTATTCTCACCTTCAACAAGATGGAAGAAACTCATAGATTTAATTACGACTAGGACTGAGATCAATCATTTAGAAGTCTCTCATGATTTTGTACACCTCTATAACATCACCCCTCATCCTCCTGTGCATCATGGAATACAGTAACTGTTGAGTTATTGTGTATTTTCTCAAGCTGGATTTTGACTGCATAATGTACAGCTAGGGTACAGTTCCAATTTCCAATTACCTCATTGCGAACATTTGACTTTTTCTCTGGAACTGTTATAAGGTCGTAAGGTCATTAGTGATAGGAGAAGAATTAGGCCATTTGGCCCATCAAGCCTACTCCACCTTTCAATTATGGCTGATTTATCTCTTCCCCCTTGAATAGAGTCCCAGCCTGATCACCATCTCGCTACAGCTTAGACCCTCGAGTCCCGGCAGCTTCTTCATAAAGCTTCTCTGTACCCTTTAAAGCTTGACAACATCTTTTCTATAACATGGTGCCCAGAACTGAACACAATATTCTAAATTCAGTGGAAAGACAATACATGATTACAATTGAGCCATTCAGAGTGTACATATACATGATAAGGGAAAAACGTTTAGTGCAAGTCAAAGGCAGTAAAGTCCGATCAAAGATGGTCTGAGGGTTCCCGATGAGGTGGATGGTAGTTCAGGACTGCTCTCTGGTTGCGGTAAGATGGTTCAGTTGCCTGAGAACAGCTGAAATAAAATGGAGTTGATGTTTAGTTTAGTTTAGTTTAGAGATACAGTGTGGGAACAGACCATTTGGCCCACCGAATCCACACCATCCAGCGAACCCCGCACATTAACACTACCCTACACACAATAGGAACAATTTTTACACTATACCATGACATTAACCTAGAAACCTGTACGTTTTTGGAGTGTTGGAGGAAACTGAAGATCTCGGAGAAAATCCACGCGGTCATGGGGAAAACGTACAATCTCCATACAGACAGCACCCGTTGTTGGGATCGAACCCGTGTCTCAGGCGCTACATGCGTTCTAAGGCAGCAACTGCGCCACCATGCCGCCCCTCAAAAGTTACCCGAATTGAGATCCCAGCAGCAGGGTAATGATGAAGAGGGCTTTTGACACAAATACAATAAAAAATCTGAAATCAAAACCAAAGTATACACATCAGCTCAGGCAGCATATGTGCAGGAGGAAATAGTTAATAGCCTGGATGACACACAAAAATAAGATTTTTCACTGCATCTTAGTAATCGTAACAATGATAAACCAATACCAATAGCGGAAATGTGACAAAATAAATGTGTTTTAAGTTTGAGAAAACGGGAGAGTTGAAGCAAATGGAATGTCTGTAATAACTTGAAGATCAAAGCAGCCCAAACGATTCAATTCCTTTCAATGGTTTCTAAGAGAGGGAGCTAATCTGTCAGTGGAAATGTGTCTTGAGGGAAGTGGAAAAAAAAATCTGTTGGAACTATAAAATACAGAATGTAGTTACTAGACATCTGAAATGAAGGAGAATGCCAGAAATACTCAGCAGATCAGGTCATCTCTTGGATAGAGAAAACTTAAGTTAATGTTGCAGGTGGATGAGTTTATGTCAAACTGGTCAGTTTTGACTTAACCTTACTGTTGCTCGGGATTATGTTGGGCTTTGTTGGATTGGGGCAGGAGACTAAAGTTCAAGTGGAGGCAACTGGAAGCTCGGGATCAACACTGGAGACTTGATGGAGGCGTTCTGCAAAGAAGTCAGTTTCGCCAGTGCAGAAGAGAGAACATCTTGTGCATCAAATAGACCAAATAGACCAAATAGGAAGAAGTGCCAGTAAATTGCTGATTCTCCTGGAAGGACCATTTGGATTCCTGGAGGAAGAGGTAAAAGAGGTGTTTGATCTCCTGCAGTTGCTTGGGAGAGTTCCTTGAGAAGGGGAGTAATCGATGGAGATAGATGAGTGGCACAGTGGCGCAGTGGTAGAGTTGCTGCCTTACAGCGCTTGCAGCACCGGAGACCTGGTTCGATCCTGACTACGGGTGCTGTCTGTATGGAGTTTGTATATTCTCCCTGTGATCGTGTGGGTTTTCTCCGAAATCTTCCGTTTCCTCCCACACTCCAAAGACGTACAGGTAGTTTAGGTTAATTGGCTTGGTATTTGTGTAAATTGTCCCTAGTGTGGGTAGGATAGTGTTAATGTTCGGAGATCGCTGGTCAGTGTGGACTCGGTGGGCTAAAGGGCCTGTTTCCGTGCTGTGTCTCTGAACAAAACTAAACTAAAGATTGGACAGGGTATTTTGGAAGGAAGCAGTACGTTCAGAATGATGGAAATAGAGTAGGAGGAAAAGATGTCCCACACAGTAGGCTGGTCCAGAAGGTTAAGGCACATGGGGTGCAAGACAAGCTGGTTAATTGGGTCTAAAGCAAAAAAGGACAAACAATTAGAGGGAAATGGTCTTGAAGAAGGGTTTCAACCCAAAAAGTCCTCTTTCCACTGAGTTACTCCAGCTTTTTCTGTTTATATTCTGTTTCCTTCTGCAGTTACTGCCTGATCTCCAGCAGTTAGTTTTTTGCTCAAGACTCATGCATTGACACAGAATCATACAGCACAGAAACGGGCCTTTCAACTCAACTTATCTGTCTGTCTGTCTGTCTGTCTGTCTGTCTGTCTGTCTGTCTGTCTGTCTGTCTGTCTGTCTGTCTGTCTGTCTGTCTGTCTGTCTGTCTGTCTATTTATCTATCTCTATTTATCTATCTCTATTTACCTATCTCTATCTATCTATCTATCTATCTATCTATCTATCTATCTATCTATCTATCTATCTATCTATCTATCTATCTATCTATCTATCTATCTATCTATCTATCTATCTATCTATCTATCTATCTATCTTCTATCTATACTTAATTAAAACTCTGATCTTGTTATCTTCTGGTTTGGCGGTCATTCTATTTGTTCAAAAACGGTATGCGATAGCGCTATGAATTTTGCCAGCCTACTCACTGTTCTCCTGTGCTGCGATTGCACCGTTTCATTCTGATCGGTAGAAACTGGTAAGAGTTATCGAGGTTTGATTCTTTTTAAACGAGCGTGCGCAGATCGATTGCCTCTCCTGCCATTCAGCGTCGTGCGAATTGGTCCCTTCAACTGTCACTCCACGGGACGGTCCGCCCCTTCCAGCACCATCGAGTCTTTACTGCAGCTGCAGGAAGCTCTGGATGGTCGGCGGAGGTCTCCAACCGGACACAATTTTCGGAGGGAGGGATCGGACACAGCCCGACGCGGAGTCGGAGATGGAGCCGATGTCGCCAAACGGAAAGCGGAGATTCTGAACCCGGCGGAGGAGTGCGACCAGCGGCCAGCGACCAGCGGCCAGCGACCAGCGGCCAGCAACCAGCGACCGCTGTGAGTCCTCGTCGCACCACCAACCCCTTCCACTCTGGTCCCCCTCGCTGGCTCCTGTTTCTTTTTACACAGAGAGTGATAGGTGCCTGAAAAACACTGCCAAGGGTTGTGGATAGAACTAGATAGGCTAGTGGGGTCTAAGGAATATGGATCATATTTGGGTGGAAGGATTAGTGTATTTGGCATCATATTCAACACAGACATGGTGGGCCGATGGCCATGTTCTTTTGCTTTAGGTTCTATGTTCTATGTTAAATGGTATTACTGTAGATGGGCAAAAAGGTTGGCATGGTTTTAATAGGCTGAAGGGCCAAAAGGTCTATTTCTGTGCTGCACCAGGGTAGCACGGTGGCGCAGTGGTAGAGTTGTTGTCTTATGGGCCTGTCCCACATAGGCGATTTTTCAGACGACTGTCGGCGACTGTCAAATTGCTGGCAGTCGCCTGAAAAACCGGCAACTGGAACGGCGACTGTCAGAGTGGAACACACACACACACACACACACACACACACACACACACATCGCTTCCTTCACCAGTTTGTTATGCAGGTGAGGGACAGGGCAAGCGGGGGGAGTGCTGTCTGAGTGAAATTCACACGGTGCAAAGCCAAGGTGATACCGCAATGAACAGGAAGATTGGCGCTGCAATTATGATGGCTAAAGTAGTGTATGGTAAGTCCTTTAAAAGGGGGGGGGAGAGGGGGGAAAAGCTCGGTGGACATTTTGCATTACCGGTCGTTTATCCTATGTACCAAGAAGCTCTCTTTTATTATTAAAACTGGCAGGGAACATAAAAACTGACTACAAAGTTTTATAGATATGTGAAGAGAAAGAGATTAGTTAAAACAAATGTAGGTCCCTTGCAGTGATGGGAAACAAGGACATGGCAGACCAATTGAATAACTACTTTGGTTCCTTCTTCACTAAGGAAGACATAAATAATCTGCCCGAAATAGCAGGGGACCGCGGGTCAAAGGAGGAATTGAGTGAAATCCAGGTTAGTCGGGAAGTGGTGTTGGGTAAATTGAATGTATTAAAGGCCGATAAATCCACAGGGCCAGATAGGCTGCATCCCAGAGTACTTAAGGAAGTAGCTCCGGAAATAGTGGATGCATTAGTGATAATCTTTCAAAACTCTTTAGATTCTGGAGTAGTTCTTGAGGATTTGCGGGTAGCAAACGTAACCCCTCTTTTTAAGAAGGGAGGGAGAGAGAAAACGGGGAATTACAGACCAGTTAGTCTAACATCAGTAATGGGGAAACTGCTAGAGTCAGTTATTAAAGATGGGATAGCAGCACATTTGGAAAGTGGTAAAATCATTGGACAAAGTCAGCATGGATTTACGAAAGGTAAATCATGTCTGACGAATCTTGTGGAATTTTTCGAGGATGTAACTATTAGCGTGGATAAGGGAGAACCAGTGGATGTGGTGTATCTGGACTTCCAGAAGGCTTCCGACAAGGTCCCACATAAGAGATTAGTATACAAACTTAAAGCACACGGTATTGGGGGTTCAGTATTGATGTGGATAGAGAACTGGCTGGCAAACAGGAAGCAAAGAGTAGGAGTAAACGGGTCCTTTTCACAATGGCAGGCAGTGACTAGTGGGGTACCGCAAGGCTCAGTGCTGGGACCCCAGCTATTTACAATATATATTAATGATCTGGAAGAAGGAATTGAAGGCAATATCCCCAAGTTTGCGGATGACACTAAGCTGGGGGGCAGTGTTAGCTGTGAGGAGGATGCTAGGAGATTGCAAGGTGACTTGGATAGGCTGGGTGAGTGGGCAAATGTTTGGCAGATGCAGTATAGTGTGGATAAATGTGAGGTTATCCACTTTGGTTGCAAAAACAGGAAAGCAGACTATTATCTAAATGGTGGCCGATTAGGAAAAGGGGAGATGCAGCGAGACCTGGGTGTCATGGTACACCAGTCATTGAAAGTAGGCATGCAGGTGCAGCAGGCAGTGAAGAAAGCGAATGGCATGTTTGCTTTCGTAGCAAAAGGATTTGAGTATAGGAGCAGGGAGGTTCTACTTCAGTTGTACAGGGTCCTGGTGAGACCACACCTGGAGTATTGTGTACAGTTTTCTTCTCCAAATCTGAGGAAGGACATTCTTGCCATAGAGGGAGTGCAGAGAAGATTCACCAGACTGATTCCTGGGATGTCAGGACTGTCTTATGAAGAAAGACTGAATAGACTCGGTTTATACTCTCTAGAATTTAGGAGATTGAGAGGGGATCTTATAGAAACTTACAAAATTCTTAAGGGGTTGGACAGGCTAGATGCAGGAAGATTGTCCCCGATTTTGGGGAAGTCCAGGACAAGGGGTCACAGCGTAAGGATAAGAGGGAAATCCTAAGACCGAGATGAGCAAGACTTTTTTCACACAGAGAGTGGTGAGTCTCTGGAACTCTCTGCCACAGAGGATAGTTGAGGCCAGTTCATTGGCTATATTTAAGAGGGAGTTAGATGTGGCCCTTGTGGCTAAGGGGATCAGAGGGTATGGATAGAAGACAGGTACGGGATACTGAGTTGGATGATCAGCCATGATCATATTGAATGGCGGTGCAAGCTCGAAGGGCCGAATGGCCTACTCCTGCACCTAATTTCTTTGTTTCTATTATGGTTTATTAACAGGAAAAAAACGTATACTTAAATTTTGGAAAAACGCAACCACGCCAACGTTCAAAATGTGGATTTCAAATATGTCGGAAAGGCTACATCTTGAAGAAATGAGATTCCTCATACTAGACAAAGTAGACCAATTCTAGACACTAGTTACTAGACATCTGAAATGAAGGAGAATGCCAGAAAAACTCAACAGATCAGGCGATCTCTTGGATAGAGAAAACTTGATGTTACAGGTGGGTGAGTTTATGTCAAACTGGTCAGTTTTCACTTACCTTACTGTTCCTCAAGCTTATGTTGGGCTTTGTTGGATTAGGCCATGAGGCCAAAGGTAAAATGGGAGGTAAGTGGAAGCTCAGGATCAACACTGGAGACTTGATGGAGGCGTTCTGCAAAGAAGTCAGTTTCACCAGTGCAGAAGAGAGAACCAAATCATCAACCAATCAAACCAATCAAGATGAGCACCAAATGCAAGAGACCAAATAGGAAGAGGTGCCAGTAAATTGATGATTCTTCTGGAAGGACCATTTGGATTCCTGGAGGAAGAGGTAAAAGAGGTGTTTGATCTCCTGCAGTTGCTTGGGAGAATTCCTTGAGAAGGGGAGTAATTGATGGAGATAGATGGGTGGCATGTTGACGCAGCGGTAGAGTTGCTGCCTTACAGCGCTTGCAGCACCGGAGACCCGCGTTCGATCCTGAGTACGGGTGCTCTCTGTATGGAGTTTGTACATTCTCCGTGTGATTGTGTGGGATTTCTCTGAAATCTTCGGTTTCCTCCCACACTCCAAAGAAGTACAGGTAGTTTAGGTTAATTGGCTTGGTATTTGTGTAAATTGCCCCTAGTGTGTGTAGGCTAGTGTTAATGTTCGGGGATTGCTGGTCAGTGCGGACTCGGTGGGCCAAAGGGCCTGTTTCCGTGCTGTGTCTCTGAACAAAACTAAACTAAAGATTGGACACGTTATTTGGGAAGAAAGCAGTACATTCAGAATGATGAAAATAGAGTAGGAGGAAAAGATGTCCCACACAGTAGGCTGGTCCAGAAGGTTAAGGCACATGGGGTGCAAGACAAGCTGGTTAATGGGGTCTAAAGCAAAAAGGACAAACAATTAGAGGGAAATGGTCTTGAAGAAGGGTTTCAACCCAAAAAGACCATGTGGCGACTGCATGGATGGGTAAAGATACTAAATAGGTATATCTCTCCTAACTACTATTTTTCTATTTACTCCTTTTTTCTCAATCTCCTTAGCTTCTTATCTCTGCTTCTCTGTCTCTCTTGCTATCTGTTTCTACTCGCTTGTCTATCTATCTCAACACCCTTTATTTTCCTTTTTCTATCACTGCTCTTTTATTATTAAATTAAAAATAAGAAGTTGTACAAGAATGGTAATGTGTATGTATGTATCAGGTACTTAGGTACCACATCACTGTACTTCTAACAAAAAAAACACAATAATAAATAAATAAATACATTTTAAGAAGTACAAACCAGTGAAACCAGTACAAAGAGCCAAATGGCCACATTATGTGTTCATTTTAGTTTAGTTTAGTTTAGAGATACAGTCCCTTCGGCCCACCGAGTCTGCACAGACCGGCGATCACCGCACATTTTGCATAAACCTGTACGTCATTGGAGTGTGGGAGGAAACCGAAGATCTCGGAGAAAATCCACGCAGGTCACGGGGAGAACGTACAATCTCCATACAGACAGCACCCGTAGTCGGGGTCGAACCTGGGTCTCCGGCGCTGCAAACACTGTAAGGCAGCAACTCTGCAGCTGTCCCACCGTGGCCACTCTTAATGATCTAGTTTTTGATCTTCGTGACATTAACAGATCGCAGGAACATCTACTGCTGCTTCTCATGTCTGATTGGTACTCAGTCATTCCAGATGAATGGATATTATTGTGGCACATGAGCCTGAAGGTCAGTTGTGAGGGGATCAGGCATCTGTAATTCTTGCCAGTGTTCATTTTCCAGGCTCACACATGACTAAAAGCCACTTGAACTTCATCCAAGTACCTCTGGACCATAGTCCAACATAACGTAATGATTTCACGAGTCGGGTATTGAAAAATATGGGAAGGAAAGAAAAAGAAACCCAATTCTTTGGAAATATTAAAAACCTTTCTTTACAATCCAGGAGCACAATGAAGAAAGCTCACTGATGACTCTGATAAAACAATGTTTTCTTTCCACAGAAATGAGGTATATTTGTTCTAATCCTTTGACTATTCTCAAGCGTTAAACTATGTCAAAAGTGAGCACACTTAATTGACTCATACTTTTCAGCATTGATTACGCTAGGGACTAGTAGAACTGCATCCTGTCACACTGCCTTTTTCTTCCAGGAAATAAGTTTTGGACCAGGGCCAGACAGATGGCTTTCTGATGATTGTCAAGGGACAAAGCAAAATGAATGCCCTTTGTATAACACCGGAGTGCCTCAAATTTGGCACAGTCTGGCATTTAACTGGCACTGTCATTCGGTGAGGGCTCAATAGGAGAGAAAACCGTGTAACGGCGTGAGGGACGGGATGAGGCGGGAGGCACGGACAGGTTCAGGAAGCAGGGTAATATATTTTTGGCAACATTTTAAAATTCTGTTTGAATCATATCTCTCTCAGATCCCATGAGTAAAATCCTTCTGAATGTTAAACCGTATTTTCAGAACCGTCCAATTAAACAGGGTGGATCAGTCACTACATCTCTGAACGTCTCAGACATTAAATGCAGATCTTGTGCAAAACCAAGTTAAACAGATTAGGTTGGTCTCAGGATTTTTTCCCCGCTCTGCATCAAGTGAATTGGCATAAACCGGAGTGACGTTAGCAGCAATATAGCCATTCCCAGAACCTCCAGTTAAAGGAGAAGGAAAGTAACACCGTATCCTGATTTGAAAAATGCCAGAATAAATCCCAAGATGAAACATTATTGCCTTTTGTGGACCCTTTTGCCACATGAAGAACAATGGTGGCGCAGGGGTAGAATTGCTGCCTTACAGCGGCAGAGACGTGAGTTTGACCCTGACTATGGGTGCGATATGTACGGAGTTTGTACGTTCTCCATGTGACCTGCATGGGTTTTCTCCGGGTGCTCCTGTTTCCTCCCATACTCCAAAGACGTACAGGTTTGTAGGCTCATTAGCTTCGGTAAAATTGTGGGTTGTCCCTAGTGTGTGTGTGTGTGTAGGATAGTGATAGTGTGCAGGGATCGCTGGTGGCACGGACTCAGTGGGCTAAAGGGTCTGTTTCCCTGCTGTATCTCTAAACTCAAAACCACATCAGCAAGATATATGGAATGGGATCCCAACCGCAGCTAGACTCTCCAGGAAGGGAGTGAGGGTCACAGAGTAATGGAAGCTGCACAGAAACAAGCACTACCACGCAACTTGTCCTTGCCGGTTAAGATGTCTACCTAGCAAAGACATAAATTGCTGGAGATACTCAGCGGGTCAGGCAGCATCCTTGGAGACTATGGATTGGTGATGTTTCGGGTAGGGGCCCTTTTTCAGACTCAGGCTTCAGATCCAAAACATCACTTATCCATGTTCTTCAGGGATGCTGCCTGACCCGCTGAGTTGTACTCCAACAATTTGTTTTCCTTGACAAACCTCCACCTGCAGTTCCTAGTTTCTATAAAATGACTATCTATTAGTTTTAAAGTAATTATGATTTTTTAATGTTACCAGGACAGAGGGTCTGAGCTATAGGCAGAGGTTGAGTAGGCTGTCCCTATTCCTTGGGGCGCAGGAGGCTGAGGTGTGATCTTATAGAGGTGTATAAGATCATGAGAGGAATAGATTAAGTGGATGCGCAGAGTCTCTTGCCCAGAGTAGGTGAATCGCAGACCAGAGGACATAGGTTTAAGGTGAAGGGGGAAAGATTTAATAGGCATCCACGGGGTAACCTTTTCACACAAAGGGTGGTGGACGGATGGAACAAGCTGCCAGAGGAAGTAGTTGAGGCAGGGACTATCCCAACATTTAAGAAACAGTTATATGGATCCAGTTCATGGATAGGACAGGTTTGGAGGGATATGGACCAAATACTGGCAGGTGGTAATAGTGTAGTTGGGACATGTTGGCCGGTGTGGGTAAATTGGGCTGAAAGACCTGTTTCCACATTGCATCACTCTATGACTCTCTGAAGAATGATAGGAATAGCACAAGTTGAGGTCCTAAATTAGGGAGAGATGATTTTGGAGATATCAGGCAGGAACAAGCAGAGATCAATTGTGCGTTTGCAGGTAAAGGGGTGGCTGGCAAATGAGATGCTTTCAAAAGTGAGATCGTAACAGTACAGGAGCAGCAAGTTCCTGTTTGAGTGAAGGGCAAGGCCAGCATGTTTTGGGAATCCTGCATTGACAAATGTTGAGACTCGGCAGGATGAATAGGGAAACATGCAGCCAATTAAGACAGTCAGGATCTAGAGGATCTCTTCTTCAGCATAGAACGACACTTAAGAAGGCACGCAGGAAGACAAAAAGTGGACATGAAATGGACCTGCAGTCAAGATAAAGGAAAATCCCAAGAATAGGTTCTCTTAAAGATCAGTGTGGCCATCTTTGTTTAGAACCAAAAGAGATGGGGGAGATATTAAATGGATACTTCTCATTTGTTTTTACAGAAAAGATCGTAGAAGCTAAGGAGTTGAGGCATAGGAGTTATGATGTCTTAGATCAAATGCGAACAACCCACATATTGGTGGAGTTGCGGGGTTGAAGACGACCTGGAGCGGGGCCTTACTTCGCCCTTTGCGGCTTTGATGGCCACAGGACTTGCTGGTGCCCGCCGGGGGCTCTAACATCAGGACCTGGAGCACAGCCTTGCATCGCGCGGCCATAATGGCCGCGGGACTTATTTACCATCGCCCGCCGGGGGCTTTGACTGACATTGGAAGAAGAATGGGGAGTGCAGGGGAGAGATAAGACTTTGCCTTCCATCACAGTGAGGAGATTCACTGTGATGGATGTTTGTGTAAATTGTGTTGTGTCTTGGTTCTTTTCTTGTATGTATGACTGCAGAAACTAAATTTTGTTTGAACCTCAATGAGGTTCAAATGACAATAAACTGTATTGTATTGTATCGTATTTTATTGTATTAAAGTGCATTAAAATGGACAAATACGCAGGGTGTGACCAAGTGCATCCTCAGCACGTGGGAAACTATAGAGCTATGGAGGAAATTGCAGTGGCCCTTGCTGAAATATTCATATCATATTAAGATAAAGTTAAGGGCCTGTCCCACTGTACGAGGTAATTCAAGAGCTCTCCCGAGTTAAAAAAATAATCAAACTCGTGGTAAGCACGTAGAATGTACGTAGCGGGTATGTCGGAGCTCGGGACATCTCTTAGCGGCTCGTAACACTAACGGCAGGTACTCGGGAAAGGCGGTAAGCTCGTGAAGACTCATGAAGATTTTTCAACAATGTTGAAAAATGTCCACGAGAGCCCCGAGTACCTACGAGCGGCTATTACTGTAATTCTCTGAGTTCGAATCAGGGGAAACTCGGGAGAACTCGTGAATTACCTCATACAGTGGGACAGGCCCTTTAGGTAAAGTTCCGGAAGACTGGAAAATGATTAATGATGTACAATTATTTACGAAGGGCAGCATGGACAGGTCAGGGAGCTACAGGCTGGTGAACCTGATATCAGTGGTGGGAAAGTTGTTGGAGAGGATTATTTGAGTCAGGATCCATCACCATTTGAATAGGCACAGACTGATTAGAGATAGTCAGCAAGGGTTTTTGCCTGGGAAATAATATCTCATAAATCTGATGGTGCTTTTAGAAAGGTCAACAGTAGGACTTATGAGAGCAGGGCAGTGGATTTTTGTCTACATGGATTTCGGCAAGGCTGTTGTCTAAGTCCTGCACGTAGGCTAGTCTAGAAAGTTAGATCGTGTGGAATCCAAGGTGAACTCACCATTTGGTTCAACATAGGCTGTGAAGAAGGAGTCAACGTGTAGTTGTAGTAGGTATTAGAGGGCTGTATTTATGATTGGAGGGCTGGAGTGCCGCAGGGGTCAGTGCTGGGTCCGCTGTTGTTTCTTGTCTATATTCATGATTTGGATAACAATGTAGTTAATGTTGAAAGTAAATTTGCTGAGGACGCCACAGTAGGTGGTACAGTAGACAGTGAGGAAGGTCTACACAATTTAGATCAGTTCTAAGGTAGGCCAAGGAATGGCATAAGGAATTTAACTCTGACAAGTGTGAGGTGTTGCATTTTAGTATGTCAAACAAAGACTTTACGCTTACACTTTAAATGGTAGAGCCCCAGAACGTGTTGCAGAATAGAGATCTGGATGTACAGGTGCATAGTTCCTTAAGAGTGGTGAATCAGGTAGACATTGTGGGGAAGAGGCATTTGGCATGATTGCTTTCATTGGGAAGAGTATTGAGTAGAAAAATCAGGACATCGTGATGCAGCTGCACAGGTCATTGGTGAAACCATATTTCTGGCTACCATCTACAGGAAGGAAGTTATTATGTTTCAAAGGGCTCAAAAACAAAGGGCGAAGAACATTATCAAGGACAGCTCCCATCCTGCATTTGGCCTGTTCAACCTGCTACCCTCAGGGAGGCGCTATAGGTGCATCAGCACAAGGACAAATAGACTCAAGAACAGTTTCTTTCCAAAATCCATCATCTCCCTGAACTCACACATGCATTGACTTCACAGCCTAACCCCCGGACTTTCATCTATCCACCTACTGTAATTTGTACTGTAACTGTAACCCATACTGGATATAGGAATCCTATTATCCATTCTATTTATCCATTGTCTTTTTATAGATATGTATATAGCGCTGCAGAAACTGTGCACCTTCCCCCCCCCCCCTTTTTGTCTTGTTTTTGCACTGAGTAGGAGCAGTTTTTAATCTCACTGTACATGTGTATAGTGACAATAAAAGGCATTCTGATTCTGATTCTGATTCTGAAAAGAGACTCACCGGGATGTTATCTGGACGTGGGCTTGAGATGTTGGAAAAAGTTGGATAGGCAGCGACCTTTTACTTTATACCGTCGGGGGCTGAAAGGTGACTTATTGAGCAGTAAAAACATATTTTTTATTGATTTTAAAAATATATATCTAGAATAATTTGTCTGCATGTATTGCACCTATAGGCCTGTTAAGCTGCTGCGAAGAAGAATTTCATTATTCTGTTATCAATACATCTGATACGGGTTAGGACAGGCACAGTCTTTTCTCCAGGATAGAGGATTTAAAAACAAGAAGGCATAGAATTAAGGCGGGTCAAGAGAGATTAAAAAGTGTCCTCAGAGGAACCTTTTCACTGGGAGCCTGGTCCCCATCTGGAATAAGCTACCAGAGTATGCTATAGAACTGGATACAATTACGACTTTCAAAATACATTTGGACAGAAACGGAGAAGCGGGGCATGGAAGCTGGAGGAAGGGAGCAAGCCCAGTGAAAGGATATCATGAGTACTTCTGCCATCTCCGAGCTGTGGTGATCCTGGTTGAATTCTGCCATTATCTTTGTAAATTCTCCCTGTAACTGCTTGCGTTTTGAGTCATAGTCATACAGCATGAAAAACGGCTCCAACCCCTTTAAACCTTTCCTACCCATGTACCTGTCCAAGTATCTTCAAAATGATGTTCTTGTACCTGCCTCAACTACCTTCTCTAGCAACTCATTCCAAATACCTCCGAGTGAAAAAGTGGCCCCTCAGGTTCCTATTAAATCTTTCCCCTCTCACTTTAAATTTCTGGGTAGTCTTGTTTCCTTCCACATTGTAAAATTGCCCCAATATGCAGATGGGTTAGAATTAATGAGAGCATAGAAAGAATTAGTTGAAGGGAAAATTAAAAGTGAATGGGATTGCTCCATAAGTCAGCATTGGCAGACTGGGGTACACAGTCTCTTTCTGAGTGTAAAATAAATATGAAAATATGTAAGACAGAAATTTGAGGTTATTTTTATCATCTGAGTCCAGGTGGGATTATATTAATTTCCACCCATGTGAGGAAGCATTATTTTTTACTGATAATAATAACTCAACAATGTTTTGTGTCTATGAAGCCCTTAGAAGGAGACGGATTTAATTTCATATAATGAATGCAGATGAAGTCTGTGTTAAAAGGGAATAGAGTAACTGAAGCTAACAGTGTCTTCTAAACATCCTTCATCAGTTAAATCAAACCAGCAATTAAAAGGAGTTCATAAGCCAATGCCCAAGAGCTGGATAACATTACACAGCAGTTTGACTGGCTGCAGTACATAACTGAGGTTGATCAACAGTGAATACGATCATCATGACACAAGCACATTGGAAGACTCCGAGTTAAATGAACAGCTCTGTTCAGAATCATAAGTAGAGTCATGGAGTAATACAACATGGAAACAGGTCTATTGGCCCATCTCGCCTCTACTGACAATTTTGCCCCATCTATTAGAAACATAGAAACATAGAAAAATAGGTGCAGGAGTAGGCCATTCGGCCCTTCGAGCCTGCACCGCCATTCAATATGATCATGGCTGATCATCCAACTCAGTATCCCGTACCTGCCTTCTCTCCATACCCCCTGATCCCTTTAGCCACAAGAGCCACATCCAACTCCCTCTTGAATATAGCCAATGAACTGGCCTCAACGACCTTCTGTGGCAGAGAATTCCAGAGACTCACCACTCTCTGTGCAAAGAATGTCTTCCTCATCTCGGTCCTAAAGGAATTCCCCCTTATCCTTAGACTGTGACCCCTTGTTCTGGACTCCCCCAACATCGGGAACAATCTTCCTGCATCTAGCTTGTTCAACCCCTTAAGAATTTTGTAAGTTTCTATAAGATCCACCCTCAATCTTCTAAATTCCAGTGAGTACAAGCCGAGTCTATCCAGTCTTTCTTCATATAAAAGTCCTGACATCCCAGGAATCCGTCTGGTGATCTAGTCCTATTTGCCTGCATTTGGCCTATTTCCCTCTAAACATTTCCCATCTATCTACCTGTCCAAGTCTCTTTTAAATGCTGTCATAATATCTGCTTCAACTACCTCCCCTGGCAGCTCGTTCCATATGCGCACCATCCTCTGAGTGAAAATGTTGCCCCTCAGGTTCCTTTTAAATCTTGTTCTTCTCACATTAAACCTATGTCCACTGGTTTTTGATTCTCCTACCCTGGGTAAAAGATTGCGCATTCACCCTATTTATTCCCCTCATGATTTTATACACTCTAACCTCCTGCGCTACAAGGACTAAAGACCGAGCCAATTATTCCAGAATGTTGAACCAAACGCGTTGTTGCATGAAAATAATGAAACAGTGTTGAAGACCTCCCTGCTCCACATCTGTAGCTGATGTCATTGATGGTGCAACGCAACATTGGCAGGACTGTCTGCAGCTGAAATTTGAAAGGAGACAACATTTAAACTGTTACACCTCAAGTAAAGCTGTTGAGTTATTGTGTGTTTTCTCAAGCTGGATTCTGACTGTAGAACGTACAGCTCGGGTACAGTTCCAATGTCCAAATACCGCATTGCAAACATTTTACTTTTTCTCTGGAACTGTTATAAGGTTGTAAGGACATAAGTGATAGGAGAGGAATTAGGCCATTTGGCCCATCAAACCTCCCCCCCCCCCCCCCCCCCCCCCCCCCGAGTCCCATTTTCCTGCCTTCTCCCCAGAACCCCTGACACCCCTGGCAGTAGTATGGCAGAATGCTGAGAAATGGTATCATGCACTCTAGTACTCTTCTCTTTGCTCCACCTGTTGTACTTGTCTTTAGCTTCATTGTATCCATACGTAGTATTATCTGATTTGATTAGATAGCATAGATTGTCAAAGTATCTCGGTATCACCCCACAACCTCCTGCGCTGAATGGAATAGAGTCCCAGCCTGATCAACATCTCCCTATAGCTTAGACCCTCGAGTCCTGGCCACATTCTCGTAAATCTTTTCTGTGCACTTTAAAGCTTGACAACATCTTTCCTATAACATGGTGCCCAGAACTGAACACAATATTCTGAAGGGTTACACAAAAAGCTGGAGAAACTCAGCGGGTGCAGCAGCATCTAAGGAGCGAAGGAGATAGGCGACGTTTCGGGTCGAGACCCTTCTTCAGACTGGTCAGGGATCAGGGAAACGAGAGATATAGACGGTGATGTGGAGAGATAAAGAACAATGAATGAAAGATATGCAAAAAAGTATCGATGATAAAGGAAACAGGCCATTGTAAGCTGTTTGTAGTGTGAAAATGAGAAGCTAGTGCGACTTGGGTGGGGGAGAGATAGAGAGAGAAGGAACGCCAGGGCCCGAGGGCTGAGGGAGAGGTGGGAAGGGGAGGAGGCAGCCAGGGTTAACAGAATTGAGAAAATTCAATGTTTAAGCCCAGAGGATGCAGACTCCCCAAGCGGAATATGAGGTGCTGTTCCTCCAACTTGCGGTGTTGCTCACTCTGGCCGTGGAGGAGGCCCAGGACCGAGAGGTCGGAAACGGAATGGGAGGGGGAGTTGAAGTGCTGCGCCACCGGGAGCACAATATTCTAAACGTGGCCTCCCCAATGTCTTATATAACTGCAACATGACCTCCCAACTTCTGTACCCCATACTCTGACTGATGATGGCCAATGGGCCAAATCCTTTTTGACCATCCTATCTATCTGTGATGCCACCTTCAAGGAACTATGTACCTGCACTCCTAGATCCTTCTGCTCTACAACACTCCCCAGAGTCCTAGCATTCACAGGTGAACAAAAGAGGAGAACTGGCTGATCTTTGTTGCCTTCCACCACAGTGAGGAATGCTGTGGTGGATGTTTGTGTTAAATCTTATTGTGTATTGAGTGCTCTTTTTAAGTGCATCACTTCCGGCAAATTCATTTCACTGCACCTTCGGGTGCATGTGACAAATAGAATTGACTTTGACTTTCATTGTGTAGGTGAAGGTCATGCCCATGGTAGACTTTACAAAATGCAACACATATTTATCTATATTAAATTCCATCAACCATTCCTCAGCCCATCTGGCCAAGCAATCAAGATCCTGCTGCATTTTTTGACATCCATCTTCACTATGTGCAATATCACCCACTTTTGTATTATCTGCAAACTTCCTTATCTTGCCATGTACATTCTCATCCAAATCATTAATATAGATGAGAAACAGTAACGGGCCCTGCACCGAACCCTGATGCACACCATTAGTCAGAGGCCTCCGGTCCAAGAAGCAACCTTCCACCATTACCCTCTGCTTCTTTCCACGAAGCCAATTTTCTATCCATTCAGCTATCTCTCCTTGGATCTCCTTTGAATTCATTAAAAAAAATATGAATAATGAAGCTATCCTGCCATGCCTAACCATCACCAGTCTCAAGTAATGAACTGCCTTGAAATGATCATTCTGCTTGTCTGAAATCCAGTACTGGAAGTGAAGGCATTTCCTTTAACTGAATATCAGAATTCCACTGTTTCAGTCCCTGGCATGGAACCCATTCCCAAATTTCTGGTCCATATGGAATAAAGGGATTTGGGGAGAAAGCAGGAACAGGGTACTGATTTTTGATAATCAGCCATGATCATATTGAATGGTGATACTGGCTCGAAGGGCCGAATGGCCTACTCCTGCACCTATTTCTATGTTTCCAAGTTTCTAAGTTCGATCCCCTGGACAGGAACATGGGAATGATTAATGTGACGTGGATTGTCTTAGGTTGAAGCAGACTGTTTGTATGTATTAACCCCAAGATACGTTTTGGGTCTCATTTATAAATTAATAGTAACAATGCTTCCAAATCAGTGGCAGTAATGCCCCTGTCCCACTTAGGAAACCTGAACGGAAACCTCTGGAGACTTTGTGCCCCATCCAAGGTTTCCGTGTGGTTCCCAGAGGTTTTTGTCAGTCTCCCTAATGGTCGAAAGTGGTTTCCGCTTCTTCTATGTTCCGGCGATTATTTCAAAAAAATTGAAAAAACTTCCGGGAACCTGACAAAAACCTCCGGGAATCCCCGGGAACCGCACGGAAACCTTGGGTGGGGCGCAAAGTCTCCAGAGGTTTCTGTTCAGGTTTCCTAAGTGGGACAGGGGCATTACTGACTCTGCCCTTGCCCCATTTATCTGCTGCCGAAAGCCTCATCTATATCTTTTTTTTGTTCACTCTCTTAGCTATCACTTTGCATTTCAGCCTCCACTGTTCTACTCACCACAAAATCATGGTCATCGGAACCTGTCTCCTCATGTGTGCCAAATTCCTTCACCCATCATCCCCGTGTTTGCTGATTGACACTGGTCCCAGTTAAGCAGTGCCTTCTCATTTCTGTTTTCATACTTCGCCAAAGTGCGGCACACCAACCCTGCAACCTCTGCACTACTCAAACCCTGGCCCATTGATCATGCTTGATTTTAGTTGCCTCACCACTGACCAGAGTGCTTTCAGCTGACAATGTCCTAAGCACTGATATTTCCCTCTATAAACCTTTGCACCTTCCATCTCGTAAGGTCATAGGGGATAGGAATAGAACTAGGCCATTTGGCCCATCATCTACTCCACCATTCAATCATGGCTCATCTATCTCTCCCTCCTAACCCCATTCTCCTGCCTTCTCCCCGTAACCACTGACACCTGTACTAATCAAGAATCTATCTATCTCTGCCTTAAAAATATCCACTGACTTGGACTCCAAGGCCTTATGTAGCAAATAAATCCACAGATTCACCACCCTCTGACGAAAGAGACTTCTCCTCATCTGCTTCCTAAAATAACGTCTTTTAATTCTCAGCCTATGACCTCTAGATCTAGACTCTTCCACTAATGGAAACATCCTCTACACATCCACTCTATCCAAGTCTTTCACTATTCTGTATGTTTCAATGAGGTCCCTCCTCATTCTTCTAAACTCCAGTGAGTACCGGCCCAGTGCCAACAAACATTCATCATAGGTTAACCTATTCATTCATGGGATCATTCTTGTAAATCTCGTAGATTTACCTTAAAAATGTCCTCGTTTACCCTGATTTGGGCCTATCTTCCTATCTCCTGAAGTGAAAAGGCACCAGCTCGGTTTTGTAGATGCTCTTGCAAAGTTCTGTGCAACACTCTACAAAGGTAAAGGCACTATACAGATGAAAGTTGCTATTGTCAAAGCATATGAATGTCGATTGTTGTTGTTGTTAATAATAATAACTAGCAAAAAATATTGGATTATTTTGAATTAACCTGGATTGTACCCAGAGAAAGAGATTTCAACTATTCTTTTTATTAGTTGCTGCCTTATTTTATTCTTGGTTGTAATTTTAAACTCTCAGGAGTACTTTCCCATGATCATGTCGAGGGCCCCGAGACCAGCAGGAACTGATTTGTGTCATTCAGAAAACTTCATCCAGGCCAGTGGCAAAGATGCTTTATTTCTAAAATCACTTGCAGTACGGAGGAAGGAAAACACCAACAAAGTGTGAACCAGAGACTCAGAAAGAAGGAAACTGATCCCCACACGTGCATTATTCAACTAAATCAACATTTCATCCCATCCCACAAAAGGGTTGTCTTCTTCTTAGGCTCCCTTTGGTCATGGCTGACCATGGGTGTCTCCAGGGTTGGAGGACGCCAGTGCGTGACTTTGTTTAACGTGGGGAGACTGGTGCACAGACAGCCACCACATGGGTCCTTGACAGATCTGAGTCTGGATCCTGTGGCATGGAGTCCAAGATGACCGGAGACCCTTTTCCGCAGCAGCCTTCACCCGCCTTCCCAGCTGTTGTGACGCTACACTAAGGTCAGCCATTGTCCTCCACCTGTTCCACCATTGGTTGGATTGCTCTTTGTCAGAGTCCTCTCCCTCGACCTTACCGCCATAGGTGGCCATAGCTGCAGACGGCATCGCTCTCAGGATCTCAGGACCACACAAGCTTCTCCACCACGATAAGGTGACAATCCACAAAGGGTTGCAGTTTGTATTAAATTGATGCAACAACCGGCAGAATGGCGTAGTGGCAAAGTTACTGCCTTAAACCCCTGTCTCACGGTGCGAGTTGTCCCACGAGGTACCCCGAGTTTTCACTCGCGGTAATCCCGTACAATCAACGTAGCGGAAACGTCGGAATTCGCGCGAGCAACTTAGCGACTCGTGGTGCTAACGGTAGGTACCCGTGAAACTTGTGAACTCGTGAAAAAAATCAAACATGTTTGATATTTTCCACGAGTCAAATGTAATGTTCAAGTTAAAAATTGAAACATTTAAACTCGTTGTCATAACGTAGTGGCCCGTGCGTTTACCTTATTGATCCGTGAGTCTACCGTGGCACCGTCAATGGAAACTTTTCATTCCCCAGGTGGGAATGGAGTTACCCGAGGCCAGACTCCAATAGTAGCAGCATTGAAAGTGACAGCAGAAGGCGGGAGCAGGAACCTTCATTTGAATTTACACTGAGGTTAAATGGATTGTCATCCATGATCATAAAAAGTCGCATATTGGATGTAGTGGGTTTATTTACGGGTGACTGTGGCTACCGATGACTGTGACTGTGATCCGGGAGGAGGGGGGGGGGGGGGGGGGGGGGCACACTATTCACTTTCCCACAAGCATTTACCAAGATTGTCTAATATTTTGTTGACCTCATGTACATGCTTTCAATATTCACTTTACACCACGTATTGTGACTTTGTCAAGACCCTTCTGGAAGTCCGTATTCAGGTTGTTAATGTTTGCCCTCAGCATTCATTGCTTTCAGAAAGATGCTTGCTACCGACAAACTCACCACGACAATGCACAACTACCCGATACAAACAACATTAGGTTTAGATTTATTACTTTCATGTGTAAAGTTATGTTTTGCATGCTATCCAGTCAAATCAGATAATACTATACATAAATAGAAATAAACTAAATTCAAGTACATAGATCGGGACAGAAACAAAATGCAGATCTTGTCGTTCTCAATATTTTAGCGCTGAATTCCAGAGACAAAGACCAATGGCCACAATGGGGTAGAGGAGAATCGAACGGTCCCCCAACTTATGGAAGGACCATTCAAAAGCCTGATAACAGAGGGAAAGAATGCATTCCTGATTCTACTGATGCGCACTTTTAAGCTTCTGTTTCTTCTTCCGATGGGAGCGGGGAGAGGAAGGAATGGCCCTGGTAGGAAAGGTCTTTAGTTCAGATGGCTGCTTTCCTGAAGCAGCATGAAATCGACTTGTACTCAATGGTGGGGAGTTTGATCTGTATGATGAGACGCAGAGATGTAGAGTGGGGGTAGAGTTGGGGAAGTACCACTAGTTCCCCACACATACAGCGTCTGCTCCTGTCCCTCTGTCCCTGTTCTGCCTGTGCTTCCTACACACCCTGGCTCTTCTGTACTGTTTTGTTTTCATTATTGCTTCATACTGCACAGAAACGGGCCCTTCAGGTTGGGAACTACAGTTAGTTTGGAAATTAGCAAGCAGACAAAAATGCTTCCATGTAGCCTTCCAGCAGTGACGAGGCACCATGATCTCATGATCAACCCAATCACCGGAGCCCAACTATGGGTTTAACTACCATAGAAATTGACAAACAATCGCTTCCTTTGATATTTGAACAACGAAACTCTATTAAACAATGTAACACACAACCTTTGTATTTTAGCTTGCAGTAACATAAATAAACTTAGTTATTCAAAACACCACAGGAAAATAACTTGATTACTGCAAGGGTGAAACACCTTTTCCCCATTGCTATGATTTTCTATTAAAAAAACTACGTTACTTCGCAAAGCAACAATCATGTTACAGCAGAATTACTGTCCTTGTTGAATGTGAGTGTCTCTGTCTCCATCTTCTCTTCAAGCCTTTAACCTATTCCTGTTGGGACCCAATACCCGTGCTCGTTCTTTCAGGCTGGGTTCGGCTTCCCAAACACTTTTCCACTCGCTGTGTGCGGCTCCCACGCTCCCGTCAAACTCACCTGCTTCTGATTCCCGCACTCCCTCCTTGATTTGGTTCCCGCACTTCCTAACCACCCCATCTAGCTGTGCTAAGTAGAAACATATAACTGCAGATGCTGGTTTATACCAAAGATAGACACAAAGTGCCCGAGTAACTCCATAGATCAGGCAGTATTTCTGGAGAAATGTTTTGGATCCGGACCCGTCTAACGAAACGACACCCACCCTTTTTCTCCACAGATGCTGCCTGACCCACGGAGTTACTCCGGCATGTTGTGTCTATCTTTTATCCAGTTGTGATGTTGCCTTCAAGTAATTTGTTTTCACTTGTACAACAACGTTCCTTGTTGATACGATATTCCCAATGTTGCTACCACTCATTGCACATGTCCGAATTTTTCAGCGCTCCTAAAGTGCAACACCTCAGACCTATCATCATTATATTTCACTTGCCCCTCCAAATATAACAAACCTTCGCCAGCTGGTCTTCTAACTACGTGATGTGCGTTTCTAACAAATCATAAGTATAACTGCTCTGGCACTGGAGGGTGCGCATTTTCCCTTTTATAGGTTATATAAATAGATGCAGCCGCGCTGAATTCTATCTTTAACTCAAAGCCGCAGGATGGAGATGTTTTCTTTAACATTGTTGCTTTATTAAAACATACCTTCATTCACGGTTGGCTCAAGTGTAATGGGAGGGGAACTTGGTAACTCTGGAGACAAACTCGGAACATCGCAGATTACCATACCCGTGGGAACTCGCCTCAAACACTTGCACATCAACTTGGAATATCGTACACAACCACGAGTCTGTCACTCTGGGTCACTCGTGTGTCAACTCGCACCGTGAGACAGGGCCTTTAAGGCGCCAGAGACCTGGGTTTCATGCTGACTACTATACGGAGTTTGTACTTTCTCCCAGTGACTGTGTGGGTTTTCTCCGGGTGCTCCGGTTTCCTCCCACACTTCAAAGAGGTACAGATTTGTAAGTTAATTGGCTACCTACAGGGTGAGATTGAATCTGAAGTAGTCTCCTTGGTAAATAAAAAGCATATACTTGCAACAGGAAAATGCAATGAAGCTTTACTGGGCTAATTCCAGGAATAGATTGCCATCTGACCTCCTGCTCCTGGAATTCACTTCTTTGAAAAAAAATGTAATGAGAAAAAATGTGAAGCCAGCAAAACAGAGCATTTTTTAAAATCAGGACAGATTAGGAAAAAATGATGTTCAAAGGAACCTGACACTCCAGTCTCTGAAAACTAACAAGTAGGTGCAGAAGGTAACAAGGATGGCAAATTATCAAATGTTGTCCCTTACCACAAGAATTGAGAACAGGAATAGGCGTCACACTGCAATTATATAGGGTGAAACTGAACATAAAATAATGTTAGTTTCCTTGCTAACAAAAAAAAGATATAGTTGCCAAAGCACGATGCTTCTTTCGTGTGGTGTGCACAGCCTAAAGTTTAGGATAACTTGTTCTATTTGGTCTTCCGTTTGTGCACGTCGAGTTGATTGCATTAGTCAAAACAGGGCGGACCACATGAAGGTTGCAATCTTCCACCCTAAAGCAAGATGCAATGAAGATTTGCTGGGCTTTTTCCTGGTCCTGGCTTTGCTACTGGAAGTAATTTATTTGTTCCAAGTCTGGATCAATAGGCAACAGGCCCTTCAGCCCACAATGTCCAAGCAGGACATGATGCCAAGTTAAACTAATTTCCTCTGCCTGCATGTAATCCACGTCTCATTTTCTTGCATATCCAAGTGCCTATGTAAAAGCCTTTTAAAATCTATCTACCTCTACCACCATCACCGGCAGCACATTCCAGGCACCCACCATTCTCTGTGTAAAAAACTTGCCCTGCAAGTATCCTTTAACCAAAGCTGCAATTAATTATCTAACTGAGTGGCCCTGGTGTAGTCAAGACTGAACCTCAGTGCGCAGATTATACATATGCGCCATTTGATAGAACTATTGACAACACCTTTCATCATTTTGCTGGTGACTAGTGTAATCAATTGAATCCCCCTCCCATCCTCTCATTAGTTAGTGATCAGAGTTTGCCCAAAAGGAAGAAATACACTGAATAAATCCATATAGCAACACTGAACTTGTTTTGTTTCAGTTTATTTTAGAGATGCTGCATGGAAACAGGCACTTCGGCCCACCTGGTCCGTGCCAACCAGTGACTCCCGCATACTAACACTATCCTACACACAATAGGGACAATTTACAATTTTACCAAAGCCAATTAACCTACAAACCTGTACGTGATTAAAGCAAATTTGTGCTTAAAATGTAATGTCACACAGTATGCCTTTATATCATTGAACTTATTGAGTAACAGAAAGAAAAAACTAAATATGTGACTTAAAAGAAAAGGAATACTTACACTTAATGACAATTTTCATGGCCTCCAAACAATTAAGTGTTTACAATGTACTAATCAATGTAATGTAGAATTCACAGTATAGCATCTGTATGAAATAAAGCTGTGATAATGCTGTGAAATCTATGCTGTCCATATGATCTTGGTTAATATATTACACTTCTGATGCAGCAATGCTGATGCAGCATTGAAATATTAGCATAGATAATGCACCACAATTTCGTCAATAGAGAATTAAGCCAACCCATAACGAAAGATATTTGGGACAAAAGTTTACAATATATACATCAATGCTCGTTAAATGCCAGACATGCTTTAATACAATTTAAAGTATTACACGGATTACATTACACAAAAGTTAAACTGAATAGAATCTTTCCACATGTCTCTCCTATGTGCGATAAATGTCAGCATCTAGAGGCTAACTTAACATACTTTTGCAAATTGTATAAAAATTAAAAATTAAAAATTTCTGAGATTTTTAGAATAACTTCTGAAGTTATTAATACTAAACTGGATCCGAACTCAAAACTAATAATACTTGGAATATCAGAAAAAAGTTTAACACTTACAACAAGCCAAAGAAATTTCCTAGATTACAGTGTAATAATCGGGAAGAAATTAATATTAAAATTTTGGAAAGGCCCTATAACCCCCACAATTAAAATGTGGATTATGGAAATGTCAGAGACCCTACACCTGGAAAGAATCAGATTTGCCTTAATGGACAAACAAGATCTTTTTGTTAGAATATGGTCTTCCTTCATCGATTATTTGAAATGGTAGATTGGTTCGGCAGGGGAACCTAACTGAAACTTGGACTCAGGATTAGATGAAAAGTTATACTCTATATTCCTTGATCTTATCTCCAATGATGTATTAATGGTAAATTATTCCATTCCTTATGAATTTTTTTTCCTTCTCTTTTTCTTTCCCTCTTTTTTATTACTCTTAATCTATATAAAAAAACTATTAAAGGCAGAATGATTTAATTGATAATATTAATAATGTATGATTGATGTACACAAAATATTTCTACCATAATGTGTGTTTGCCAATTTATTGTTTACCTCTAATAAAAATATATTAAAAAAATAAATTAAAAAAAAGGAAAAAAAGAGAGAATTCAAGGTATCATATCTTTAAGTCAATGTGTTACTGTTGAGTTAAGGTTAACATTTACAGTAACTAAAGCAAAACTAAGTCGACAAGTTGGTACTGGACAACAATTAGAAGTGGAAGCATTTGCTGACATGTTTAAACCTTTCCCCTCCCTGGGTCAGGCTTGAGGAGGCCATTAGTAACACTCAATTACACCCTGAGTTGGAGACAGACACCTCGGAGTGACTGGGTGACAATTTTGTTTTGTATGGTTCAGTCACACACCAGTAGAACATTTATCAATTGACTGTCAATGTAAGCCCCTCAGATGTTGAATTAGTTGGAGAGTTCACTGTAGGCAAATGAGTTGTTAACAGAATAAAGAGCCTAGCACTGCAATATTTTTTGTTTTGTTTTCTACTGGCTGTTTAGTGGAGCCAAAGAAGAGCGTGAAAACCTCCTCTCGGAAACAGCTCTGTGACAGAATTTGACAATTTATCATCTGTGCTGTGACAGTACCCCGTAAATGTAATCCCAAATCGCCATCTGTGCATCTATAAGCCATGGATATGTCACCATGTTTTTCACATCAACTTAGCTTTGCTTTGATTTTCAAAACATACAAATAATCATTTTGAAATGATTTCCTTTCCAGGTAGACTCTGCTGCATTGACTGACATCGAGTAAACATATTACAGTGGCCTCTGCAGGAAGTGGAAACAGTGAGGATCACATCGCATGCACTACCTGGTTTCATGAGGATGTAACACTTATTCAGATATCCTGTGAAACGGTGCAAAACTAGGCCGTTCAAAGAAATGTGTGCAACCCCTTCCCTGCAGCGGCTCAGTGGGTAACTGTAATGCACAGGAAAGTCTTGATCTTTGCTGAACAATCAGAGCAATACCAGACTCCAGTAATTTGGGATGCAAAGGTAACAGCCCCATGCCTAGTGGTTATCCAGTGACCTCTGTCACAAGATGCATGGACACGAGGATGAAATCAAATTGGTCTGATGTTTCATCAAATGACAAATCCATCATAGGATATAAGTGAAAGAACGGGCATTTAGTTGAGACACAGGAGTAATGATTAACATTACACCTTTCACAATCGTTGACTGCCTCAAAGCATTGTATTTTTGAATTTGTATGAAGAATTTTTGAGACAGAAAAGACTGCAGATGTTAAATTTTGAGCAAAGAACAAACTGCTGAAAGTACCTAGTGGTTCAGGTAGCATTTGTGGAGGGAAATCCGATTAGCTGATTTGATTGCTTAACACGGAAAATAAAGCTTTTCACTGTACGTCTGGACATATGACAATAATAAAGCTAAACCTGAACCTAAAGCAAGTCTACTAAGGATCAGATCTGCCACAGTTAAGTCAGATAGAGTCATCGAGTCTTGAGTGATACAGTGTGGAAATAGGCCCTTCGGCCCAATTTGCCAACACCAGCCAACATGTCCCAGCTACACTAGCCCCACCTACCTGTTCTTGGTCTATATCCCTCCAAACTTGTCCTATCCATGTACCTGTCTAACTGTTTCTTAAATGTTAGGATAGTCCCAGCCTTAACTACCTCCTCTGACAGCTTGTTCCATCCACTACTTTGTGTGAAAAAGTTACCCCGTGGATTCCTATTAAATATTTTTCCCTTCACCTAGAACCTATTCCCCTACTCTGGGCAAGATACTCTGTGCATCCACCCAATCTATTCCTCTCATGATCTTATTCACCTCTATAAGATCACCCCTCATCCTCCTGCGCTCCATGAAATAGAGACCCAGCCTACTCAACCTCTCCCTATAGCTCACACACTCCAGTACTGGCAACATCCATGTAAATCTTCTCTGAACCCTTTCAAGCTTGACAATATTTTCCCATAACATGGTGCCCAGAACTGAACACAATACTCTAAATGCGGTCTCACCAACCTCTTATACAGAGATGATCCAGAGAATTAGATGAACTTCAGGTACGACCTTCCGAAGGCTCTTACAAACACAAAAATAAATTTCCATACTAAACGGAAGATATACACCTACACTCGGCAATGTAGCAAGGCTGGTGAGCCATCACTTCTTTCAACATGAAATTTAGTAACTCATGTGACCCTCATTGGCCTATCTCTGCTGGATAAGAATCTTTTATTGGCTCACTTTGAAAGGGAAGAAAATAATGTATGTTTATGGGCTCCCCACAACGACCCTATAATCACAGTCTCTGAGGCCGATGGGAATTGTGTGAAGTGTCCAGCCCTGATGATGTACCTGGTCGTGTTCTCAAAACCAGCGCACAACACGATGATGGTTTGCAGTCCCATCTGTTCTAAAAGGATGTCCACATGAAGACCAATATGCCTTGCCTTAATGACCACTGGCATTCAGGTGCATTGTGATGAGTGCTTTGAAAGGTCGGTTTGGCGCAAATCAATTCCTGGCTTGGATCCATTTCAATTTGCCCACCGCAACAACAGATCAACAACTAATACAATCTCGCTAACTCTCCACTCCGCCCTGGAACACCTGTACACAAGGCACTGGTGTGTTCGGCTGATGACAGGCACACTTCTTCTCCCTTCCGTGCGATTTTTACTCAACTGGATGCAAGAAAAGACTTCACTGCACCTAGGTACATGTGACAACAAAATACCATAAAGTACCAAGTACGGCTCAGTCAGTTCCATGTGTCATAGAGCAAAGAGGCCCAGCAAGAACATATTGAGGTCACCTCACAAAATTACTCTGCAATATTTCTTATCTCACCATGTTTGCAACTCTAATCTTAGCAGGTGTAAGAAAGAACTGCAAATGCTGGTTTAAACCAAAGATAGACACGTAAAGCTGCAGTAACTCAGACTGAAGAAGGGTCTTGACCCAAAACGTTACCCATTCCTTCTCTCCAGAGATGCTGCCTATCCCATTGAGTTACTCCAATTTTATGTGTCTAATCTTAACATCCCGCTTCACCCAACCAACCATTCATCCTGCCCACCATCCCCACAGTTATTTTGGCTGGAGGCTCAGGCTGCATAACACCACCTGTTGTTCCTGCCATTATTTCCTAATTTCAACCCACTACTTCATCATTCAACTCACTTCATCAAAATATTCATTATCCGTACCAAAGGCTGCCAAATTAATGATCTGAACTACTAATCAACATTCAATCATTTTTATGCACTGAGTAATCTTTTGAAATTATTCCATGAATATCCATTGGGAGCTATTAATGCCAGCAGTAATTCAGCAAGTGCCATGAGTTCAGACTGAAAATGGTCTGAACACTGACAGACTATCAGAGGAACCACCCTATGTACTTCAACTCCTATCTCCACCACCAGTGACAGATGACATTCAATGTTGGAGCCCAATGAAGATTACTTATCTGTTCGATGTGGAGGAGTGCTAAACAATCACCAAAGACTCCTTCAGCATTTTTAGGGTCAGATAAAACAAAAGCAGCTTTTACCAATGGGCTACTGTATCGCAACATCATGGAAGCGGTGAGGGGAAAGAAGGAAGGGCCGTTTGTCGGTTAGTTACCTAAAATTGGACAATTCAACGTTCATACCAATAGGTTGTAACCCACAATGTACACAGTCGGATTGTGAGGCACTGGTCTTTCAGTTTGCATGTGGCCTTACTCTGGGAATGAAGGAGGCCCAGGGCAGAAAGGTCAGTATGGGAATGGGAAGGGCAGTTAAAATGGCTAGCAACTGAGATATTACTTAGAAACGGGAATAGTCCCCGTGGATTGGCGTACTGCGCATGTTGTTCCATTGTTTAAAAAGGGTTCTAAAAGTAAACCTAGCAATTATAGACTGGTTAGTTTGACTTCAGTGGTGGGCAAATTAATGGAAAAGATACTTAGAGATAATATATATATCTGGATAAAGAGGGTCTAATTAGGAACAGTCAACATGGATTTATGCCTGGAAGGTCATGTTTGACTAATCTTCTTGAATTTTTTGAAGAGGTTACTAGGGAAATTGACGAGGGTAAAGCAGTGGATGTTGTCTATATGGACTTCAGTAAGGCCTTTGACAAGGTTCCTCATGGAAGGTCGGTTAAGAAGGTTCAACTGTTGGGTATAAATGCAGGAATAGCAAGATGGATTCAACAGTGGCTGAATGGGAGAAGCCAGAGAGTAATGGTGGATGGCTGTTTGTCGGGTTGGAGGCAGGTGACTAGTGGGGTGCCTCAGGGATCTGTGTTGGGTCCTTTGTTGTTTGTCATGTACATCAATGATCTGGATGAAGGGGTGGTAAATTGGATTAGTAAGTATGCAGATGATACCAAGATAGGGGGTGTTGTGGATAATGAAGAGGATTTCCAAAGTCTACAGAGTGATTTAGGCCAGTTGGAAAAATGGGCTGAAAGATGGCAGATGGAGTTTAATGCTGATAAATGTGAGGTGCTACACCTTGGCAGTACAAATCAAAATAGGACGTACATGGTAAACGGTAGGGAATTGAAGAATATAGTTGAACAGAGGGATCTGGGAATAACCGTGCATAGTTCCTTGAAGGTGGAATCTCATATAGATAGGGTGGTAAAGAAAGCTTTTGGTATGCTAGCCTTTATAAATCAGAGCATTGAGTATAGAAGCTGGGATGTAATGTTAAAATTGTACAAGGCATTGGTGAGACCAAATCTGGAGTATGGTGTACAATTTTGGTCGCCCAATTATAGGAAGGATGTCAACAAAATAGAGAGGGTACAGAGGAGATTTACTAGAATGTTGCCTGGGTTTCAACAGCTAAGTTACAGAGATAGGTTGAATAAGTTAGGTCTTTATTCTCTGGAGCGCAGAAGGTTAAGGGGGGACTTGATAGAGGTCTTTAAAATGATGAGGGAAAGACAGAGTTAATGTGGACAAGCTTTTCCCTATGAGAATAGGGAAGATTCAAACAAGAGGACATGACTTTAGAATTAAGGGACAGAGGTTTAGGGGTAACATGAGGGGGAACTTCTTTACTCAGAGAGTGGTAGCGGTGTGGAATGAGCTTCCAGTGGAAGTGGTGGCGGCAGGTTCGTTGGTATCATTTAAAAATAAATTGGATAGGCATATGGATGAGAAGGGTATGGAGGGTTATGGTATGAGTGCAGGCAGGTGGGACTAAGGGAAAAAAGTTGTTCAGCATGGACTTGAAGGGCCGAGATGGCCTGTTTCCGTGCTGTAATTGTTATATGGTTATATGGTTATATTCAGCTTGCATGGCAGACAGAGCACCAATGTTCAGAGAAACGGTCGCCGAGTCTACGCTTGGCCTCACTGATGAACAGCACCTCATGTTCCAAAC
Source organism: Raja brachyura (assembly GCA_963514005.1). Next base: position 34,132,390 of record OY740781.1, read on the forward strand.
TAATTTATATAACTCATCTACAAATGACCCAACCTACCTCCCCTGCCCCTGTGCCCCACCTTGGTTTTTCTCCCCTCCCCCTCTCCTTCTACCAATATTCCTTCCTCTGGCTTTATGACTCACACCGCTTCTGTTCTCACCTCACACCTTTTGTCTTTTCATCTCTGGCCTTTGTCCACACACCTGCCTATCAAAAACTCTCCTCGCCTCTCTTCTAGCTCATTGATTGGAAAAGCTTATATCTATAACACCAGTGTGCTGGCCTTATTTCTCAGAATGTCTTATTTCTGGAATGGTAGAGATCAGTATGATGATTATCACAGAGATAAGACAATGTTTTGAGCGGAGCCTGTTGTGGGTTGAGCCTGTTCTTGCAAAGAGCGTGTTCCTGCATTCTTCGTGATACTACTGTGATGACTAGACAGCTCAGCAGCAGCAATTAGGCTTGAGTTGCTATAGTTACGAGTTTCACCATTTCCCGTATCCCATCCTTGAGATTCAAAATGAAATTCCCAAACCAATACTTTGAAGGCTGAATGAACAGCAGTCATGTACAGTGGGCCCATGTCCACAGGGGCCTGAATTAAGCTCCAACCCTGAATGTCTGGAAATCTTTACAGAAAACGATTTCTGACATCTTTGGAAAATTGGAGCAACTACAACCTTGCTTAATATTTACTGGTCTTCCATAGATTTTCCAATAAAATCGTGGCTGGTAAATACGAAAACCCAAACATAAATTATCCCCTTGTAACAAATTAGTGATAGATTCTATGCTTGTTTTTAGATAAATAATAGAAATCCAAGTGTGTTTTAAGGTGGTCCATACACACTGAAATATACAATTTATTCTGCTTCACATGCAGAATGTATTTTTTAATTATCATTTTGTTACCAGGTTTATGCATAAAAAGGACTCTTCTCAGCTAAATAATGTTCTTAAAGTATTTACGATCAATAGATAAAGTGGCTATTCATGGGGGAATGCCAGCTGTAAATATACACCCTCAGGAACAGAGAACTAAGAGTATGCTAATTATTCTCCAATTTACCTGGTAAGCCTCTTGCATTGAAACTAATGCACTTTAAACCACTAGTTTTTCCTCTCTATTAGTCATACTCATCCTGCATGTCCTATCTGTTTGTCTTGGTCCTTTTTGGTACAGCTTTAGCCCCCAAAATTTCATTGGCCTCCAATCTGCTCTGGAACCCATCCCCTTCCCATGCCTAAATGATTACCATCCAGTGGCCTTGATATCCACCATCATAAAATGTTGAGAGACTAGTTATGGAACGCATTAAATCCAGTCTACTCAATGGCCTTGACCCATTGCAGTTTGCCTACCACCACAACAGGTCATAGAAACATAGAAAATAGGTGCAGTTGTAGGCCATTCGGCCCTTCGAGCCTGCACCGCCATTCAATGTGATCATGGCTGATCATCCAACTCAGTATCCTGTACTTGCCTTCTCTCCATACCCCCTGATCCTTTTAGCCACATCTAACTCCCTCTTAAATATAGCTAATGAACTGGCCTCAACTACCTTCTGTGGCCGAGAATTCCAGAGACTCACCACTCTCTGTGTGAAAAATGTTTTCCTCATCTCGGTCCTAAAGGAATCCCCCCTTATCCTTAGATTGTGACCCCTTGTTCTGGACTGCCCCAACATCGGGAACAATCTTCCTGCATCTAGCCTATCCCACCCCTTAAGAATTTTGTAAGTTTCTATAAGATCCCCCCTCAGTCTTCTAAATTCTAGCGAGTACAAGCCAAGTCTATCCAGTCTTTCCTCATATGAAAGTCCTGATATCCCAGGAATCAGTCTGGTGAACCTTCTCTGTACCCCGTCTATGGCAAGAATGTCTTTCCTCAGATTTGGAGACCAGAACTGTACGCAATGGGCTAGAAACTGTCATCAAGGTGTGGTCTCACCAAAACCCTGCACAACTGCAGTAGAACCTCCCTGCTCCTATACTCAAATCCTTTCACTATGAATGCTAGCATACCATTTGCTTTCTTCACTGCCTGCTGCCTACTTTCAATGATTGGTGTACCATGACACCCAGGTCTCGTTGCATCTCCCCTTTTCCTAATTTGCCACAATTCAGATAATAGTATACCCTCATGTTTTTGCCACCAAAGTGGATAACCACACATTTATCCACATTATACTGCATCTGCCATGCATTTGCCCACTCACCCAGCCTATCCAAGTCACCTTGCAGCCTCCTAGCATCCTCCTCACACCTAACACTACCCCCCAGCTAAGTGTCATCCGCAAACTTGGAGATGTTGAATTCAATTCCCTCATCCAAATCATTAATATATGTTGTAAATAGCTGGGGTTCCAGCACTGAGCCTTGCGGTACCCTACTAGTCACTGCCTGCCATTCTGAAAAGGACCCGTTTACTCCTACTCTGTGCTTCCTGTCTGCCAGCCAGTTCTCTGTCTACATCAATACTGAACCACCAATACCGTGTGCTTTAAGTTTGTATACTAATCTCTATTGTATACTAAGGTCCACAGATGATGCCATCGCCCTAGCCCTACACTCATCCCTAGAACACCTGGATAGGAGAGAGACCCTATTCATAGACTGCAGCTCTGTCTTCAATACCATTATACCATCCAAGCTTATCACCAAACTTGCAGGACTTGGAGTCGGCACTCATCTCTACAATTGGATCCTCGACTTCCTGACCAACAGACCCCAATCAATGAGTATAGGGGACAAGTCATTCTCCACGATAATCTTCAACACAAGGGCTCCACAAGGAAGTGTTCTCAGACCCTATCATCACTCCTTGTACACCCACGACTGTGCAGCCATGTACACATTTAATAAATTTTTTAAATTCACAGACAGCACCATCATTGTGGGCCGGATATCAAATAATGATGAGACGGAGTACAGGAAGGAGATGACAACCTTTCTGTCAATGTCAGCAAGACAAAGGAGATAGTGATCGTCTTCAGGAAGTGAAATGGTACACATACCCCAGCTTGCATTGACGGTGTCAAAGTACAGATGGCTGAAAACTTAAAATTTCTAAGAGTCAATATCACTATCAACTTCTCCTGGACCGCCCATATTGAAGCAACGACCAAGAAAGCACACCAACACCTCTACTTCCTTTCGAAGGCTTAGGAAGTTTGGCATGTCCCCCACAACTCTCACCAACTTCTACAGATGCACCATAGAAAGCATTTTATCAGGATGCATCACAGCTTGGCTTGGGAACAGCTCCATCCAAGATCGCAACAATTTGCAGCGAATTGTGGACACAGCCCAGACCATCACACAACCCAATCTCCCTTCTATTGACTCCATTTATACCACACGCTGCCTCGGCAAGGATGCAGCATAATCAAGGACGAGTCACACCCTGGCCATTCCCTCTTCTCCCCTCTCCTATCAGGCAAGAAGTATGGAAGTGTAAAAACGCACACCATCAGATTCGGGGACAGTTTCTTCCCACCTGTTATCAGGCAACTGAATCATCCTACCACAACTAGAGAACAGTGCTGAACTACTACCCACCTCATTGATGACCCTCGGACTATCCTTGATCAGACTTTGCTGGCTTTACCTTGCACTATACGTTATTCCATGATCATGTATCTATGCACTGTAAATGGATTGATTGTAATCATGTAGAGTCTTTCTGCTGACTGGATAGCCTGCACCTCGGTACACGTGACAATAAACAAAACGAAACTAAACTAACTATCTTGTTCAAACCGTTCTGCGTAGAAAACCCACCCCTCCCAAATATTGGTCCCCCTCCACTTCAAGTGTAACCCGTCCATCCTGATCAGGTCTCCTCTGCTTCAGAAGAGGTCCCAATGATCCAAAAATCTGAATCCTTACCCTCTCGCCAGCTCATCAGCCTTGCCTTCTGTTTCTTCTTTCATTAGCACATGGCTCTGGAAGTAATCCAGAGATGACCAGCCTCAAGGTTCTGCTGCTCAACCTTTTTCCAAACTCCCTATAATCACCCTGCAGGAGCTAATCCTACCTATTTCCTACCTATATTGATCTATAAGATTTTAAAGAAAGCATTGCAGGAAAGATTTCAGATGTCCTCCTAGCACAAGAATCTCAAACTAGAGGCTGAGGTTTTGTGTCTGTGCTAATGCATTTTCCTAATGGGTACGAGGATGAATTCTGTGCCTATTAAAGCAGCTGTGGATTTAGATATAAAATTATAACACCTTTGTTTATTGCAGAGTCCTTTCTGAAGCTTACAAATACAATGTCCATCCATGTCCAGTCAATGCAATCCACCAGTTCCTTGCACTCATTGCTACTCTGCCAAAATCAAACACTCTGAAGGAATAATGCTTGCTCCCATGGACCCATACCTTGCACACACACACCTTGACATTGCCATTGAGTAAACCTGCCATAGATAGGGTACTCAGTCAGAACCTTTTTCACAGGATGGAAACATCAAATATTCGAGGCCATAGCCTTAAGGTGAGTGGGGCAAGTATTTTACACAGCGGGTGGTGAGTGCTTGGAATGTGCAGCTGCGCTGGTGTTTGAGGCTGATGCTCCAGAGCCATTTTTGGATAGGCACATGGATATGCAGGGAATGGAGGGATATGGATTACATATAATAGTTGGTCATGGCATTATGTTCAGCATAGACATTGCGGGCCTGTTCATTGTGCTGTCTTGCTCTGTGGCTTATATTCACCCAGATGCGCAGAGCTTCCCTTCAATGGCTTCAGAGCAAAATCTGAATCAACTCCAATACTGTCACAAATCATATAATTTTAACTTGTGATATCTTGTATATTTGCAACTTTCAGAAAGTTGAAAGATTAAAACCTTTCAAATAAATGGGAGCATTAGCTCAGCAATATTAATCTCATCTGATTTATTGGGTTAAAGTCCTATTCCAGAGATTTGAACATATCGTCAATCTGAATATTCTTGCACAATTCTAAATTCTGCATTGGACTATCAATAGGATGGCACATTGAACCAAAGTTTCACTTTCTTTCCAGTGATTTAGAGCATAGAATGGAACAATATAGCACAGGAACACATTGTGCAAAACAGGATGCTAAATTAAACTAATCTCCTCAATCTGCATGTGATTCATATCCCTCCATTCCCTGCATATCAATGTGGGTAGAAAGGAACTGCAGATACTGGTATATACCAAAGAGAGACAGAAAGTGCTGGATTAACTCAAAGGGCCAGGCAGCATCTAGAGAGAAAATGGATGGGTGATGTTTCAGGTCGGGACCCTTTTCAGACTGTGGGTACATGGATATCAAAGATTTCATGGCGATTCATTATGGCAGGATGGAAGAATTTTGGTTTTGTGTTTAGTTTAGAGATACAGTACGGGAACAGGCCCTTCAGTCCACTGAATCCGCGCCAACCAGTAATCATCCCATACACTAGCACTATCCGACACACACTAGGGACAATTTACAATTATACCAAGTCAATTAACCTACAATCCTGTACATCTTTGGAGTGTCGGAGTAAACTGGAGCACCCGAAAAACACCCACGCATGCCACGGGGAGAACGTACAAACTCTGTACAGACTGCACCTGCAGTCAGGATCAAACCTGGGTCTCCGGCGGTGTAAGGCAGCAACTCTACCGCTGTCACCCTAAATTTCCAGGAAAATATCCCTGAACCAAAATCAGTCAAATATATTGACCCAGATCTTGCTGCATTAATAACGGTGAACCTATTGGTACACACAACTGTTACCTCGTAACTGACAGGAACATCTGGCAGCCTCACGTGTAATCAATTAATTGTGGGTGTCACTAAATTGTTGTCACAGATATCTTGCTTTCCTGTGGAGTGAGTTGCTGACAGACACCATTGAAAATTCACGACACAGAAAGAGGCCATCTGGTCCATCACGCCCGTGTCAGTTAAAAAGAGTTAACTCCACCCCCGGCTGGTCACAGTTCTTCAAGTGCACATTCAAGTACTTTTCACATGTATAATCAGAGAAAACGTGGATGCAATCACATGTCAATTGACCCCTTTAACTTGTATGGTCGAGCACTACAAATGCTGGCACTATATGTCTTAGGGTTAGTGTATTCATGACCAATTGATGTTTTGTTATGCTCTATGTAACATGGTCTTTTCCACAAAACCACCTCTTTGGGTCATACTCTTTCCATTTTCGGATGATGGATTGAACAGTGCTCCGTGAGATGTCCAAAGCTTGGGATATTTTTTTAAAACCTAACCCAGCTTTAAACTTCTCCACAAATTTATCCCTGACCTGTCTGGTGTGTCAGTCCGAGGGTCTCCAATGAGGTTATAGTATTCCAGGACCACTCTCCGGTTGTAGGTAGGATGGTTCTGTTTTTGGCACCACTATCCAATCTCTTTATCCTCTCTAATTAGAGATATTGAATTAAATAATTTCTAATAACAATCACTAGCCAACAACTATCCTAGTCCCCAATGTTTATAAATGGAGACCTCATATCCCAAGACTTAGTGAGTTCATTATCAAATGTGGTTGATAGCACTGGTAGCCCTGTGAGGTTAAAAACAAATTGCAAAATTTATAGATGTTGGGTTAAATGTTACAACTGTACCAGGCAATGTTGAGGCCACTTTTGGAGTATTGTGTTCAGTTTTGGTCGCGCTGCTGTAGGAAGGATTTTGTTCCGATGGAAAGAGTGCAGGGAAGATTTATGAGGATGGTGTCAGAAGTTGAATGCCTGAGCCATTGGGAGAGGTTGGGTAGGCTAGGACTTTATTCCTTGGAGTGCAGGAGGATGAGGGGTGATCTAAGGGGAGTGCAGGAGGATGAGGGGTGAGAGGTGCCTAAGATCATGAGGGGAAGTTCGCTAGATGCAGGAAGATTGTTCCCGATGTTGGGGAAGTCCAGAACAAGGGGTCACAGTTTAAGGATAAGAGGGAAGTCTTTTAGGACCGAGATGAGAAAATCATTTTTCACACAGAGAGTGGTGAATCTGTGGAATTCTCTGCCACAGAAGGTAGTTGAGGCCAGTTCATTGGCTATATTTAAGAGGGAGTTAGATGTGGCTAAAGGGATCAGGGCGTATGGAGAGAAGGCAGGTACAGGATACTGAGTTGGATGATCAGCAATGATCATATTGAATGGTGGTGCAAGCTCGAAGGGCCGAATGGCCTACTCCTGCAACTATTTTCTATGTTTCTATGTTTCTATGTTTCTCCTGACAGTATTATTGCCTCAATTGAACATTTTTGCAGCAAAGACATTCCATAAATGATCTTGGATGGCCTTGAATGCCTAACATTAAGGGTGAAGCATTGAGAGCTGGAATAAGAAGATTAAACGTTACCACAGATGCTAATTTACACACAAAAGTGCTGGAGTAGCTCAGTGGGTCAGACAAATGGCGTCCCCTATTTTGTGTTCTCCAGAGATGCTTTGAGTTACTCTAGCACTTTGTGTCTTTTGTTGAGAGCTGGAATCCACAACCACTGCTTCCGATAGAAAAGATTGACTGGTAGATCCTAGAGGTTGCTATGCAACTGTGCTCCATATTGATCTTTGACATTCTCTATCCCTAGTTCTTAACCCTGAGTGAAGTTAGGCTTGAGACTTTCAGTTATACATTAATTTTCTTCCAAATAATCATCTCAAGCCAAAGGTTGGCATACCATTTTTAACGTAGAAAAAATGAAAATAGGTGCAGGAGTAGGCCTTTCAACCGTTTGTGCCAGTGAATCAATTCAATCTGATTATCGCTGATCATCCTAAATCAGTACCCTGTTCCTGTTTTCTCCCCATATCCCTTGATTCCATTAGCCCTAAGAACGATATCCAACTTTCTCTTGAAAGCATCCAGTGAATTTGCCTCCACTGCCTTCTGTGGCAGAGAATTCCACAGATTCACAACTCTCTGGGTGAAAAGGTTTTTCCTCATCTCAGTCCTAAATGACCTACCCCTTATTCTTAAACTGTGACCATTTTTTCCTGTATCAAGCCTGTCAAATCCTTTAAGATTTTTATATGTTTCTATAAGATCCCCACTCATCCTTCTAAATTCCACTGAATACAAGCCCAGTTTATCATTCTTTTATCCTATGTCAGTCCCGCCATCCCGGGAATTAACCTGGTGAACCTACGCTGCACTCCTTCAATAGCAATAATGTCCTTCCTCAAATTAGGAGACCAAAACTACACACAATACTCCAGGTGCGGTCTCACCAGGGCCCTGTACAACTGCAATAGGACCTCATTGCTTCTATACGCAAATCCACTCGCTATGAAGGCCAACATGCTATTCGCTTTCTTCACTGCCTGCTATACCTGCATGCTTACTTTCAGTGACTGAAATCCATATACATATAAATACATATATTTTCTTACAAAGGAAAGAAATACTGCATTTACTGGAAATCTGAAAAGATGATCAGATTGGACAGCATCTGTCGAGAAACAAAAGTTAACGTTAGAGAACGAAGGAGCTCAGGGGAGAAAACTAAAAACAATGACCGACCGGCTAATCACTTCACAGATGTTGCCAGTCCTAATTCTATTTATATTATCTCACATATTTTACTGTTTTTTCTCACCTGGTTGTCTTTTTAAGGATTTCTGTTAAAGATTTTTTTTTAAGCTTTCTTTTGTGTGGAGAATGAGAGTAAGAGTGTGGAGGCAGGTCTATGTCAACATTATGGCTTTAATGCAGGGTTTTCATTTGTGCTAAAGTCTTAGCATTTTAATAGAGGGTTTTCACTGTGTTGCAAATGCTGGCGTTATTCCGCACCCACGGCATTCTACTGCTTTATAAAAAAAACTCCAGTAAATGCAAGCTGCAAGGACAGAATATATTTTCCATTCTTTTGAACCAAACCTAAATATGATCAATTCTCCATGAGTGGTTTAAAAGCATGGCAAATAATAGGTTATAGGAGTGATCTCAGTCGAAGAGAGTATTTAATCTTGGTTGGGTCCAAACTGGGATGTCTGGAACTGGAGCTGGAATCCATGAGGTAGAAGATGGAGGTGCAGGCAAACACCGAGAAAATTTATTTTATCCGGGTCGGGTCGGAACATGGTATTTGTTTCCGGGTTGGGTCCAAAGAAGGGTCTCGACCTAAAACGTCACCCATTCCTTCTCTCCTGAAATGCTGCCTGTCCCGCTGAGTTACTCCAGCTTTTCGTGTCTAGGAGTAATCTCAATATAGATAGGGCTGCCAACATTGGGTGAGAGTTGGGAGTGTGAAATTGCAAGAGACCGGGGTGAGGGGTGGGGGGGGGGGGGGGGGGGGGTATGGGGGGTGTGGGGGTGCAGGAGGGGGCTTGGAATTGTGCAATCTGGTGCATACTGTAGCTAGTCTTTTAACTTACACTTGAATGCAATATTTATACTTTAAATTCGAATAGCTATGAATAAGGTTAGGCTAAATTGTATTCCTAGTTACATTCCACAGTAGAGCCAGGCTCTGGTCAACTGGTGCAGAACATGAATGATCTTAGTGTATTCATGTATGGAAATCAGATTATAATCAAGCACTTGGCCCATGTTGACCAACCTGAGTCTCACTGCATACCTGGTACTACTCCTTACCCTGACTCCAGTTGCATACCTTCTCTCATTCCTGACCCTGAGTCCAGCCTTACACATGCCCCCTTATACTACTCTGATCATAGCTGACCCCCCCGGACTTAACCTATTACGTTCAAGTTCACAGGTGCTTATATAATGCGGTAATCTTTTATGGGGCACTTCACAGACCGAATTTTGTATATCAAAATTTGGTTGAACACAATTTCTCATCCATAAAATTATACACACTCAGCTGTATAAGTATTCTGTTACTATTTCATTTATTTTCCTAACAAACTGGCCTGAAGTCATTTTCACCCCCAATATATAAAGTATTTTGCTGTCTTCCTCTCAGCTTGGACTTTTCTGAAATGCAAAATTCCAATAATTATATATTTAAGCAATATTATTCTATTAAATATGATCTTGAGTGCACATAATATTTCCTGTGGTATTCATCACACAACAATGATAAAAATATCTTTGTTTTGATTGCACCTACCAACATGCATACATTATTATGTTACAGTTAATATGTACCGAGGACACATTTTTGTTCCAATGCTCCCCTTCCCAATTTTACATTGAAGTGATTGAAATCCAAGTGAGTTTAAATGGCATCCGAAAAATAAAACCTCCGGAATGGATGATATTCATGGTTGGTTGGAATCAGTATCAGCACACTTACTATATTAAACTTTGAATCTTCAGTTGTCCTGGTTCAAGCTACAACCAAAGACAAATAATAACCTCCTCACCCATTACTCTGCAAGTATCTCTGTCACTCCTTTAAAATATGCTCCTTCTTTGAACAAGCTCTTAAACATCGCATCTGAATCAGTTTCCATTTGATTACCCTCCTTGAGGATGTTCATCTACGTGCTCAATTAATAAAACAATGAGATTCAGGACATTTTCATTCAACCTGTCAAAGGAATTTAGGAGGGGGGGGGGGCTTAGAAATAGTCAGTGAGGTATACAAACATAATAGTTGAGTGGCAAATGACAATAGTGCTACCTTCCCAATATTTAACTGAAGGAAATAATGGGTTATCGGGCTGTATGTTGTGACAGACAGCCTGACACCTTGCATGTCATTTTAATGTTACACTTATCCCATCCTCCTGGATATTCCGAATGAATAAATTAAGGTTTTGTCACCTAATTACAAATCAGGCTAATTACAAATCAATAACATTAGCCAACTCTGAAACACGAAGCGCTGAAGCATTGGGATCCAGACATCACGGACAACTGGCCTCAGTTCCCCGCTCACATCTGGCAGTGCTCTCTGTCTGCACCAGGGGCCATGGAGCATTTTTGAAAGTGGGGGGGCTGAGCGATCACAGATCACTCGCCTTGGGGGTATCCGGCGAGGGAGTGGAACAACTGAGTGGTGGGAGAGCATGGGAGGGGGGTGTCCCCCCTCTGACGGTAGGTACTTTTTGAAATTTGATGTATTAAAATCATGTTTTAGTGCATTATAGAAGTATGATCTCAATGTTTTTTTAAGAGGTAACTTTTTAAGGGGTAACTTTTTCCACACAAAGGGTGGGGGGTGTATGGAACAAGCTGCCAGAGGAGGAAGTTGAGGCAGGGACTATCACAACATTTAAGAACCAGTTAGACTGATACATGGATAGGATAGGTTTAGTGCGATATGGACCAAAAGCAGGTAGTGTAGCTGGGACATGTTGGCGGGCATGGGCAAGTTGCTCTGAAGGGCCTGTTTTCACACTGTATCACTCCGTGACTACATTATACCTCCACCATGCATGAATGCTTCAAAATCAAGTGGTCGAGTTTTATTGCCGTATACTGAAGCATTGAAACATAGAAAATAGGCGCAGGAATAGGCCATTCAACCCTTCAAGCCAGCACTGTCTTCAATATGATCATGGCTGACATCTAAAATCAGTACCTCTTTCCTTTTTTTTCCTCATATAACCATATAACCATATAACAATTACAGCACGGAAACAGGCCTTCTCGGCCCTTCCAGTCCATGCCGATCATTTATTTTCCCCTAGTCCCATCTACCTGCACTCTGACCATACCCCTCCATTCCCTTCCCATCCATATATCTATCCACTTTACTTTTAAATGTTAAAATCGATCCTGCCTCCACCACTTCTGCAGGAAGATCATTCCACACAGCCCCCACTCTCTGAGCAAAGAAGTTCCCCCTCATGTTACCCCTAAACTTCTGTCCTTTAATTCTCATGTCATGCCCTCTTGTTTGAATGTTTCCTACCCTTGTTTGAATCATATCCCTTGATTTCGCTAGCCCCAAGAGCTAAATGTAACTCATTTGAAAACATCCAGTGAATAGGCTTCCACTGCCTTCTGTGGCAGAGAATTCCACAGATTCACAACTCATTTTGTGAAGAAAGTTTGTCCTCATCTCAGTGCTAACTAGCCTACCCCTTATTCTTAAAATGTGACCCCTGGTTCTGAACTCCCCAAACATCGGGAACATTTTTCCTGCAGTTACAGTCAGTGAAAATTGAGCAGGCAAGCAGGATGCTTTCTCCAACCACCCCCATTTGAAGTCCACTATAATCCACTATTTCTACCTAGTGATTGGTATCTACTTACAGCAGCCTCTGGTTGTCCTCCAGGATGCACCGAGCCGCAGCCAGAAGGGCCTGTTCCACTTAGGCGATCTTTTGGGCGACTACAAGCGACAGTGGCAACAATATTTGCTGTCGGAGGTTGTCGTAGGTTTTCGCAAGGTGTCGTAGGTGAATGCTAGTAAAACTAGTCTCTGACAGTCGCCTAAAGAGTTGCTTCAGTTGGACAGGCCCATAAGTGCGTGGGAATAGCGTAGATCAGGGGAGCCGCGACCAGCTGCGTCACTCTTTGTCCAGCCCACTCTCCAAGTCACTGATAGACACAAAAAGCCAGAGTAAAACCCAATTTCCTCTCTGGGTCTGTGGACCAACTCCAAGCACCAGAGGCCCATTGATCTGTGGCGCTGCTCGATACCTGATTGGCTTTGTGGAGATCAGAGCCAGATGTCACTGTGTCCCGGCACTCGGACCTACACAGCCCTGCTAGCCGGACAGGGTTCAGTTTAGAGATACAACGTGGAAACAGGCCCTTCGGCCCACTGAGTTGCATCGACCAGTAATCCCCGCACATTAACACTATCCTACACACACTAGCGACAATTTACACTTATGCCAAGCCAATTAACCAGACCTTCAGTCTGAAGAAGGGTCTCGACACAAAACGTCACTCATTCCTTTCCTCCAGAGATGCTGCCTGACCCGCTGAGTTACTCCAGCACTTTGTGTCTATTGGTTTAAACCAGCATCTGCAGTTCATTCCTACACGTGTACCTGTCCAAATGCCGTTTAAATGTCATTGTGGTAATTTCAAGTGTAGAATGAAGACAAGTTGTTGCGTGCAGCGACATCAGAACAATGACATTCTCAGTTGCTGCACCTTTACAGGCCGGTTAATGCAACAGCACACAGATACATCTAAATAGATTGATTTAGTTTACTATTGCCACCTGTAGCGAGTTACAGGGAATAGCTTCTGTTGCGTGCTATCCAGTAAATGCAAGCTTATCGCTCACAATGTACAGATAGAAACATAGAAACATAGAAATTAGGTGCAGGAGTAGGCCATTCGGCCCTTCGAGCCTGCACCGTCATTCAATATGATCATGGCTGATCATCCAACTCAGTATCCCGTACCTGCCTTCTCTTCATGCCCTCTGATCCCCTTAGCCACAAGGGCCGCATCTAACTCCCACTTAAATATAGCAAGGATAAAGGGGAACGGGTGCAACATGTATAATCAATAATACAATGGATTAATAATCAGTAATATTGGGTAATCATCCCGGCATATTAGCAGAGGCCCAAGTATTAGCATTACAATTAATGCCCCACAGCACCGGAGAACCGTGTTTGATCCTGGTCTCGGGTGCTGTCTGCCTGGTGTTTGCACGTTCTCCCTGTGACCGTGTGGGCTTCCTCCGGTTTCCTCCCTGTAGATGGTTTTGCATGCAACCAATAACATAGTTACCTCAGTACCATTAACCCCGCCTAGTTAACATCAATCATAACGCCTTCCCCTTCCTGGATACGGTTCACTAGAAGAATGTAGCCAGTATTTGAGGATGTATGTAATACCTTGTGCTATCATTAAAATGTGTTGAACACTTTTAGAGTTTGTAAATTGCTTATTTACATGGTGTCGGAGCTGGAAGATACTTGCGCCTACCTGTCCATCGGGTTTTATTTCTTTTATTTGATTTGTGCCTTTTGTGCTTTATCTCTCTGACCATGGCATCCTCGTGCAGAAAGCCCGCGCAGCTTGTCTTTGATGCTGATATTTCTGAGCGCTGGGCTACGTTTGAAATTGATTTCACCCACTTTGTCAACGTCGCTCACCGCAATGATCCTGACTCCCTCAAAGCCTCCCTCCTACTTAACCTTGTCGGACCTGATGCCATGAAGAGAGCCAGAACTTTCGTCTATGCTCCAGCGGTCCTGGACGACAACAACGTGGTGGTTACCCCTGCAGAATCTGCCAGTGACCCTGCTTGCCTGCTACGTAAGTTCAGGGAGATTTGTGACCTGCCCTCGAACCGCATTCTAGAGAGGGCACGGTTCTTTACAAGGAGACAGCTGCCGGAGGAACCTGTTGAATGTTTTATTGCCGATTTGCGTTATCTCGCCCAGCGGTGCCGTTTCGGTGACATGACAGACCAGCTCACTAGAAGCTGCGATGTGAGCTTCTTAGGGATCCGGATCTAACGTTAGAAATAGCCATGCATGCCTGCAGATTGTCTGAGGTCGTTGTATTGCCAGATGATCACCGGGACTTGGGAGATAAGTCTGTTCACCAGGCTGGATTTAGTAGAGCCCTGCCTCAGAGGGGAAACAATGCTTTTCTGCCGCGTGCCAACCCTGGTCCTGCTGATGTGCCCCCAAAAAGGTGCCCTAACTGTAACTACATGCACCACAGACGGTCGACGTGCCCTGCCTATGGCAAGGCTTGTAATTTTTGTAACAAACTGAATCATTTCGTTTCTGCCTGCCGCTTATTCCGTTCTCGTGGGAGACAGGTACAGATTTCCAGACCCAGTCTAAACATGCTTAAACAATCTGATAGCTGTTCCAACCCACAGCCCGATGTTGCTGAATCCTATGATGCAGATCCAATTAATTCTCCCGAGGATTCGAATGTGTTTACCCTCCTCCAGGCACCTGGCCAACGTCTTGATCCCACCGTGTCTGTGACTGTCAACAATGTAACCTTCCTTGCGAAGTTAGATACTGGGGCAAAGGTCAATGTTTTGTCAATAAATCTTTTCAACAAGATAAGGACTAATAAGGTGCTAGAAGCGGTCAGCGAGCCCACCGATTGGGTCTCCACCATGGTTGCCACGATAAAGAAAGACAAGAATGAAATACGTGTGTGTATCAACCCCAAGGACTTAAACCTTGCCATCAGGCGACCACACTACCCCATGCGGTCTGTTGAGGACGTGGCGGCTCAGGTCGGGCAAGCCACCGTCTTTTCGGTCCTAGACGCTAAGAACTCGTTCTGGCAGATCCCGTTGGACAAAGCATCTTCCGACCTGACAACCTTCGCCACACCATTCGGCAGATTCAAATTCCTGCGAATGCCATTCGGCATCAATTCCGCTAGTGAGGTGTTCCAGCGAACGATGGAGCAGATATTCTCGGGCCTGCCATGTGCCATCATCGTGGATGACATCTTAGTCTATGGAAAGGACATTGCCGAACATGACCGGAACCTCCGCCGCGTCCTGGATCGGGCGCGAAAGGCCAACCTGAAGCTGAACCCAAAGAAGTGCCGGTTTCGTGTCTCAGAAGTCACGTATGTTGGACACGTTTTCACCTCTAACGGACTAAAACCCGACCCTTTGAAGGCAGCGGCCATCTCTGAGATGGCAGCCCCCACCGACGTGCCAGGTCTACAACGTTTCTTGGGCATGGTGAACTACCTTGGGAAGTTTGTACCACATCTCAGTGAGCTGAGTGCTCCCCTGTGGCAGCTGACAAAAAAGGATATCGCCTGGGTCTGGCTCCCACAGCACCAGCAGGCGTTTGACTGTCTCAAGTCGAAACTGATTAACACTCCGACGTTGCGATTTTTTGATGCGAGTCGCCCCATCACCGTCACATGTGACGCTTCTAAGTTCGGCCTGGGCGCGGCATGCCTCCAATCTGTCGATGGATCGTTACATCCTGTCTCCTATGCCTCCCGCACCATGACGGACACCGAGCAGCGGTACGCTCAGATCGAGAAGGAGCTGCTTGCGGTGGTGTTTGCCTGCTCCAAGTTCAGAGACTTCCTGTTTGGCAGCAGATTTACAGTCGAAACCGACCACCAGCCACTGGTGACAATCCTGAACAAGCCGATTCATGCTGCCCCTGCCAGGCTGCAGCGTATGATGCTGCAGCTCCAGCGCTTTGATTTCGACATCGTCTACAAGAAAGGCACCGAGATGCACATCGCGGACACGTTATCGCGTGCCCCGCGGGCCTCCTGTGCTCGCCACCCCTACGAAACAGAGGACTTGCTCGTACTGGGCGTCAATTTTATTCCCACCAAGCAGCTGCAGCTTTTGGCCGAGCACACCGCTGCCGATCCAGTTTTGCAACGGCTTGCGTCTGTGATTAATTCAGGGTGGCCAACAAAGCGCTCCGCTGCACCGCCTGAAACACAGCCCTTCTTCCTGGTCCGTGACGAACTGGTGCTCCAGAATGGCGTTATCGTTAAGGGACATAAAGTGGTGGTCCCGTCCTCCCTGTTCGATTCTTACTTCTGCGCAGCCCACAGCGGACACCCCGGGGTCGATGCAACACTCGCCCACGCTCAGTGCCAATTCTACTGGCCTGGAATGGCCAAATATATTCGAGACCGTGTTTCTGCCTGCTCCACGTGCAACAGTCTTGCTCCACATCAGCAGCGACAGCCCCTGCTGCAACAGCCCGCTCCTGCCTTGGCCTGGTCCTCGCTGGCTGCCGACATCTTCGAGTGGCGTGGTAACCACTACCTTGTCCTGGTCGACTCGTACTCAAACTGGTTCGAGGTGGATTTGCTGACATTCCTCACGTAGGAGATGGTGATCTGGAAGCTGCGGAAACACTTCTCCACGTTTGGGTCCCCTGTCAGGCTGCAGACTGACAATGGCAGGCAGTTTACCAGCCATGAGTTCAAAAGTTTTGCTGACAAATGGAATTTTGTGCATTTCACCAGCAGCCCGGAGTACCCACAGAGCAACGGCCTTGCTGAACGGGCCGTCCGCAGCGCCAAGCTTCTGATGGAACAAGCGAGACTGTCTAACTCTGATTTGTATTTGGATCTCCTGAACCTCAGGAATGTTTCCAGAGATCCGGCCATGGGGTCCCCTGCTCAGCGTCTGATGTCCAGAACAACCAGATCTACCATCCCGATTGCCCAACGCCAGCTGAAACCTCGGGTGCTGGAGCCTGCCTCTGTGCAGAGGCGCATTCAAGAGAAACATGACAGCCAGCGGCGTTCCCACGATCGGTCGTGCAGACCGCTCGATCCTCTGTTGCCTGGACAGGTTGTTCGATTGCAAACCGCCAGTGGTCACTCCCGTCTGGCTACTGTGGTTGGGGTGGCCGACTCACCTCGTTCGTATCTGGTCGACTATGAGGGAACCATCTACCGTAGAAGCCGACAACACCTGCTTGCGGTTAATGGGCCGAAGCCGCAGGCCCCGGGCCCCTATGCCCCGCCGCTCTCATGCCAGCAGCCGGCTCCTGTCTCAGCCAGCGTTCCCTGCATGCCTCGGTCCCCATATCGAGCGCCCGGTTCCCCTCTGCGCGGGTCACCTGTTGGCGGTCGCGGTTCTCCCTCTCCTGTTCCTCCAACCCCACCGCCCTTCCCTGGTTCCCCTGCTGTCTCGGGTCCCCCTGTTTTTTCTGCTCCTCCGGGGGAAGGGGGAGGCATCCGTACGCGCTCGGGCCGGATCAGCAAGCCACCTGTTCGTTATGGCGATTCTGTTTAATTCTGTTTAATTCTGTTTAATTCTGTTGTAGTGACAACGGTCTGTTTCTTTTAAATTTTCTAAGGGGAAGGATGTAGATGGTTTTGCATGCAACCAATAACATAGTTACCTCAGTACCATTAACCCCGCCTAGTTAACATCAATCATAACGCCTTCCCCTTCCTGGATACGGTTCACTAGAAGAATGTAGCCAGTATTTGAGGATGTATGTAATACCTTGTGCTATCATTAAAATGTGTTGAACACTTTTAGAGTTTGTAAATTGCTTATTTACACTCCCACAATCCAAAGACGTGCGGGTTTGTAGATTAATTGGCCCTCTGTAAATTGCCCCCTAGTGTGTAGGGAGTGGATGAGAAAGTGGGATAACATAGAACCAGTGTGAACCAGATGGTCAGCACGGACTTGATGGGCTGAAGGTCTGTTTCCATGCTGTATCTTTGAACTAATTATAATATTGAACAAATCAAGACTTACCTATCGGATTTGAACATGAACAATATTATCCCAAGGTTGCAGAGTATTTGAATGGCATTTACTGCATAATCCCTGAGGTTAATCTTTGTAAAGTGAAGGGCAAAGTTCAACTCTACGTTTCATTTTCTAAAGCTAATTTGTAGTTTATATTTATCACCTTACCTTTACTTATTTGTTCCCACGATACATGAATCCAAGACTTACATTTAAAGATGAACAAAATATCAATTTAAAGATAGATATCAACTAATTTCCTCGATTGTGTATGAACATCGATTTCTTTAACATCCCCTCTCCCCCACCCGACTACTACCTGGTAGTAGCTGCAAAGTTGTCTTGTTGGGTCTCATTGTGTGAGTAGGTGCAGATGCTGGTTTAAACCGAAGAGAGACACGAAATACTGGCGCAACTCAGCGGGACGGGCAGCATCTCTGGAGAGAAGGAATGGTTGATGTTTCAGGTCGAGACCCTTCTAAAGGTTTCGGGTAGAGACTCTTAGAACGGCCACGACCAGACACATCACCCATTCCTTCACTCCAGAGACGCTGTCTGATCCATGCCGATAACCAGGGCGAAGTCGGCACAGAGAGCAACGGCAGCGGCGTAACGGTTCTGATGCCTCCGACGGCCCGGGACTCTTGCACTGCTCCATGGCAGGAGCTGCAGCGAGCGACTCGCCAGCCCGGCAAACACTCGCCAGCCCGGAAAACACTTGCCAGCCCTGGCTCCCCATCCGCATCTGTCCCCACTGCTGCTTCTGCTTTCATCCCTCCCTCAGCCCCGGCTCTTCAACACCCGCGGCCCTTGCACTTGATATGAGTTTTGAAATTCTCATTGATCACAGAATTTCTCACGACAGAGTGCGTGAGAATTTGGCCAAATGCGTGATTCTCACGTTCAAAGTGTGAGAGTTGGCAGCACTGATATAGATAGCATACCAGAATATTAGTCTTTTGGCTAGGACATCCTCGGAAGAAACCTCATATCAGGTCTTCCCTGGAGAGATATTCACTTTGAAATTCTCGCTGTAAGTTTTCACTTTGAAATTAAGCATCAGTATAATGATCCTAAATTCAGGGTCACAAGTAGTGGTCCAGATATATTAATTCCATTTAATCAATTTAAATTTGGTTAGGCAACAATTGGAGTATTATGTGCAGCTCTGGTCACCACATTACAGTAAAGGATATGGAGGCTTTGTTGAAGGTACAAAAGAGGTTTACCAGGATGTTTCCTAGATTAAACAGTATTAGCTATAAAGCATGGATTGGCTTCTTTGGAACATCAGCGGCTAAGAGACAACCTGACAAATGTATATAAAATTATGAGAAGCATACTTCATAGTCAGAGTATATAAGAGTAAAACTGTCAATTACTAGAGAACAGAGATTTAAAATGAGGGGGTAAGTTTAAAGATTTGCAAGGGAATGTTTTTTTTTCACAATGAGTGACAGATGCCTGCAATGTGCTGTGAGTGGAGATGGTAGAGGGGCATGTAATGGCAACAATGGCACAGCGGTAGATTTGCTGCCTTACAGTGCCAGAGACCCGGGTTCCATCTTGACTATGGATACTGCCTGTTTGTTCATTCTCCCTGTGACCGCATGGGTGCTCTGATTTCCTGCCACACTCTAAAGATTCCAAAGGTTTATAGGTTATTTGGCTGCTGTAAATGTCAAATTGTCCCTAGTGTGTAGGATAGTGCTAGTGCACAGGGTGATTGGCAGTTGGCACAGACTCGGTGGTCTGCAAGGCCTGTTTTCACACTATATCTCTAAAGTCTAAAGTAAAGGCAAAATTTAAGAGGCATTTAGACAGACAAAAGGCAGGGAATGGAGGGCTATGGACCATGTGCAGGCAAACGTGATTAGTTTAAATTAGCACCAACATTATGGACTGAACAGCTGTCCCTGTACTGTACTATGATCTGAATGGATTAGAAAATTATGTTGCAAAATGTGGTAAGATTTATTTTCTTTGCATCGGGATTGTTAGAATTAATTATGTAATTTGGAATTAATTTGGAACCTTATACTTTGCTTTTGTGTTAACTTAAGCAAAGAAACATAACGTTGACTCCTAATAAAACTTAACATTGCATTAATTTTCTTACATTTTGTCTCCTTGTCTTTCCCTAAAGCTCCTCCAATATTGTTCATTCAGATAAAGTGCATTTTCATGGTTCCATTGTAGCTTTTCTTAATCCAGCATTTCCAATAGCTTCTCCTGGCAGTCCTGCACTATGGAGTTTTTTCAAGGATCTGCTGATTTTCCTTTACACTTTCCACCTGCTTTTGGTAAATGAACCAAAGCTGTGAGTTCAAATTTCACATATGAATGCTTAGCGATTCATAACCCTTCCAAGATCTTCTGTGTTGTCAAACTGCTTCACCAACATTTAACCCTTAATTTTTTTAGTTATAATTTATTAAGACTAAAGTTAACATCTTTGACCCTAACCAATAACGTTACAACAATTCCATAATTTCCCATGCTTTAGGCAACCTGGGAATTGGTGTTTGATGTGCCTAGGTTACCAGACAAAATCACATCTATTAAGTCTGTCAATTCCTCTTGCACAACATAATTTGCTCCATGATAGACACAATGTGCTGGAGTAACTCAGCGGGTCAGGCCTCATCTCGAGAGGAGGATGGGTGACGTTTGTGTGGGGATCCTTCAAAGACCCTTCTATGATGACTCTTCGCAGTCTGCAGAAGGGTCCCGACCCAAAACGTTACCCATCCTTTTTCTCCAGAGACGCTGCCTGACCTGCTGAGTTACTCCAGCACTTTGAGTGTATCTTTGGTATAAAACAGCATCTACAGTTCTTTTCTATTCATAATTTGCTCACCCTTCTCTGCTGCTGATTGACTCATCTGAGCTATATGGGCATAGCGCTGAAAAATGATATTCAAGTTGATCAACCATTTTGATGAATGGCAATGCAGGCATTAAAGGTAGGTTGATCTACCCCTGATCCTATTTTTTCATGTTACGTTCTAACCTGTATATGTCATCTCAAAGGTCCCAGTATTCCAAAGCAATAATGCATGGTCTGACAACTCAGTGAAAATATGGCTTTGCAGGGCTTGCATTAATTTCTGATCATCCATCTCCAATGATCTTATTGACCCCAATGGGCTTCCAGCTCCTAAACACCTCACTTGAAACATTATCATTGCATTCACATCTTATCCCTGCCTGTACATGTACCCTCCATGGTTTCTGAGAGATTAGTAATATTGGCACTGAACTCCCTGTAAAGCTCTCCACCACCCAAGGATCTTGGTGTCCAAGTCCATAACTCCCTACTAGTGGATAAAGTGATAAAGAAGACAGATGATATGCTTGCTTTCAGAAGTCTGGGCATTGACTATAAGGTCAGGATGTCATGATTCAGCTTTATAGAACTTTAGAGACATGGAACTGCAGATACTAGTTTGCAAAAAAAATCAAGTGCTGGAATAACTAAGCAGGATCAAAACTAGGCAGCATCTCTGGAGAATGTTGACATCATGTCTGAAGAAGGGTTTCGGCCCGAAATGTTGCCTATTTCCTTCGCTCCATAGATGCTGCAGCACCCACTGAGTTTCTCCAGCACTTTTGTCTACCGTTGACATAAGACTTTGGTAAAGCTTCATTTGGAGTATTGTACGCAGTACTGGTTGCCCCATTATAGGAAGGGATGTAAAGGGTGCAAAGGCTGTTTACCATAATAATAATAATAATAATACATTTATAGCTATTCATGTTCAGAATTAGGTTATTCAACCCATTGAGTCTATTTCAATATGCCATTCAATATGCCCGGATTAGCTATGGGGAGAGGTTGGGCAGACTTGGTTTGTTTTTTTCTGGAATGCTGAAGATAGCCGGGAAACCAGATAAAAGTATATAAAATTCTGAGAGGCATAGATAGGATAGGCAATCAGAATCTTTTTCCCAGGAAGGAAATATGCATTAGTGGAGGGCATGATGTAAAGGTGAAAGGGGCAAAGTTTAAAGGAGATGTTCAGGGCAAATTCTAATCACAGAGGGTTTGTGTGCGCCTGGAACACCCTGCGGGCAGATATTCTCCTCCTTTGATTCAATACTTTGCTTTTTCTGATGAGATTTATACGGCTCCTCGAACAGTATTTTCCAGTATTGAAAGCAATGTAAGCTGTTGTCACTATTGACAACAGATTTTTGGGAAAGGCCAAAATGAAAATGAACACTTAATGTTGAGATGCTTCAAAGAAATATAATGGCTGCTTTTTGTCCTTGAAGTAAGATAGTCTTGCCCAGAAATTTAAATTCATAATGAAATTAAATTCATTTTTATTGTGCTTTTATTAGCTTTCTAATATCTGACCTCTAGTTCACAAACAGTGAGCTTTCATAAGACAAAACAATTGCGAACTGTGTGTTAGAAGAGAGTTATCAGTGATAAATCAGACTGCTATTTATGCCCTTCTATGCATTCTTTTAATGTTATTGCTTGGGCTACATTTCATGGTTTGGGACACTTAATTTTTAAGCAAGACACAAATGGGAAGGTTTTGAGAAATAATTTGCATTTGTGATTTCAGTATGTTTTATCATCTATAGAACTATGCGTTAGTTCCACATTTCATTATTGTGTGTTAGGTCAGTGTCAAGAATTTAAGAATAGTAGAAATCAAAATCAGACCCTATCGTTCAGACTACCTATGAAACCGAGATGAACAAGAAATAAGACAAGGTTTAGTTTAGTTTAGAGATACAGCACATGTGCAACCAGGCCCTTTGGCCCACCGATTCCGTGCTGACAAACGATCACCCATAATTAGTTCTATCCTACACTACCCACTTGGGACAATTTACAGAAGCCAATTAACCTACAAACAAGCCCATCTTTGGCATGTGGGAGGAAACTGCAGCACCCGGAGAAAACCTACATGGTCACAGGGGGAACGTGCAAACTCTGTATAGTGAGCACTCGTAGTCAGGATCGACCTGGACCTCTGGCGCTGTAAGGCAGCAACTCTACCCCTGCATCACTGTGCTACCCAGATGATCTGACTTTCTGATTAATACAGAGCACTGAAATCAGTGATACAAGCATCAAATTTGTATATTTGTACAGTCTTGCAAATAAATCAAATTGTAAGAAATAGATAACACAAGTTTTGGATTTTAAAACTCAATTTCAATGTAACCATTTGTGTGGAAAGCGTGTGCAACTGAGTGCGAGCTTATTTTTATTGTTACAGTTGGTTCTGAAATGCAAATATGAAGAGATATAATAAAAGCTCCAGTTAAAAACAGACTGCTGGAGAAACTCAGTGGTTCAGGTAGCATCAGCTGTGGCTGAAGAAGGGCCCCAACCCGAAACATTGTCTGTTCATTTTCCCTCAGAGATGTTGGCTGACTTGCAGAGTTCCTTCCCCAGTCTTTTATTTGCTCAAGACACCGGCATCCCCATTCCCTTGAGTCTCCATAATGAAAACTGCAGATTACATTTCTTCAGACAGTGAGAATGACTGGCGTCGGTAAAGAATACAAAAGACAAATGAAGCACAAGGTTATAAAAATGGCACATTTATTGCTACAGAACTGTCATGTACATGACTGCTTGGAATAACTACTGATGATAAACAGGTAATGGCCTACATCGAGCTGGCCTTTGAATACTCCAGCAAACAATCTGTTCGGACATTTCTACAAATCTGAAAAACACCAAAAAAACATGAAAAGTTGAGGCACTCGAGCCACACAAATGGGAAAAAGGTGAAATAGGTTTTATTCCACTGCTGCAGCTAAGTGCAGTCGCAATGACATGCGACGTACACAACTAAAACGCTACCATACAGTTCACCTCAGTAACACATGGTAAAATAACATCTTTTAAATAGTAAAATAAAGTAACAAACTTTTACTCAGAATGATTCCAAAAATCTACAAAGAGAAATATTCAGAATCCGAGAATTTTTTTTCCAAGATCCATGGTATAAAAGGATTGCTCCTGCGAAAAATAAGCCAAATATATTTTTTCTTTAAATTTAGCTTTTATAGGGTGTACTACAGTCTATTTCATAGCAAAAAGAGCACTAGACAAAAGAAGCTTTATAACAAAAAGCCAGGCACTGATACATGGTAATTCTCTGCTTTTCTCTTCACTTAATTGCATCACAAGTACAAGAATGAAAAAGGCCACAGTTCATATTCTCACCATAACATATGTCTATAATACTTGAAATGAGCATGGTAAACCAGCACTGCACAAGATGAATAAGAGTCCATGAGAAAAATGTCGGTAAAAGTGGGCTCATCAAAGCCCTGGTGCCCCATTGTAATGGAATTACATTTTCTTAAAATTTTATTTATATATTTTTCCAGTCAGCTATAATTGGCTAATATTTGTGCTTGTTCACACCAAATGCTAAATCATTTCTGGAGAGTGTTCACTTCTGTCATTTAAAAACAAATATAAAATTTTGCCTGATACAAAAAAAATGAATTACAAAACAAAATTTGAACAAAAAAGAAACATTAAAACAACAATCGGAAGACTGGATAAATCTACAAATTGCATCACTGGTTCAACTGACAGTTTATAGGCGTTAGTGTTAATTACAGCTACATTGAACACAATGGGTACCAATGGGTGAACAGTTTGATTCGGTTTATGAACTGTTATAGACAGGGAAGTGGATCCAATAAGAATTTAAAAGCAACGTCTTCAATTTCCACTACTTAGTCAGTGTTAGCTTTACTGTTGCTAACCTATCATTTCAATTCACTAATAGCATGATAATATGCTAACATTTTTATAATAGTTAAAATGTTACAAATATTTTGTACATGTTTAACTAAATAATGCCTCAGGAAACACATATAACACACACCAAACCTAAATTAATAAAGCATTATGCTCAATTATGAGTTAGCAAAATAATTTTTGTGTCATCTTCTTAAGCAAGAATGTCTCTATATAATAGCAATGCTGAATAAATTCTTTTATATTGTCACTCATCAATGTTGCTACAATATTTTTGTAGTGGTCTGTTTTCAGAACTCCCTCTTCCAGATCTTAAAAAAACAATTAAAGCTCAGAGATTCCCCATCCTTTCCTGAACTAGATCTTAAGTTTCAACTTCCATAGTTGAGTGACACTCCCTAAAATATGATCTCAAAATAAGCTACACCGTCACTTCTAATTTATTGGTAATCATTCCAAATGTATAATTATTCTTTAATGCAAGATTAATGGAATGTTGCTACAGTTTATTTCAATAAGAATATATGCTCTGATTATTTTTTTAATTTGCTAAGCCATTTTAGATAAACAAAGCCGTTCACATGACATCACATACACCTCACCCAATAGTGCATGACCCACATGATCTTGTGCACTTAAAAAAAAAACGTTTGCACCATTCATTTTAAAATGCCCAGAATCCATTTTGAATTTAAAATGATCATATCCTATCTACACTACTTTAAAACACACTATCTCAGAACACGAGGAATGGAGATTAAAAAACAAGCTGACTAGAAGACTTTAAAAAAAAATCGACCTATACTGTAGATGTCAACTACCATTAGTATGAGTCAATTATCATTTTGAATTTTACATTTCCTAAGCCATTAAATATTCTGGCTACTGGCCGAATCAATACTGCAGTCAGCATGGTTGTGTTTTTCACAGACACCTTCGCTGTATAGTAACACAATGTTTTTTCATACAAGGTTAAAATATGCAGCTCTTTCCACTTACAGTACTTGACCCTTCACTAGTTAAGCTCCATTCATTTGTACTTACTGTACCTTACAAGTCAGTCATCAATTAGATCCTGCGTGACCTGAATCTTACTTCTAAATACCTATCCTTAAATGCCTTTACTTGCAAAAAAAAATCAACATTGTTAGTGAATTCTTACATCTGCAATAGCCAATAGCAAAAACAGCAACGGCATTTTAATTCTGGTCAAAAGTTTATTGCCTTTTTGGACTTGATGTCTGAGGCACTGTATGTTTTCTATAGGACGGACATTTCAGTAAGAAACACATTTCAGGTTTGTTCTGTTAACTAACATTGCTTGATCTCAATTCATAGCCTTAAAAAATTGTTTACTTGATCCACCTCCATGCATTTAAAAGTTTCATCAACAGGTCATCAAAGTACTGAAACCCAGTACACTCACAAATGTAATTATTATCAACAATATTCCAACAAACAGCACAAAAAGTGATTAAGATTAAACATTTAGTAGGCAATAAATTGCAAATACCTTATTTTGTTCCTTGTTTGAAATTTGTTTCCAGAAATATATTGTGTGCTTGTAAAATTCCTTGACATTGCTACTTGAAATTTTACTACCTCATTTAAACTTGAGACATTTTTATAACCACAGGGATTCTATCAATTTTCTTTTTAAAAGCAAAAACCACATGACATATTTAAAAAAAAGACTTTTAAGTCAACATGTAAAAATATAACTTTAGCTCTTACACAAAAAAAATCAAAACAGTTGCAAAGTTTGCCTGTTGTAACACACAAATTTTGTTTTGTTTTTCCTTTAAAGTGAGATGGAACCATACGCTCTTTCGTTTTCTGTTGTTGCCTTTTTACATCAAGGCATCACATTATACCTAAAGTCCAAGGGGGCAGGTGCCATATTACTGGCAGGAATGTTTCAAGTCCACACAAAGTGTAGGAAATAAGTTCCCAATAGTTTGGTAAGCATAACACTAAGAGATGTTTCAGGCCACGCACATACACTAAAATTCCAGTGCTGTTGTTTTTATCTAAAAAAAGATATCTTAAGAGCATAAACCACATACCCTACCCACCCACCCACCCCAGAAACTACATTTCCAACTAGCATATGTGCTCTCTCCACAAGAATGTAAACAAAAAAAAAGATGACCAATAGTGATGTTTTATTTTTCCCAACTCCTATTTTAATGCTTACTTTCACCAGGTTTAATATAACAAAATCTATATGATTATTTGTGGGATTTTTTAAAACTATATACAATATATGAAACCCCTTTTACATTGATAGTCATTATGATTTTTTTTTTCCAAGCTTCACCTCATGCATAAACTAATGCTGGCCAGCGTTCTTCACAAATAATGCACACTTCCTCGTTCGTTATTGCTAAGTTCTTTAAAGAAACACTAGAATACTAACAAGTTCTTCAAAGCCTCGTTTTATTTTTGCTCAGGCTTCTAGATCTTGCTGCTCGTCAATGTCGCAAGCTGCATGTCCACTATTGATAATCATCGCTGTTGTTTCTCTCTACTCTACTACAGTACTTTTTAAAAAAAGAAATGAAAGAAAACAATGAGAATCTTAAATATTAACTGTTTTTAAATATTTTAGCAGGCAGTGTTGCTATAATTGCTTTCGGCACTGATTGATTAAATTGTTCCATTTTAATGTTTTGTGCTGTGATCTATATCCTTTCCCACCGTACTTGCTGCATGGAAATGTGCTTCGTCACTGGGACCAGACAGTGCCAGGTTCAAGCATATCAAGACACATTATTTCAGCATGTTTGGATTTCCATGCAGTATGTGCAGTGGGTAGCAAAAGTGTGCTATGGTGTCTTGCTGTTTTGCTGTGTATTATGCATGGCCTGAGCTCTTCTACCAGATTCTTGATACTCTAGAATCTGGGTAAGCACATACCTGAGCCAAAGTTAAAATCTCCCATGTGTCATTCCCATCCACTCTGTGTGCAGCAATTGTAATTCAGGGATACTGTTCATTGGCAAAAATAGAAAGCATTCATCAGAAATGTGCTGCATTGAATCCTTTAATTATGATTTGATAAATTACATTCTTTCCGTGGCCATTGGTAACCCTGCAGTCTGTGACTTTAACCCTTTGAGCTTGAAAAGGCTTTAAAATTGTCAATTACCAGACAATTTCATGTAAGTTTTTAATGTCACAAGAAATCTTAAAGGAGGCAAATAAGCAAAGGCTTAATGCTGTCCTTGGAAAATTAGGCTGGTATGGAAACAACGCATTGTGTACTGGATTCCTAAACTATGCTGAGTGCAGTGTTCTTCACACCCTTTGCATTGAGGGGAATGTGTGAGAATAGGAGAGTCGCTCCTCTCTGGCAGAATCTGGGTGATTGCAAGAGCAAAAGCAACTGAGGCCAGAAAGTTATTTGTCTGCAGGATATCCTGTGTAATATATGAAGTACTGTATTTATTGGAAGAGAGGCCAAAATTAATGACGGATTCAGAAAATGTGACGATTAAGCCAAATTCTTTCAATGTGTTGTCCATCTCAGATTAAAGAGTGGGATTCAATGGGGAACTCTGCAACATGTAGAAGATCAAGAGCAGTGGGCACATATGAAAGCTGTGTTCCCTCCACTTGGAAATGTGAAGGCAGTGTGCAACATTCATATTTGAATGTGAATTCCTACATCCACAGTGGATCTAATGTGGATGGAGATCTTCATCCACATTATTTCTGTTCCTTCATCCACAATGGATCTAATTGCTAGAACTCCCTACCCAAAAACATTGAGAGGTTGAAGGTAGCTCACTGCCACCTCTTGTTTTGTCTTTGCCAGTGAAGCCTACACCATGTGAGCGATTAAAGAAATTGTTACTCAATAGGGTTAAAGGGACCTTTCGTCAGGAAATATCCACGGTGTCAAGCTGAGTTCTCCACATAGATTAGTTGGTAAAAAAATAACTCCTTCCAATTAACAGCTATAAAGCCAGGTCTATGGATCTGGAAGTTACTGTATATATGCACTGGTACAAATCATTGAATCAGCAATCTAGATGACTAAATTGTCAAGCCACTAATAAATGTATACCAATCTAGTGAGAGAAGATGTCTTTGTACAAGTTTACTGCATGCTTCTCGGAACTCTAATGTTCACCCAGAACGGAACCTGCCACCTTTTACCAAATCCAGACCAAGGAATCATGGTGGGTGAAAATGGCTTTCGACTCTGATACTTATCTAATTGAAATGTGAAATACAAATGACCCATTTGAGGTCGCTTTGCATCAGCTCTCGAAGAATCACTTTCCTAATCAGCACTCATCTCTGTTGTTCAAGAAGACAACAGATTTACTGTAAATTGTGATGGCTCCTAGAATTCCCAATGAGCACAGAACTGCTCTGAGACCAAGCACCTCCAGGAGTAAAATTACATCTTCAGCCATGGCCCTGTTCAATCAGAGTTTCTAACAATTCTGATTTAAGTGAAGAGAGTGTCCTCAAAGGTCATCAGATAATAATTAAAAAATAAACAACTGTCTAGCTTTATCATTAACTTTTTAAAAAAGGTCATAACCTCACAGAGAAAATGCAACTTGTGCCACGACTGTGCACTGAGATGGTCAGCATGTGTGTGTTAGTGCGCAGTTCTTGCTTGTTTGAAATGAGCAAATTCGCTTTAATATCCTAACTTTCTTTATACATTGAAGTAAATACATACTTCACTTTACATTGCATAAATAAGTCTGCAGTACACCTGCCTGAAAGCACTTGTTTTCACTACTCCTGACATGCATAGAACTAAGCTGTCTCTTCAGGTGGATCCTAGGGGGAAACTGGTGTGCAGGACTATATCATCCAGGTTTAGCACAAATGCTTTAAAAAAAAAGTGGAAGCTACTGTAACCAAACACTTACAATAAATCAAAGGGAGAATTGCAGGTTTTCATGTTTCACATCCAGGAGCATGTCACACCTGTCACATGGAGTGGCTATTTCTTAAAACTATTATATATACACAGCACACACGTACAGTATTAGAAACAATGGTTAAAAATGGAATGCAAATGGATATTTTAGCTGTTATAATATTTTGTATATATTATTGTGGGAGCCCCCATTTATAAGAGCTTTAAGGTTCCCATATATTTATCCATAACTGACTGACATGACATCATGTTCTCCACTTTCTACATCTGTGTAACCAATTTTTGCCGCAGTCAACTCGATCCTGAAGCATAGTCCGATGGGCCCCAGCTATCCCAATGAAGCATTGATCCCAGAGAGCAAATAACACACAGGTGGGGGGGGGGGGGGGGGGGGGGGGAGGGGACGGGGACAGGAATCGCAGTCAGGTCCAGCATCCATCCACATGCATTTCCTTGCACTGTTTACTGATTCGTGATTGGGAATGAGAATACTGACCGACCTTTTTGTCCTCCAGTTGCAGCCCCCATATCATTGGCTTGGTTTAGATCAACCAAATAAGCAAACAATACAGTTTGAGCCCAGCTTCGGTCCTGGTCTCCAGAGGCTCAGTTCCACAAAGCAGTGCCTTATTGCCCACTGCGTCATTGACTTCCAATCACTACATAATCACAAAGGCAGTAATCTGCCGGGCTTCAAACTGGACAGAGTTTACTTTTGTAATCAGGACATCTGTATTCTAAACTACTCAGTTTTGCTGGGTTCCACACATGATGAACTGTCATAATATCACACCTAAATTCAAAACGTTTTCATGTCATTACTCACTTTTAGTTTCCAACAAAAAAAAACCAAGGTTTTCTAAAAGGCAGAAGGTGTGACCTATTTTCCATCAAATACTATATATAGTTGCACGAAAATAACAGGAATGAAAAACAAATCACGAAAGAAAAGGCATTGCAATATACATACGGATTACATCACCAACAGGCCCATTTTTCCATCAGTTACTCCCATGCAGACAAAGGAATGGCTAAGCAGTCATCACCTAAGTTACCATTAGGACAGTTGCTGGTTTTTGTGAATACTGGATGTAGACGGGCAGCAAAGCTTCACTCTCTCCAGAGAACAAACACTAGCTGACTAGAACACCAACAAAACAAAAATGTTCAATTGTATTTTTTCCTTTTTTTTTTAATCAGAAGTACACTTTTCATTATTGCAAGGTTACGATTTCAAATAAATATTTTTTTCAACCTACAAATTGATTTTTTTTTACTTTTATTTTTTTACAGAAGTTCAGGCACAAATGCATTTTCCACAGTGTGGAGAAGATTGCCATTCAGTCTCTGGGCTGTACATTAACAGCTTGCAACATACTGCTCAACATTCTGAATGATATGTTTAGAGTTTGTCCCCCGAGTCGTACTTTGCTTGTAGGGAATGCAGTATTCTCTTTTTCCTCGCTCTCTTTCTTTCTTTCTTTCTTTCTTTCTTTCTTTCTTTCTTTCTTTCTTTCTTTCTTTCTTTCTTTCTTTTTCTTTCTCTCTCTCTCTCTCTCTCTCTCTCTCTCTCTCTCGTCTGTGATTCATTTTCGTGACTGCTTTTAATGTGTCTCCATTTTACAAAAAAAGGGGATTGGGCAGAGTGTTTACATTGTTGTAAGATAATACAGTTGTCAAGGAAGCGGTCTCTCACTTATTTTTGTTGATCTGGCACCATGGGCCTATAAAAAAAAGAATAAATGTTAATTAAAAATACAAATAATCTTCATTTTAATCCCTACATTCCCTTGCCTCTCACCTGAGCATGGCGATTCCTAATTTTCTCCAACTTGCCCAATTGTTCATTCTTCACATGCATACTAAGATGGACAGCGAATGTTGGCAAGCTATATGGCTTTGCTGGGCACTTGTTGATCCTATCTTAACTCAGTACCCAGTTTCATATTGAGCTCAAACAAAGGGAAAGAAAAGACAGTGCACAGAAATCAGAGGAGCCAGCACTTTCACTTCAGGACGTTAGTTACTGAGGCCAAAACTAACAAATATTTCTACTCGCATTTATAGACTAGCTATGTTCTCTCTCTCAAGAGCACTGTACCATAATCAGTTAGTTCCTGAGAATCATAATTTTATTTTAGAAATATTAGATTTTGTTGGTGTCTTGCACTAAAAGTTGCAACCTTTATCTTTTATCTGTGCACTGTGGACAGCTTGATCGTATTCACGTATAGTCTTTGACTGGATAGCACGCAAACAAAAGCTTTTCACTGTACCTCGGTACACGTAATAATAAACAAAACTAAAACTAAATGATTCGTCTTCTCCCTTTGTCCAATAAGGGGACTCATTCCTAGTTCAAATGGGTAGAAGGTGGCTCAAATTTTAAAGATAAAATACCAAGGTAGATATATTCAATTGCCTTTTTCCTCATACTTTATGATTCAATAATGCACTGGAATACCGAGGAGACTACAGGCCACTCTACCTTTCTCCATCTCTCACTTCTGTTGTGCAATTTCCCCTTGAATCTAGAGTCACGAGAGACCGGCTGCAACCTACCACAATACATTACTGTGGCAAGATTATGTCAATCTATCTCTGGGCATTAAACAACAATCTAATACTTTAACATCAAACTACCTTCCAATCATCTGCGGTAGACAAGAAATGCTGGAGAAACTCAGCGGGTGAAGCAGCATCTATGGAGCGAAGGAAAAGGCGACAATTCAGGTCGAGACCCTTCTTCAGTCTGAAGAAGGGTCTTGACCCGAAACGTCCCCAATTCCTTCGCTCCATAGATGCTGTCTCACCCGCTGAGTTTCTCCAGCATTTTTGTCTACATTTGATTTTTCCAGCATCTGCAGTTCTTTCTTAAACATTCCAATCATTTGCAGTCGGTTATAATTTTATTACTATTCCACAATAAAAGTTTTTTGATTAACTGTCTGTGTAGAGCAGAATATGTTATATTCTGTCACTGGAATTTAGTATTAATTTACACTATTCAGACTTTGCACTATAATCCTGCGCCATTCTGTTGTTTTTGCATGCTGTGGTATTTGTTGTTGATTTGTTGTTGTTGGTATATCATTAGTCTGCCTAGGAAAGAAGAAGGGTCTCGACCCGAAACGTCACCCATTCCTTCTCTCCAGAGATGCTGCTTGCCCCGCTGAGTTACTCCAGCTTTTAGTGTCTACCTTCATTACTCTGCCTATTGGTTTACTCTGTGAGCTTGATGTGAACAAGTAATTTCTTTGCACTTTGAAGTATGTGACAATAAACTAATCTGAGAGGTGGATGTACTGGCATGTGAGTCATAAAAGGAAATCAGTACTCAGACCCAACTGCAAGCATTGCTAATTTCATTAATCTTGAAGTTGATTGGGATGCCAGAAGCAATTTGTATGCATAGGAGTGTTTATTAAAATATTTCAAAACTTTTTTTAAAAAAGTGTGGAGAATCCAAAAGGGGTGAAGGTAACGCTTGATTTGATCTTTATCAGAAAGCACACTGAATACAATTAGTTTTAGGATGAGAACTCTAACGCGGTTGCAATTTTTTTTGTTTTAAATGAATATAAATACCTATCATAAAAAAAGTGTATTAAGTGCATTCCAAAAGATCAAATTTTGAGAGGATGGCGGTGTAGAAAAATTGCAAAAATGGGAGAAACTATTTATAGATGAAACATTGGAATATGTTAATGGCATATTTTACAAAACCATTTTCAGCACCAAATTGGAAAATTATTTCACCATGGATACACAGAGAAAATATGAAGGCATTAGTGAGAATAAAATGGTTGAATAAAATATCAATGATGAAACAAAAAAAAACACAAGGTCAGACAATTAACCAACAAATCTCCCCACATATTTTCTGACAGAAGTAAAAGTCGATAGTCAAAGTAGAAATATGTATTGTGGATTCTATAATGGCTGAGATATATTGGCTGCTGTCCTTTAGTAAAGCAGCTGAAACTAGGATGATTTAAATTACCTCTTTTCACATTGGGCCCATATGGTTGGATGTGTCTCCCATATTCGGGTTGATTCCTGCAAGGGAGAGTGGCGGTGGATCTGTTGACACCTTTTCCTCCTCTCTTCTTTTCAGACAAGCTGCTTTAGGGTTCAGGTTCCTCTCTTCAGGAGAAAGAAAATGTTCAAAGTAACCATAAGATACTTAAAAAAAGAAAAAATCTTGCAGGGCAATCGGGATAAGACAAGGCCGTTGGATTAATTGGATAGCTCTTTTAGAGAGCCAGAATTAAAATGATGGGATGATTGGACTCTTTTTGTACTATATGATTCTGTGATCGGCTTCCTGGAGTAGGAACTGAAGATGAAATGGTTTACATCATTTCTGAATACATTTCCTATCTTCCGTTAAACTTCCAGCAGGAGATCAGGATAGTCTATCTCTTCTTGGGATTTAGTAATTTTACAAGCTAATCTCTGTAGAGCTTAAAAATATAAAGACTGGGATGACATACAGACTTTATGATCTGCAGCTTGAGAAAACTAAAACCCATACACAAGGCCAATGATTTAAGGCATCCGTATAAGTTAACATCTATTTTCACTGTATGGGAGAAAATGCATTCAGGTGGAGTTTTGGAAACTCCATCACACAGTTCTATCCATTTACATAAGGGCAAAATAGCACTTTGCTGATGATGGAAACCGATAATATATACAGAATGTGCTCAACAGATCAGGAAGTATCTGTGGAGGGAAAATAGGGTTAATGTTACAGGCTAATGACCTAACAATTTAACTCCATTCGTCTCTCCAGACAATCTACTTGGGCCTGCTGAGTATTTCCTCTTTTAGTCCCATCCATTTCTGGTTAGACTACTTGATGTATGGCAACAGAATTAATTAGGTACCACTTCAAATTGATGGCTTAATGGATTTTCATTGGTACTTTGGAAATATTATTCCACCCTTCTGTCAATTTTTTCCTGTTAAATCAGTGGCCTTGCCTTTTACATCTGTGGAGTAAATTATTTGTTTGGTGCACTAGAGGGAGCACTATTTACATACATACTCCAGCTTTAAATATGAGGTAGATTTGTAAAAAATAACCATGTTTTCCATAAAAGCAATTACATGAGGGGAACACAATAAATATTTTTATCAGAATATTTGACCAAATAATGCTAAATGATAACATCATTTACACCATAACATCAAATGCATTATTCAGGTCTGCAATGGGAAATGCACATTACTTTTTTATTTTATTTAAAGATATATATATATATATATATTTACAATGATTGTATGAAATTATATTGATGACGCAGTTCTTTCTCATTTGAATGATGTTAAGTTTTTTTTAAAGAGGAAATCTTAATTCCATTCCCGTACACGATAATTATGTCGAAGTGTGGCCTTCAGTGGGAGAATGGAAAATGGTGCAGTTCTGTGTGAAATATTTGTAGAATAAAACATGGCGATTCTTAAAGGAAAGAAAATAGTAAGTTATCAGAAGGGATAAGGGTATTTCCATGGGCTATTCAGCAATGCTCCTATAGAGCATGAAAGTTGCAGGGTATTTGAAAACTGTGTGTAAAGTGTAAGAAGGTGAAATGAGGAAATGTCATCTGATCCAACCTGACAAGTTCCCTCAAAAGACCGTACATTATCAAACTATCAAACTATCAAGAATGCCATCTAAAAAACAAACTACTACTGAAAACCAAAAGTCTCTTTTCTGAACAATCAAAACCAACACAAGTCAAGAGCTTTCTCATATCCCATCACTGTATGCTTTCCTTTGACCATCTGTTAGGCTCATTGCCATCAATTTTGCCTCTGAATTGTGTCCTGGGTTCAAACTATCTTCCAGAGATTTGAGCGCACAATCAATGTCAATGAGGGCTGTAAGAAATCAAATGTTTGGATGAAACTGCAGGCCAAGTGGAAAGTGAAAGACGATAGCACTATCAGAGTAATTTGTCCTGTGTCCAGGCTAAGGTCTCTCACTCAGTCAGCATCATTGGTGCAAGTTATCAGATCAAATATTGCATTCTGTTCTGTCTTTTACTATTGACAATACCCTCCAGTCACAACAGCAGAGGACCTTGTGTTGTGGAATATTCAATCATCTTGGTCTATACCTATCGTTATAACTTGTAATGACATTATTTCCAATTGCAAACAGATTAAATTCTCAATGAAACATAATTTAGCAGGCCTGATTTTACCACTTCTTTATATTTAATCTACTTGGGAAGGAGAAGATGAAGTTGGAGGATAAGGAAAGTGGTTGGGCAACAGGGTTCTGTGCAACAGTTCCATATGTCTATTGACCTCGGACTTGTTGTTCCAGGCTCAAAATAACAGCAACGGCCTGGTGAAGAATCAAGAGCTTCGTCTGTGGCTTGTCACTTTTCAGGTGGAGCTGCACCATGCGACCAAGTTCCTTAAACGCTTCATTGATGTCGCGCACACGCAGACGTTCACGAGCGTTGTTTGCCATTCTTCTTTCTCGCTCACGCTCAGCCTTCTGTTCCGGAGAAAGGTCTTCGTCGTCATTATTATTGCTGGGAAAGAGATGCGGAACATTTTGTATAAATAAGCAGAATGTGAAATGAAGGTAAAAGTATTCAACGTATACACTAACGGCACTACACACTAACATGTTCCTTGCTTCACATATACTGAAGTAGAATCAATATTGACAAATTGATTCAGATTTAAAATGTAGAGCAACGATCCAATGTACTGGCTCTTTACAAAACTGCAGATTTTCATTCTGAACTGTTACAAATGACACAATAATCAAGGAAAAAATAATGCAGCTGAATGCATTTTGTGTGCTAAACTGTATAGACTTTCAAAATGGTTAATTCGACAAATTAAACATTGTTAATAGTTATCAATTAGGAAGAGCCATCAATATGGTCCATAATTAAATAAAGGAGTCAATACAACAGTTAAGCCATCATATTTTACAGTACAAACTTTACACTCCAGATTTCACGCTCATTTCATCAAATTCTAGTCAAGAATGAAATGAAAGGATCATTCATTTATTGTTACCTAGATAGTGACCTATTTAATATCTTGATATCCTTCTTATCTTCATCCCCCTTCTTGTCATCTGTGGATTTTGAATCTTGCAGATTCTCATCTGGTTCATCCTCTGACTTGATATCTGAGCTGACAGAAGACACACTCTGCCCTTGCAGGCTACTGGAGAGTGCTGAATGGGAGGCAAGGAAAATGGCAACAATTAATAGCCAGTACCAATTCTTAAGCATGACTCTGAAACACTTTCAGTTTAAAATTAATCAAAATGACACAATCACGGAGAAAAACACTTTGCTTATTTGAGTTATGTTCCAGGGATTAGAGAGGACCATGAGTAGAGTTCATCTGCTCATGCAGAGGACAAAGTGCTTAATTAGGAAAGGGAAAATAAATTACGAAAGGAAACTGGCAGGGAACATAAAAACTGACTGCAAAGGGTTTTATAGATATGTGAAGAGAAAGAGACTAGTTAGAACAAATGTTGGTCCCTTGCAGGCAGAAGCAGGTGAATTGATCATGGGGAACAAGGACATGGCAGACCAATTGAATAACTACTTTGGTTCTGTCTTCACTAAGGAAGACATAAATAATCTGCCGGAAATAGCAGTGGACCGGAGGTCAAATAAGATGGCGGAACTGAGTGAAATCCAGGTTAGCCGGGAAGTGGTGTTGGGTAAATTGAACGGATTAAAGGCCGATAAATCCCCAGGGCCAGATGGTCTACTTCCCAGAGTGCTCAAGGAGGTAGCCACGGAAATAGTGGATGCATTAGTGATAATTTTTCAAAACTTTTAGATTCTGGAGTAGTTCCTGAGAATTGGAGGATAGCTAATGTAACCCCCCCTTTTTAAAAAAGGAGGGAGAGAGAAAGCGGGGAATTACAGACCTGTTAGTCTAACATCGGTAGTGGGGTAACTGCTAGAGTCAGTTATTAAAGATGGGATAGCAGCGCATTTGGAAAGTGGTGAAATCATTGAACAAAGTTCAGCATGGATTTACAAAAGGTAAATCATGTCTGACGAATCTTATAGAATTTTTCGAGGATGTAACTAATAGAGTGGATAAGGGAGAACCAGTGGATGTGTTATATCGGGACTTTCAGAAGGCTTTCGACAAGGTCCCACATAAGAGATTAGTATATAAACTTAAAGCACACGGTATTGGGGGTTCAATATTGATGTGGATAGAGAACTGGCTGGCAGACAGGAAGCAAAGGGTAGGAGTAAACGGGTCCTTTTCACAATGGCAGGCAGTGAGTAGTGGGGTACCGCAAGGCTCAGTGCTGGGACCCCAGCTATTTACAATATACATTAATGATTTGGACGAGGGAATTGAATGCAACATCTCCAAATTTGCAGAACACCAAGCTGGGGGGTATAGTTAGGTGTGAGGAGGATGCTAGGAGGCTGCAGGGTGATTTGGATAGGCTGAGTGAATGGGCAGATGCATGGCAGATGCAGTATAATGTGGATATATGTGAGGTTATCCACTTTGGTGGCAAAAACATGAGGGTATACTATTATCTGAATGGTGGCAGATTAGGAAAAGGGGAGATGCAACGAGACCTGGGTGTCATGGTACACCAGTCATTGAAAGTAGGCATGCAGGTGCAGCAGGCAGTGAAGAAAGCAAATGGTATGTTAGCATTCATAGCGAAATGATTTGAGTATAGGAGCAGGGAGGTTCTACTGCAGTTGTACAGGGTTTTGGGGAGACCACACCTGGAGTATTGCATACAGTTTTGGTCTCCAAATCTGAGGAAAGACATTCTTGCCATGGAGGGGGTTCAGAGAAGGTTCACCAGACTGATTCCTGGGATGTCGGGACTTTCATATGAAGAAAGACTGGATAGACTCGGCTTGTACTCACTGGAATTTAGAAGATTGAGGGGGGATCTTATAGAAACTTACAAAATTCTTCAGCGGTTGGACAAGCTAGATGCAGGAAGATTGTTCCCGATGTTGGGGGAGTCCAGAACAAGGGGTCACAGTCTAAGGATAGGGGGAATTCCTTTAGGACCGAGATGAGGAAAACATTCTTTACACAGAGAGTGGTGAGTCTCTGGAATTCCCTGCCACAGAAGGTCGTTGAGGCCAGTTCATTGGCTATATTTAAGAGGGAGCTGGATGTGGCTCTTGTGGCTAAAGGAATCAGGGGGTATGGAGAGAAGGCAGGTACGGGATACTGAGTTGGATGATCAGCCATGATCATATTGAATGGTGGTGCAGGCTCAAAGGGCCGAATGGCCTACTCCTGCACCTATTTTTCTATGTTTCTATCTGTTAAATACACATGCACAAACCTGCAGCTTCACAACTGTTATACTGGCTTTAGAGGGTGCACTTCACAGCTGAGATTCACTGGAATGACTCAGTGATCAATTGTAAGAATAATTTGCACATACTTGAGGGGGTAATGTGATTGAGGGGCGTGGGACATTAAAAGGATTTGAAAAGCCAAATACTGCAAAAACTGTAATGGCGGATAATAAACATTTAAATTGTGGAATGAGCTGCCAGAGGAGGTGGTAAAGGAAGGTACAATTACAACATTAAAAATACATTTTGACAGCTACATGGAACGGAAAGGTTTAGAACGATATGGGCCTAATGCAAGCAAAAGGCATGAAGTTAGAATAAACATCTTGGTTGGCACGGACAAGGTGGACCGAAGGATCTATGAACCTACAGCATTCTGGAGTGCAGTTGA
This sequence comes from Raja brachyura, assembly GCA_963514005.1. The sequence goes on from OY740781.1 coordinate 34,171,854, forward strand.
GAAGAATTTTATGATAGTTGCTTTATGTGCATACTGATTAAGTAAAGACAATGTGACATGGAGTTCAGGTGGGTAAATGGAATAGTGCTACATACCAGCCTGGATTAAAATCAAATGGTGGGATAGAGTCAAAAGGATGAATGGTCAATACAGATCTTAAAGAGTAATTCAGCTAAACACAAATGAGGATGTTCCGTGGACACATGTTGTTTGTAACTTTAAGGGTGATCAGTTTGCAGTAAGAAATGAAACAAATGAAATCAACTAACTGAAGTTGAGATTAAAGCAATACCAATAGACAACAGACAATAGATGCAGGAGTAGATCATTCGGCCATTTGTGCCAGCACCGCCATTCACTGTGATCATGGCTGATCATCCACAATTAGTACTCCGTCAATCAATACCGGAATTTTTGGGGAACTAGGAAGAAAATCTTGTTCTTAAACATTTTGTTTAATGAGGAATGCATGCCAAAGAACCTTTCCCTCAATATCAGCAAGATGAATGAGCTTGTTATTGACTTCAGGAAGCGAGGTGTTGAACAAACCCCAGTCAGCGTCAATCGTGCTGAAGTGGAGATGGTTGAGACCTTCAAATTCCTAGGCATAAATATCACCAACAATTTGTCCTGGATCAATCGCATTGAAGTTATGGCCAAGAAAGCACACTATTTCCTCAAAATATATGTTTGGCTTATAACTAAGCCAAACATTTCTTTTGAGGAAATAGTTTGGCTTCTACAGGTGAAGGATAGAAAGCATCCTATTGGGATGCATCAGAACTTGGTCTAGCAATAGCTCTGCCCAAGACCAAAATAAATCGCAGAGAATTGTGGATGGAGCTCCATCCAAGACAAACTAAACTCTCCACCCCTTCCATCGACATGTTATTCTCTCTCGGGAAAGCAGCCAACATAATCAAGGACCATCTTCACCCAAGTCATTCCTTCGTCTGCCCTCTCTCGACAGGCAGAAGATAAAGAAACTTGAGAAGATGAGCCACCAGATTCAGAAATAGTTTCTTCCCCACTCGTATCAGATTACCGATTAATATACGCCCATAAAATGGGGTGTGGTCACTGATCTTCCAACCTACATCAGTATGGACCGTGCTCTATTTTTATCTGCAACTTCACTGTAACTCTGTAGAGCTATAATGCTGTAACATTATAGTATGCACTCTGTTGTGTTTCTTTTAGCACTACCTATGGTACTTGTACAGCTTGTCGGTACTCATATATGGTATGATTTGACTGGATAGCAGGCAAATAAAGATTTTCACTGTATCTTTCGATGTATGACAATAATAAACCAATGCCAAAACCAATGGTAAACTGACAGTGTTCTCCAAGGGTGGTCTAAAAATGGTTCCACAAAGTAGGAACTGTCATTGAATAATATTTTAATCTAAAACACATAATCCTTCCATAGTAATAAAATGAATATCACAATTCTAGTGGCATGTAACTTTCAACTCAATTTCCTCTTTCCTCACAATTCATCTCCAGAATGAAGGGAAATCAGCGTAGACTTCAGTTGTCAAATATGAAATGTGTTTTCTGGATTGCAATTGCAAAAGACTGTTCTGAACAGACCCATGTGCAAAAAATGAAGGAAAATCCATGTCCTACTCAAAAGTAATAACTGTCCTCTAATTCTTAATATGTTTCCACATGATTACTAGCTCAGAAGAACTCGTGGATCAGCCCAAAACTGTGATCTCTATTTATATGAATGGGGACCGAGGATCTAGTGGGAGGGATGAACTGAAGGGAATCCACATTAGTCAGGAAATGGCACGGCCAACCGAAGGGAGGGTGCGATGGGTGCGGTCGCACTCCCCTTTTTTTCCCAGAGTAAAAAATAATCCAGAGTGAAAAAATAATTGGGGCAATATTTTTTTATTCTACACCAGGACAGAGGGAGCCTTGCCTTTGGGCTCCTTGGCCCTCTTGCAGCCGCACAGCCACTGGATGACCCTGGCGTTGTGCTCGATGACCGAGAGGGCAGAGGCTTGATCTTCCCCCGGAGCGGCTCGTTGTCGCTATCGCTGCTGCTGTGCCGGGACAGCTCGCTCTCCGAGTCTGGGCAGCACATGCTGCAAAACATGAGGGCAAGGCTTTCGAAGGCGGTGTCAGCGGCAAACTTCTCACTGACCAGGTTCTCGATCACCTCGGGCTCGAGTCCGCAGTGCTGGAAGAAACTGTCCAAGCCCCAGCAGGCTCGGGAGAAGCGGCATCTGAGGTCGGAGTGCGAGCGCCGCAATCCGATTTCACCAACCCGCCGCTTGAGCGGATCCTTGGGGCGACCTGCTGCCCCTTCTCGGGGCGCTGCTGGCGTGGTTACTTGTGCACTTTGGGATGCTGCTGGCATGGCGACTGGGGGGGGGGGGGGGGGGAGAGGAGAGGGGGGAGAGGTGGTGGGGGGAGAGGAGGGATGGGGAGTGGCAGGGGTGGGGAGAGGAGGGGAGTAGGGAGAGAGGAAGGGGGAGTGGAGGGGGTGAGGTGGGGCGGGAGAGGAAGGTGGGAGAAGTGGGGGGAGAGGAGGAGCGGGCAGCAGGGGGCGGGCAGCGGGCGTCAACCAAAGGAGGAGGGAGGGGGTGAGGGGGTGACGCCACTCGCAGCGCGAGCAAGACGGCGCAGACTACAAAGTTTGTAAGATTTTTGAAGATTTTCATTAATAACTCGAGAAATGAAGCATGACATTTTCAGATAAGGCGATTTTGGACTCTAGGGGAAAAATCTCAACCGGAATATGTAAAAATCTTACCGCTAGCACGTCGTTTTTACAAGAAGATGTGATTATACACAAACAAACACACACACACGAACAAACACACACACATCCAAGATCAAACTTTTAATAGTTACTAGATCAAGTGGGCCCGTTGCGTCGCGTCCCCTCAACGCGCGGTTGCTGAGGGAGGGAGGCAACCTGTGGCGTCACACACATACTAACCACCCCCCACACTAACCACCCCTCCCACACACAAACTAACCAGCCCCTTGATATTATATTATTATTATTAATTAGCTCCTTTTACCCCATCCCCACCCTATCCACTCACGCATAGCTCCCCAACTCGCAGGCGTGTCTCGAGAGGGAGAGGGGGTAGAGAGAGAGCAGAGAGAGAGGGGGCAGAGACAGAGAGAACGGGGGGAGAGAGAGGAGAGTGAAGAGAGGGGGGGAGAGGGGGAGGGGGAGGGAGAGAAAGGGGTGACGTCAGTCGCAGCACGAGCAGACGGCGGCAAATCCATTGTCACATCGTCAGCGAAAAACAGCCGTTTTGATTTCAAAGTTTGATCGGATTTGTGAACATTTTTATTGATAACTCAAGAAATAGAGTTCAGAGTTTTATAGTTACAAGGATATGTTTGAATCAAAATCAAGAATTGTAAATTCACGTTTCAAAAATGGTTTCACAATTCAGTAGTACTGATTTCCAGTATTCCATACTGATAATTGAGAATACATGAGGTTGCATGCAAAATACTGATTTTCAAAAATCCAGTTTCTGTGTAGTACATTCTATTGCATTTATGTGAGAAATACCCCCAAAGTTCCCCAACAAAATACTGATTTTCAGCCATCAAAATACGGAAATGCTCGGTGAAACTTGGCAGCTCTGCAATTATTCACAATCACATTGTGTTTGAGAATTCAAAATAGGACTTGTGATCTTGTTTATGAGTCAACATGGAACTAGAATTTGTTATAATAGTATGACAGTAAAATAGGTTAGTTTGAAAGTGCTCATAATTATGCAAATGCACCATTTAGTTTGACCTCAATTTTCATGAGGGAAATTGAAGTCAAACTAAATGTTATATTCACATCACTATTCCATGTTGAAATTGATGTGATGTGAAGTTGTTAGGTCAGGACACACTAACACAGTCTAACAGTAACAGGCAAACAAATTAACACACAAAATATTTTCTAAAAAAGGTTTTCTTTACTGCAAAGATTTTCAGTATTTTATTTGCAGTTTTTGCATGCTCCTTTATAACATTTACATAATGGTTTACAACAGTACAGCTTGATTATTAAAACAAGGACAACTTCAATTCTTGATTTAAAAAAATGAATAGAACAACAACCCCAATCATCCCATTCCACCCACTCATTACTCTTGACTCAACCAAAATGATTTGTGAAATATTGGTCATACATTTGTTGCAAAAATGCTCCAAAATAAGGCTCAGAATGCACCAGAGAGCATCTAAAACCCCAGAGCTCCCAGGGTCCTTAAGTGGGCCCTGGAACCCGGCCACAGGGGACTTTGAGCTTCGTGCTCATGATGTGCACTGCGCACACATTATTTCACATAAAATTTTTGTTATCCTGTCATGCCACCCCCCTTTTTGAAAAGCTTCGTACGGGCCTGAAATGGTGTTAGGTAAACTGTTGGGACTGAAGGCAGATCAATCCCCAGTTCCTGATGGTCTGCATCCCAGAGTACTCAAGCAGTTGGCCCTAAAAATCATGGATGCATTGATGATTACTTTCCAATGTTCTCTCAACTCTGGATCAGTTCCCGTGAACTGGAGGGTAGCCAATGTAACTCCACTTTTTAAGAAAGGAGGGAGAGAGAAAACAGGGAATAATAGACCAGTTATAGACAATAGACAATGGACAATAGGTGCAGGAGTAGGCCATTTGGCCCTTCGATTCAGCACCGCCATTAAATGTGACCATGGCTGATCATCCCCAATCAGTACCCCGATCAGTTAACCTTACATCGGTAGTGGGGAAGATGCTTGTCAATTATTAAAGATGTTATAGTAACTAATTTGGAAAGCAGTGACAGGATCGGTCAAAGTCAGCATGGATTTATGAGGAGAAATCATGCTTGACTAATCTTCTGGAATTTTTTGTGGATGTAACAAGTAGAATGGATAAGGGAGAGCTAGTGGATGTGGTGTATCTGGACTTTCCAAAAGCCTTTGACAAAGACCCTCACAAGAGATTAGTGTGCAAAATTAGAGCACATGGTATTGGGGGTAGAGTGGATTGGATAGAGAACTGGATGGCAGACAGGAAGCAAAGAGTGGGAAAAAATGGGTTATTGTCAGAATGGCCAGCAGTGACTAGTGGGGTGCCGCAAGGCTCGGTACTGGGACCCCTGTTACTTACAATATATATGAACGATTTAGACAAGGGAATTAAATGTGACATCTCAACGTTTCCGGAAGATACAAAGATGGGTGGCAGTGTGAGCTGCGATGAGGATGTTATGGGAGTCAGGGTGACTTAGATAGGTTGGGTGAGTGGGCAGATGCATGGCGGATGTAGTATAATGTCGATAAATGTGAGGTTATCCACTTTGAAGGCAGATTATTATCTGTATGGTGTGAAAGAAAGAACTGCAGATGCTGGTTTAAACTGAAGGTACACACAAAATGCGGGAGTAACTCAGCGGGACAGGCAGCAACTCTGGAGGGAAGGAATGGGTGACGTTTTGGGCTGAGACCCTTCTTCAGTCTGATGTCAGGGGAGTGGACGGGACAAAGATAGAATGAAGTCAGAGACAGTAAGACTGGTGGGAGAAGTGGGAAGGGGGAGGGGATAGAGGGAAAGCGAGAGCTATCTGAAGTTAGAGAAGTCAATGTTCATACTACAGGGGTGTAAATTACCCAGGCAAAATATGAGGTTATGTTCCTCCAATTTGTGCTGGACCTCACTCTGACAATGGAGGAGGCTCAGGACAGAAAGCTCAGATTGGGAACGGGAGGGGGAGCTGTAGTGCTGAGCATCCGGGAGATCAGGTAGGTAATGACAGACTAAGCGGAGGTGTTCAGCGAAATGATCGCCGAGCCTGCGCTTGGTCTCGCTGATACAGAGAAGTTGACACCTGGAACAGCAGATACAGTAGATGAGGTTGGAGGAGGTGCAGGTGAACCTCTGCCTCACCTGGAAAGACTGTTTGGGTCCTTGGATGGAGTCGAAGGGGGAGGTAAAGGACAGATTTGCATCTCCTGCAGTTGCCGATGTTCCCGATGCTGGGGGGGGGGGGGAGTCCAGAACAGGGGTCACAGTTTAAGAATAAGGGGTAGGCCATTTAGGACTGAGTTGAGGAAAAATGTTTTCACCCAGAGAGTTGTGAAACGGTGGAATTCTCTGCCATAGAAGGCAGTGGAGGCCAATTCACTGGATGTTAGGGCTAAAGGAATCAAGGGATGTGGGGAAAAAGCAGGAACGGGGTATTGAATTTAGCTGATCAGCCATGATCACATTTTATGGCGGTGCTGGCTCGAAGAGCCGAATGGCCTACTCCTGCATCTATTTTTCTATGTTTCTATGAGGTAAGGTTCTGCCCACAGACAATTTTTTTGGCGCCTCCAGGCGACCAGGGTCATGTCACATGGTCGCGGGATGACGCCTGTATGGCCATGAGTTGTCTCCTCAAGTCGCCTAAAGAGTGGTAAAGTTTTTCTTATCACCGCTGGATTTTGAAATGTTCAAAACTTTTCGGCGACTGTGGGCTTGACGTAGCTTGTCTTCTGTCGTTGGTGCTGTCGTAGGTTGTCGCCGGGTGCTAAACACCTCCAACTTCTGGTGAATTCCATTGGCGACTACCTACATCAACCGGCGACAGGTACCGGCGACTGAATTGTGTTCAGTTGTCGCCGACAGGGTCATTGCTTGTCGTAGCTTGTCGCGGGTGTACGTTGGTTGACTTTGGTTGTCATAGGTTGTCGCCTGTGTGGTGGTAGGTTGTTGTAGGTGTGGTCGTGGGTGGACATCCGTATGGGTCGCCGGTTGTCCGTAGCTTGACGTCGACTAGGTGGTAGGTTGTCCTGGCTTGTTGTAGACATTTTCGTGGGGGGTCCAGTCGCCACTTTTTTGGCGACCTGCTGCGACTGTGACAGTCGCCGAAAAAAATTGCGTAAGTGGGACAGGCCTTTTATGGTCTCTACTAACATGAACTGCACATTTGCACAATAGTTAACTGAACTGTTTGTGACTCAACCCTATCACAAATGTCACTGAATGTCTCGGGGGAATGGAGAACAAAAATAGAACGTCTCTGTGCGTGACAAAAAAGAATTTTTTAAATGCAGCAGATAAATTTCAAACAACTGTTTTTCCACAAAGACATCAGGTAGATGCATTAAATAGAAATTTGTTCCTATTAGGCTCCCTTCAGTTCAGAAATACAGCGCGGAAACAGGCCCTTCGGTCTACCGAGTCCGCACCGACAAGCGATGCCCACACACTACTGTACACACACTAGAGACAATTTACACTTATACCAAACAAATTAACCTACAAACCTGTACGTCTTTGAAGTGGGGGAGGAACATCTCGGAGAAAACCCATGGGGAGAACATACAAACTCCGTAAAGACAGCAACCGTGGTTGGGATCGAACCCGGGTCTCCGGCGCCGCACGCGCTGTAAGGCAGCAACTCTGCCACTGTGTCACCGTGCTGCCCGGTGATACAACAGTTTAAAGTGGGGTGTGGAAAGTCTAATATTTGCAAATCCACTTACAATGGTTACAGCATGTAATTTAATAATAATAATAATATCTTTGATTGTCATTACACATAAGTGCAACGAGATTTGGTACCTCCGAGAACAAGGTTTGTAAAAACGAACATTTGACCAGCAACATCAACACGGACTAAAGTGCGAGGCCGGGGGAGACAGATTGGGGCGTATTCCCCATTCTGTGACCTCCTGAAGTCGATAATCAGCTCCTTGGTCTTGGAGGTGTTTAGCGACAAGTTGTTCCGTGAGCACCAGTCCGCCAGGTTCTGCACCTCCACTCTATAGTTTGTTTCATCCCCGTTGGTGATCAGCCCGATCACCTTTGTGTCGTCTGCAAACTTGACAATGGTGTTGTTGTCAAATGCAGGGACACAGTCGTGGGTGAAGAGGGAGTAGAGCATGGGGTTCAGTACACAGCCCTGTGGTGTGCCGGTGCTCAGGGTGATAGTGGAGGACAGGTGCGACCCCAGTCTCACTGCCTGCGGTCGCTCTGTCAGAAAATTCAGGATCCAATCGCATATCAGTGAGCTGAGGCCTAGCTGGTGGAGTTTGGTGGTGAGCTTGGTGGGGATGACCGTATTGAAGGCAGAGCTACAGTCAATAAAGAGCATCCTCACGTAGGTGCCCTGTCTTTCCAGGTGGGTCAGGACAGTGTGAAGAGCCACAGAGATGGCATCCTCTGTGGATCTATTTGCCCTGTATGCAAATTGATGAGAGTCCAATGATGCAGGGATGCTGGATCTACTGTTGGTCCACTGTTACCAAATAAGCAATTTGAAAGATGTCTTCTTAATGGGTTGATTTGCCCTTTTCCCTTGGCAAGAACATTGTACACTGGTGCTATATGAAACATAAGCACCAGAATTGCACCAAATGTAATACTCATAAATATCAAGATCTCCAAGTGATGCAGTAGAAACCTCTCAGTTACCTAATTACAGCTTTTAATATCTGTACTATTAGCGATGTTCAACACCGATATTTTAACCATGACCAGTTCTATTTTCTCTCCATTTAACTAGACAACATTTAGATAGCGTGTGAAGCTAGAGGTACTCACCCCGGTATGGGTCCTGGGACTGGTTAATGTCAGGAGATGTGGCTGACTGCACTGGAAGCTGTGGGACTGGCACTTGGTTTGACACAATTGCATGGCTGCCTCGAAGCCCAACACCTTCTTCACGATGACCTCCCACCTGGGTTAAACAGAAACATAAAAAACAATGGATATTTCAAAAGGTTGTTCCCCAAGTCAAATTATTGGATTACATCTCGTTAATTATGACTATTGATGGAGAAGCTCTCGTGACTTGACCTCGTCCGGTACGTGATTGCACTGAAAGCCCAGCAAAACCAGGACTAAAGCAAGAATTTTGTTTTGGATTGACTCTGAATATCCCTTAAGGGCCTGTCCAACTTGACGAGTTTTTTGGTGAAAGCTGGCATCATTGACTGACGTATCAGCTCACCGAAAAATATGCAGCGTGCGGTGTTTTTTCAAGTGTCATAACATTTTTTTTGTCGCTGCTGAATTTTGAAATGTTCAAAATCTTTTGGCGACACTAATATGACGCCGGCAGTCACCGAAAAAATCGCCAAGTGGAACAGGCCCTTTAATGTTATTATCCTAAACATTTACGTGCCAAGGTCCAACTAGACTGTTCCCAGGAGATACAAGAGACAGCAGATGCTGGAATTTTAGTTCAGTGTGGAAACAGGCCCTTCAGCCCACCGAGTCTGGGCCGACCAGTGATCCCTGTACACTAGCACTATCCCATACATTAGGGACAATTAAAAAAAATGCTAACAAGGCAAATTAACCTACAAACATGTACGTCTTTGGCGTGTGGATAGGAAATGGAGGAAACCCAAGTGGTTACGAGTAGAACGTACAAACTCTGTACAGATAACATCCACAGTCAGGATCGATCCTGGGTCTCTACTGCTGCGCCACCATGCCGCCCCAAATCTGGAGCAACAATCAAGCAAATTCACAGGCAAAGCATCAAATCTGCATTCTAAATGTACAACATGATTCCTGCATCGGGACACAAGCACATGCTGGAATCATGAGCAATAAAATACTGTCAGAGGAACTCGGCCAGTCTGGCAGCATCTATGGTGTTAAATGGACAAGTAACATTTTGGGTCGGGCCTCTTCTTCATGACAGGAGTGGATAGCTGGTAGAAATCAATAAAGGAAGGGGAAGGGGGGGCAAGAAGTGGCAAGTGATAGGTGGATCCAGGTAAAGAGGGGTTGATTGGCAAATGAGTTAGGTGGAGAAGGAAACGGTAGAGTGCTTTGAGTGCTTCATGCTTTGCCGTTCTCCAGCAACAGAAGATCTTGTTCGGAAAAAGAGGGAGATCTACAATAATTATAAGCAGCATGAAGCAAATGAGGTGCTTGAGGAGTATAAGGAATGTAAAAAGAATCTTAAGAAAGAAATTAGAAAAGCTAAAAGAAGATATGAGGTTGCTTTGGCAAGTAAGGTGAAAGTAAATCCAAAGGGTTTCTACAGCTATATTAATAGCAAAAGGATAACAAGGGATAAAATTGGTCCATTGGAGAGACCGAGTGGACAGCTATCTGCAGAGCCAAAAGAGATGGGGGAGATATTGAACAATTTCTTTTCTTCGGTATTCACCAAGGAGAAGGATATTGAATTATGTGAGGTAAGGGAAACTAGTAGAGTAGCTATGGATACTATGAGTTTCAAAGTAAAAGAAGTACTGGCACTTTTGAAAAATATAAAAGTGGATAAGTCTCCAGTTCCTGACAGGATATTCCCTAGGACATTGAGGGAAGTTAGTGTAGAAATAGCCGGGGCTATGACAGAAATATTTCAAATGTCATTAGAAACTGGAATAGTCCCCGAGGATTGGCGTACTGCGCATGTTGTTCCATTGTTTAAAAAGGGTTCTAAAAGTAAACCTAGCAATTATAGACCGGTTAGTTTGACTTCAGTGGTGGGCAAATTAATGGAAAAGCTACTTAGAGATAATATATATAAGTATCTGGATAAAGAGGGTCTAATTAGGAACAGTCAACATGGATTTATGCCTGGAAGGTCATGTTTGACTAATCTTCTTGAATTTTTTGAAGAGGTTACTAGGGAAATTGACGAGGGTAAAGCAGTGGATGTTGTCTATATGGACTTCAGTAAGGCCTTTGACAAGGTTCCTCATGGAAGGTCGGTTAAGAAGGTTCAACTGTTGGGTATAAATGCAGGAATAGCAAGATGGATTCAACAGTGGCTGAATGGGAGAAGCCAGAGAGTAATGGTGGATGGCTGTTTGTCGGGTTGGAGGCAGGTGACTAGTGGGGTGCCTCAGGGATCTGTGTTGGGTCCTTTGTTGTTTGTCATGTACATCAATGATCTGGATGAAGGGGTGGTAAATTGGATTAGTAAGTATGCAGATGATACCAAGATAGGGGGTGTTGTGGATAATGAACAGGATTTCCAAAGTCTACAGAGTGATTTAGGCCAGTTGGAAAAATGGGCTGAAAGATGGCAGATGGAGTTTAATGCTGATAAATGTGAGGTGCTACACCTTGGCAGGACAAATCAAAATAGGACGTACATGGTAAACGGTAGGGAATTGAAGAATACAGTTGAACAGAGGGATCTGGGAATAACCGTGCATAGTTCCTTGAAGGTGGAATCTCATATAGATAGGGTGGTAAAGAAAGCTTTTGGTATGCTAGCCTTTATAAATCAGAGCATTGAGTATAGAAGCTGGGATGTAATGTTAAAATTGTACAAGGCATTGGTGAGACCAAATCTGGAGTATGGTGTGCAGTTTTGGTCACCCAATTATAGGAAGGATGTCAACAAAATAGAGAGGGTACAGAGGAGATTTACTAGAATGTTGCCTGGGTTTCAACAGCTAAGTTACAGAGATAGGTTAAATAAGTTAGGTCTTTATTCTCTGGAGCGCAGAAGGTTAAGGGGGGACTTGATAGAGGTCTTTAAAATGATGAGAGGGATAGACAGAGTTAATGTGGACAAGCTTTTCCCTTTGAGAATAGGGAAGATTCAAACACGAGGACATGACTTTAGAATTAAGGGACAGAGGTTTAGGGGTAACATGAGGGGGAACTTCTTTACTCAGAGAGTGGTAGCAGTGTGGAATGAGCTTCCAGTGGAAGTGGTGGTGGCAGGTTCGTTGGTATCGTTTAAAAATAAATTGGATAGGCATATGGATGAGAAGGGTATGGAGGGTTATGGTATGAGTGCAGGCAGGTGGGACTAAGAGAAAAAAGTTGTTCGGCACGGACTTGAAGGGCCGAGATGGCCTGTTTCCGTGCTGTAATTGTTATATGGTTATATGGTTATAAGATGAAACCCAGTTGTATGGCCTCTTTTGCCACTCTGGGATCATTTAACATCAGCACGGTCCCGCAAACAAACCTGGATCTTTCCAGTCCACTTATACCAAGATATATAGTGTTTCAAAACAGAAAGGCTACATTCATTAACATTTTTAGTAACTGTGATTGAATAGGTTTTGTTGTCCTGATGTCCGATACGCAGAGTACTGCCCTGCCGACTACAAAGAAGATTCAAGAATGTTTTATTCTCATATGTCCTGAAACAGAACAATTAAATTCTTACTTGCTGCAGCACAACAGATGAAGGCTAATACTGTAGAAACCAATTAAAGTACATTAATCTCAAAGTCAGTTTAATCCACACATTAAATAATAGGATCGATTAAACTGACCATCTGAGAAACAAATATGCAGAGATAACATTTACAATTTGATTTGAATCATTTCAAAAATGGCACAACCGCTTGAAAAACTGAAAAAGACACAATCTAGTGGATAGGTTGAACATTAATGTTACTGAGGAGCCGACTTTATGGTTTGATCTTAGAAAACCAACATAGGTGAGAGTGTTGCATTCACTAATCATTAATATACGATTCAATGGCCACTGCTATTGTGTACCCTCTGATCTACACAGATTACCTGGCCATTGCTATCAGCCTATGGAAATATCCATTTACTAAATTGCAACAGGCATGCTGACGACATGCATCTAGTTCTGCTCTCAGTTCTGCTTTAATAACTTGTTCAAACCAGTTTTTTTTGTTGCTCTATTTCGATGAGACTGGAGTATGCTTTTGAGAAATGTGAGTGTTGTTATAAAGTCTATGTCAGGCTGATATTAAAGTATACTTTATTTTAAATGTTGTGATGAAATATCCAACTGAGCTGAGCCATGATACTAATCATTGTGACTGTCATGGCAATACCATTTATCTAGATAACCTTAGCTCAGCTAATAATTATGTCACTCTTCGATTAATTCTGCTTCAGTCATCGCCACATCCCTACTTTCATACAAATTGGGTGGAAATTTCCAGTGTTCAGCCCACAGATATTTATTTCTGCCTTCATGCCCCATCTAGTGAGTCATTTATCACCTTTTCTGCAAAATAATATTGGGTATTTTTTAACTTCCTTCCTCCTTAAAAACGCACTACTCACACCCTTAAAAATACACTTTTCTAATGGATTGGCTGAACATTTATTTTAGTGTGGTCCTCTTTATGGTTGTTGGCCAATCTTAGAACAGATCAAAGTAAATGGAATAATGTGGGTTCAGTGTACTTAGACAGGAAATTAATAGGGAATGTATAAAGGGATCCATGTGGGCCAAACGCAGACAGGTGGGACTAGCATAGTCAAATGGACATGGCATGGACAAATTGGGTAAAAGGGGATGATTCCACACTATGACAAGCAAGGGGAAGGTTGGTGCAAGGGTTGATATTCCTTTTACTGATTAAGGTTCTGTGAATTTTTGCTGGAGCATGCAATGTGCAGGTACCAAATAAAGACAGAGTGGCAACTGGAGAGGCGAACCCAGCAAAGGACAAGTTGTGCCATTGATGTTCAGGTGTGCAGAAAAGATTTTATGCAGAATAGTAGATGTCATCCTGTATATAATGGGCCAGGGACAAAAAAGGTGCGAAATCTTAAAACAAAACACAGAAAACCAAATATCTGCAATTATAACCATGTATCGTTTTATCTTGGTTATTCCAAAGAGTATGATGAATTTCTATTAGTATATATAACAAAGGACAAAGTTAAAAACAATTTAAGACATTAGATTGCATAAAGGATATTGCAGCTGAAACTCCCCACTATCACTCTGACATGTTCAAAATCAGAAAGGTGGATTTAGATGCAAGTCCTGAAAAAACTTAGATGGACCTTAAATTCATCTGTCTCTTATCCTATTTTTAATGCACTGCCCAACCAAAACCACTTAGGATGAGGAATCATTCATTCAATTTATGTTGTGCAACCAGGCTATATATATGCTAGCTGCCACATTTGCCCGCATAAGATCAGTGACTGTTTCTAAAATAATTATTTCTGAAAGAGAGATTGAAGGAATTGATTCATAACAATGGGATGTGGACATAGGGACTAAAGTAATTTTTGCATTCCAGAATATGCTTATTCTCTTACATGCTTTGTCCTTTTTTGAATCCAATTGCAATATATTTCATCAATGGATACCTTCATAAGGTATGTAGAGTAATGCATTTTACCTGTGCGTGAAATTTAAACAAACATGCAAGAGCAAGCTTATGCCTGAAGCATGTCAAAGCGTGATTTTATCAAGATTCACTCTCTGATACAAACAAATAAAAATTCCCCCTTGTGAACAGATTTCACAGCAGAAAAAACATTGTTGTCAGAAAGTGATTTACAGCTCCATGCAATGTTCACCTTTGTTCTCTAGAGGGTGCAAACACACTTTCTCTCTCCCTCTCTCTCTCTCTCTATATATATATATATATATATATATATATATATATATGTATATATGTATATATTATATATAAATATATACACGGAGACCAACACAAACACACGCGAAACACTGTACATTCAGGCACATAATTTAGTGACAAACAACATGGCAGAGCAGTTCAGCCAGGTAAAACGTCAACTCATCCCTCAGTGTGCCTCCATGGAGGCTCCTGATTCACTTCCATCTGTCTTCTATCATGTCCATGAAGATAACTGACAATTATCGTAATGCCCATATGCTTAATTGTGGGCTTCACAATTCCCTTGTTATTCCCCAACAACCCTGAAGGAATTCAGAACTAGCATCAGATTTTCATTTTCCGGGGAAAAAACTCTTTGCCTGCCATTTTTGTTTGTAATGCCAGCTACGCTTTTGACAGCAGCAGCAACACCCTGTGATCCAGGCCCCCGTTTGCTGCAACCACAAAATGTCGAGAAGCTTTACTAAAAGGCTTGTTGTGCACTGGAAGCAATTTTATTAGCTCTCCTTCAGCCATTTGACTGAGTTCAGACCCATGTCATTATTAGCTCAACAATGCAGAATTGAGGTCTGCCATTAGTGAATACATAGACAATTGATGGAAACAAAAAGATTCCCCCAAAAAGTGGCCATTCACACATTTAACTTTTTGTACCAAACAGATCAATATGATGGCTCACATGAAAATAAAGTGACACTACTAATGTCAAAAACATGCCACTTATACAAATAATTGGCTTACCCTTTTCGTTCAGATGCGACACATTTCAATTTTGTTTTAAATATGTACATGGTTATCATATTGAACAACAGAAAAAATATCAGTGGTGTTGTGGATGGTGAAGAAGGTTGTCTCAGGCCACAGTATGATATAAATCAGAGGTAAAGTTGGGAAGTGCATTGGCAGATAGAATTTAATCCTCACAAATACTAGGTAATGTATTTTGGGAGGCTAAGTTTGGGTTGGGCTCCAGGAGGGTGTCAATGAATAGAGGGACTTTAGCAAATCCACAGGTCCCTGAAAATGGAGGCACAGGTGGATAAGGAGTGGAGGACCCAATGGCATGATTGCCTTCACAGGCCACAGCACGGAATGTACGAGCTGGAATGTTGTGTCACAACTTTATTAAACATTGGTTCTGCTAAACTTGGAGAATATCTGCAGCTCTGGCTGCTACAGGACACTTTCTTAAAGATGTGATAGTGTGCAGAAGAAATTCTCCAGGACGTTATCTGGATTGGAGCATCTTACTAATAAGGAAGAGAGGCTGGTGTATTTACCTTGGAATAGAAGAGGCTGAGGAGTGACTTAGAAACATAGAAGCAGAAGCGCGACAACCTACGACAGCCCCTACGGCAGGAGAAGACAAGCCCACAGTCGCCAAAAAGTTTTGAACATTTCAAAATCCAGCGGTGACCAGAAAAACGTTACGATTCTTTAGGCCACTTGAGGAGACTGCTCACGACCATACAGGCGTCACCCTGCGACAATGTGGCGACAGCCTAGTCGCCGAAAAAAGTTGCCTAAGTGGGACAGGCCCTTGCCTCATAGAAACATAGAAAAATAGGCGCAGGGGTAGGCCATTCGGGCATTCGAGCCAGCACCACCATTCAATATGATCATGGTTTAAGCTAAGCGGTAAGAGAATTGGTGGTGATCTGAAGGGGAATTCTCTACACACAAATGGTGGTTGGAGTTGAGAATGTGTTACCTGAAGAGGCCGAGCAGGCATATACTACAATGTAAATTAAGAAACATTTCGACAAGTATCTGCGTTTCCAAGGCATAGAAGCCAAATAACATAATATAGGTGAATGGAATCGGTGTAGATGGTGAATCAAACCTTCCTGCGGCATGGGGGAGAACATTCTGTTGCCCAAAGCCCTTGCAGGTGAATGTCCAGGTGCCAAATTATGTTGGAGATGGTAGTAAACCAATAATGGAGAATAACACAGAACTAAGGAAGAGGACTATAGGATTGGGAGAGGTTACAGAAGAAAGAACAGACAAGTCAGTCAAGTAGCCTTAACATTTAACATATTTAACATAGAAAATTATTCCAAAATGTTTCTAAGGAATGATACCAAACAAGCTTTGTCCTGGCATCAAAGGAACAGATCAAAAGGTATGCACGATGGGGAGGGAACCTGAAGTGATGTTACCATGCATCTCTTTCCTTCCCTCTTCCAGAGTTTAGGAAGTAATGGTGAAGTACCCTTTGCCAGTGACTGTAATATAATCTCCAGCTGGCAAGCCCTATAGCCACAATGCACTGCTGCTGTCAAGGGTAAATGTTTAGGTTACCCTTGAACTGATTGTCATGTGACCGTTGCTACACCCATTGTCACATTCTTAACAGTGCTTTGATGAACGGAGACACAAAAGATGGCAGATGCTGCAATCTGGCACAAAATAAAAAACTACTGGTGAAACTGTAGCATCTGTGGAGGCAAAGGAATAGATGACATTTTGGGTCAAAATCTGCATCAGGACTGTAACAGTCGATGTGATCCAGCGTCTCAAACCCACACATAGACTATCTCTTTGTCTCCACAGATGCTGCCTGACACACTGGGTTTCTTCAGCAGTTCGTTTTTTTGTGCTAGATTGCAGCATCTGGCATCTTTTGTATTTCACATTTTTGCTCCATATGAATCATTCACATTTTTAATCTACTTGCTACTTGAATTCTTCCTTTTGGATTCCCTCTCTCCAAGCTTCAAGCTTCAGGGCAACTAGGTCTTACAAAATCAGTGTAGGAGGTGGCTGATTGCTTCAGCTGGCGGTGGTAGACACTGATTCAGTATTTGATCTAGCTAACGTTTTCTCAGGAAGATAATTACCCACTTGCCGCCTTTGCAAATACATGGCCTTCACTCTTAGACTAAATCTGAGCCAGAAAATATGTCATAACTTTGTCGACATTCAACCGAAGCAACATGATAATGGAGCAACCTTCTCGCTCAACATTATTTTGTTAAGTTATTTTTGGTTCTCCGTATTACTTGCAATTGTAACAAGGGAATTATTCTAATGCCTTAGCTAATGTCAGAAGAGAACTGGTTAGTGTGCAAGTGTGTCACAAGTTAATCTGCCCCTTAAACTTTCCTTGCAACACCTGTGCTTTTCTTTAGTGCTATTCTACAGCTGCCTCACTGGGACCAGGCCTCATCCGGTGGAAAATATTAGAGGCAGAGAGAGGAGGCGACCATGAGCCTCCATTCCTAGTACAGCAAATAGTACATCAACAGTGTTATATACATATGTATATATATAACAGTGTTATATACATATGTATATATATAAATATATATATATGTGTGTGTATACAAACACAAACACACACATATACATATTATATGGAATGGCATAGATAGAATGGATGTGGAACGGTGGGAGACTCTAGGACCAGCAGTCATAGCCTCAGAATTAAATGGCGTCCTTTTAAAAAGGAGATGGAGGAACTTCTTTAGTCAGAGGGTAGTTAATCTGTGGAAATGATTGCCACAGAGGGCTGTGGTGGCCAAGTCAGTGGATATTTTTAAGGCAGAGATAGACAAATTCTTGTTTAGAACAGGCGTCAAGGGTTATGGGGAGAAGGCTGGAGAATTGGATTAGGTGGCAGAGATCAGCTACGATTGAATGGCAGAGTAGACTCGATGGGCTGAATGGCCTAATTCTACTATAACTTGTGAATGATAAACTTAAAACAATAAATCAAAAATAATTAACACCTTTAACCCAGTTCAGAGATAAATGTCACTGTGAATACACATTAGTTTATTACAAGCCATCTTGCCTTCTCACACTTAACAAGATAAACTTTCACCACCCCTTAGTTCATTGAAACCAACGTAAAATGAACTATTTTTTGGATCATCACAAGGAATAATTAGTGCAGCATTACTGGGCAATGCTCAGACTTCATCAACCGTTGCAATATTTAGTGAATGGGTCACTCACCAACCCACTCCAACCCTAACCCATTCTACCACCACCACCGCGTACACACATCCCACTCACTCAGGCAGGAATTAAGCATTAAGTGCAGGAAATTAAAGGCTAAACTGTGCAACATTGGCTGGAATCCCCTGTAACCACCCTAAAATAACAACAGGAACAGCGATGTAGCACATTGGTGTACAGCACAAGGAGATCTCATAGAAACATAGAAAATAGGTGCAGGAGTAGGCCATTCGGCCCTTCGAGCCTGCACCGCCATTCAATGTGATCATGGCTGATCATCCAACTCAGTATCCCGTACCTGCCTTCTCTCCATACCCCCTGATCCCTTTAGCCACAAGTGCCACATCTAACGCCCTCTTAAATATAGCCAAAGAACTGGCCTCAACTACCTTCTGTGGCAGAGAATTCCAGAGACTCACCACTCTCTGTGTAAAGAATGTTTTCCTCATTTCGGTCCTAAAGGAATTCCCCCTTATCCTTAGACTGTGACCCCTTGTTCTGGACTCCCCCAACATCGGGAACAAACTTCCAGCATCTAGCTTGTCCAACCCCTTAAGAATTTTGTAAGTTTCTATAAGATCCCCCCTCAATCTTCTAAATTCCAGCGAGTACAAGCCGAGTCTATCCAATCTTTCCTCATATGAAAGTCCTGACATCCCAGGAATCAGTCTGGTGAATCTTCTCTGTACCCCCTCTATGGCAAGGATGTCTTTCCTCAGATTTGGAGACCAAAACTGTACGCAATACTCCAGGTGTGGCCTCACCAAAACCCTGTACAACTGCAGTAGAACCTCCCTGCTCCTATACTCAAATCCTTTCACTATGAATGCTAACATACCATTTGTTTTCTTCACTGCCTGCTGCATCTGCATGCCTACTTTCAATGACTGGTGTACCATGACATCCAGGTCTCGTTGCATCTCCCCCTTTCCTAATCTGCCACCATTCAGATAATAGTCTACCCTCATGTTTTTGCCACCAAAGTGAATAACCTCACATTTATCCACATTATACTGCATCTGCCATGCATCTGCCATTCACTCAGCCTATCCAAATCACCCTGCAGCCTCCAAGCATCCTCCTCACACCTAACTATACACCCCAGCTTGGTATCATCTGCAAATTTGGAGATGTTGCATTGAATTCCCTCGTCCAAATCATTAATATATATTGTAAATAGCTGGGGTCCCAGCACTGAGCCTTGCGGCACCCCACTAGTCACTGCCTGCCATTCTGAAAAGGACCCGTTTACTCCTACCCTTTGCCTCCTGTCTGCTAGCCAGTTCTCTATCCACATCAATACTGAACCCCCAATACCGTGTGCTTTAAGTTTGTATGCTAATCTCTTATGCGGGACCTTGTCGAAAGCCTTCTGAAAGTCTAGATATAACACATCCACTGGTTCTCCCTTATCCACTCTACTAGTTACATCCTCGAAAAATTCTATCAGATTTGTCAGACATGATTTACCTTTCGTAAATCCATGCTGACTTTGTCCAATGATTTCACCACTTTCCAAATGCGCTGCTCATTTGAATGTGTCTTTGCTGACTCTTTAAAACTATCCCATTGAAGATTTATTCCACTGCTTATAATTTCTGAATATGTTTAATTCCTTTTTCAAAGTGGTGATCAAATCTACTTTCATTGCTATTTCAGGTAGGGCATACCAGATTACACAATTCACTAAATTAAAGGAATTCTAATTTTTTGCCGATTAAATTATACCTGTCTCTCCAGTTACCAACCTTTCTGATGGGAAATGCAATGCATTTTTATACTATCAAAATCTTCTCAATGTCTCCCAATTTTCGCTTAACATCCTCTGCTCTGAGAGCAATGCCAGATCCTCCGGTCTCACCAGTAGTATGATGGCAAAATGTCTGAGACAAATTTCATTCCCTTTATTACTGATCTACAGTAAGAGTTACATACAACGGCCTTCTAAAGTGAACATCGATCAAAATAATATTCTGCTTTGCACAATTACACTGATTTTGAGGAACAAAATCCTATGCTGGCTTGGGAGCAATACTTGCAATAAGGTTCTTCATTTCGTATTCATGGGTGATTCTATGGAATGTAAATTTCATCCTCCAAATCCCAATTATCAGCAGCATTGCTGAGTTATTTTGAGTCACATCACGTAATTGCCAACCAGGCATGGCAGTGGAGGAAGTCACCTACTGAGAGAGGGTCACAGAGGATAATAGCCAAATGGACAGAGTAGAAACTGAACATGGTTATTGTCGAGAAACACAACATGACAGTGAACAAAGATCACATTTCAGTTGTGACCATTTGACCTCATCTGAGACAGCAGTTGTAATATCCAAATATGCTTCCTAAAGCGGCAATTAAAAAAAGCACACAATTGTAAAAATTCTTGAAAGAGTTGCCTTATGACTGGAATTCTTAGGGCGCATTATTACTTTGACTTAAACAATACCTCAAGGTATGAGCAACTTTGATGCAGATGTTAACCCACTTCTGATTCACTGAAGTCTCAGTTTGTTATTTTAATAAACTTTCATGTTCAATACGATTACCTTCTTACCACTATACTAATCCCTTTTGATTCTTACAGACTTCCTTGTTAAATTGCCGAAGTTCTAAAATCGCCAACTCAAGCAATTTCCTTGACAGTCCATCTAAAGAATCCGTCCAAGGAGATTGCCGTTTGATTGATTAAAATCTCATCAACTTGACACGATTGTCTGCTTGAAATGGGACATCACAGTTCAGATATCCATTTTTTTCCCCCGGGCAAAAGTAAATTGATTTTTGCTTAAAAGTATTTTATCCATTCTATTTCCTCTCCTAATTCTTGCTATTCTCTTCTGTCGAAAGGCCAGACTCATCATGCATGCATTAATCTCCTTAAGAAATCATCAGTGTAATACTCCTTAAGCACTTCCATGATATAGGGATGGACTAAGCCTTTGCCAGAAGACCTGGAAGTCACTGAGTAAATTCACTTACACTCCTTCGTCTCAAGTGAAGTCTGTGGGAATTCACATTGCAGAAAAAATTATCAAGGATTTAAAAAAAATGATGTGCTTTTATAATAAAAGCACAAAATACTAAAATGGGAATTCTATTCAAATTAATCTGTTGAAAATGTCCGTGATACCAAAAATAGCTGAGACGTTCAGTGCATTTTTTATACCCTTATGGAACCACGGTACTAACGTCAACTTTTTTTCTGCTGATCCACTCATGCGTAAACCTTACGTGGTCTTGTTCCTGTTTATTATTACTTTTAAGCTTTATCATTGATTCCGACAAAGTAAACAAAAACCAGATGCAGGAAACCTGAAATAAAAATAGAAAATGCTAGTAATAGTCAGATCAGGCGGCTTCCATGAGAGACGAATCAGAGTTAATGTTTCAAGTTGAAGACCCTACAATGGAACTGGGAACGAAAGAAAGCAAAGAAGGCAAGGGAAGAATGGGAATGACAAAGGAAAAGTCTTAAGGAAAGGATGTGTTTACAGTTGTGTGGAGTAAGTTGGGGAGCTCATTCTGTCAATGGGAGGGGAAGGACAGTTAGAGAGAACTGAATAAAAGTTATGAAATTAGAACAGTTATAGAGTGAGAGCATAAGGAAAGGATTGTATAACGTTGTGAAATACAACACTTTAGGGCACACCCAGCAGGTCAGTTTGTGCTAACGGAGCAAGGAAAAGCTGAGCCAATATCACAGATGGATGGTATCCAACAGAAATGGCCAAATTTGATACAAACAGAGAAAGGGAGTTACCCAAATTTGTAGAAATTGATATGTAGTCTCCAGGGCTACTACTTGATCAAGCGGAAAAGGCATGGTTCCTCAAACGTACGTTGCATTTAGAAGAGTAGGAGGCCACAGACAGATAGATCACAGTGGGCTTGGGAAGGAGAATTAAAATGGCAGGAAGCAGGGAGTTCTGAGTCACACCTGTGGATGCCATGCAGGGATACCTCTTGAATTCTATTTTGTTTCTATAGTGTATAAGAAATCACATTGTGAACACTGCATTCAGTACAGTCCATTGGAAGATCACATTGCTTCATTCATTAAGAAAAAGCATTAGAGTGCCAGGATGGATGGAAGAACTGGTGTTGCATCTCCTGCAGTTGCATGGGTGTTTGCTATGAGAAGGGGAGGGATTAGTGGAAATGGAAGAGCAGACCAGGGAGCCACGATGGAACAGTCCTTTGAAAATACTGAAAGGGGAGGGGAAAAGGTATGTTTGTGGGTGGAACATTGTTCAAGCTGGTGGGAATTATAAAGAATGATCTGTTGAATGTGGATGTTGCGGGGTGGAAGGTGAGGGCTATGGGAACTTGATCTTTGCTGTATCCTTGCCTCCAAGGCAGTTGTGTCGAAAGTCTCATCGCTGGAACAAGCGTGAAGGAGAAGGAAGAACTGAGAAAATAGAACAGAAACCTCACAGGGTACAACTAAGATAGCATTTGAGCCTTTGGGCTTCCTATGTGTGTTTACCACTAGTCTATACCTTGAGATGGTGATTGAGGAATCCAGAAAGCGAAGAATCAGAATGGACCATGTGAAGCTAAGAAAGTAATGACTTTTAATTTCTGATTGTGTGAATGCTATGTACCAGTTGGTAGATTTTACCATTTGCTCATATGGTGTAAACTGATAGCCATGCTCATACAAAACCAGGACTGCATGCTGCATTCATGCTTATGATCAACACACAAACATCTGTTAATCTGCACGACAACATTAGACTTAAAACCTTTGTTGGACAAAAGGGTTTCGTTGCTCCAGGTAATAGCTATTGTGTGACTCAGCTACACAGACCTGCTAGGCTCCAGTTTCAATCCCTCGACTATATTGGCTGATCCCAGTTGGCATATCCGTATTTTTGTGGTAGGGAGGTGGACAAATGCAGGGATCGTCACTCCAGATCATATCCAGTTCCTGCTGCATTGAGTATAAGGCGCAAATATATGGAGGAGATTACAGTCTGTAGTGTTATTATCAACAAGTAAGCGTCTGCCATCATTCACTCTACTGGCTCACAAATAAATGGATAGTCAGCTGTTATAACTGTTGCCTCACTGCTCCAGAGACCCGGGTTCAATCCTGACCTTGGGTGCTGTCTGTGAGGAGTTTGCACGTTCTCCCTGTGATTACATGGGTTTCTTCTGGATACTCCGGTTTCCTCCCACATTCCAAAAGACATGCAGGTTTGTAGGTTGATTGGTCTCTGTAAAATTGCCCCTAATGTGCAGGGAACGGATGATAAAGTGGGTTAAGATAGAACTAGTGTGAACAGGTGATGGATGGTTGCTGTGGATTTGGTGGGCCAAAGGGTCTGTCCCATGCTGAAGGGCCTATTCCCACTGCCTTTCCACTGTGGACCGCTTGATTGTATTCATGTATGGTCTTTTCTTTGACTGGATAGCACTCAAACAAAAGTTTTCTACTGTAGTACACAAGCCAATAATAAACTAAACATGCTGTATCTCTAAAACTAAAACATTATAAAGTTGGATCAGTTATTGTAAGACAGTCAATTCAACCTGTACTTTAACCTGAAAATCAATTGCATCTGAAGAGAGGCAAAAAACCCACATTATTTTATTTATCTATATACATAGTAGATTTAATGCTGTTATTTTCACTAACACAATGCACATTGTACTGTGTAACCAATTCTAATAATGATTTATGAAGGAAAAAACTGCTGTTGCTGGTTTAAATCGAAGATAGACACAAAAAGCTGGAGTAATTCAGCGGGACAGGCAGCATCTCTGGAGAGAAAGAATGGGTGGTGTTTCGGGTCAAGACCCTTCTTCAGAATAATGATTTGTTGCCACGTGTAAACAACATGTATGGATCTTCGTGGGTTAGACATACAATAGCTATTATTTGTAACACCATATTTGTGTTGATCAAACAAATGCTTAGGTTTCAATGTCCTTGGGCAGATAAACAACGCTTTCAGTGAGCATGGAATTTACATGGCATGAGATCCTGGTTCTGTAATGTTTATGTAAAGAGGTATTGTAAGTATGTTTTCATTAATGTAGTTTTTATGCTTTAGTGCAATTATTTTGCATGCATTGGTGTTAATGACTAGAAGGTGACATCATATATGAGTTTAGGAGTAATTACATAAACTGTAAATAGGACATGAGATAGCGTCTCAGATCAGCGTCTAAGACCAATTCATGACTCAGTAAGTCACAAGGTTGAACTTCTCATTATACTTGTACAACCTGGTGAGGTGAGATCACTCTTCAATATACTGTCTCACAGTGAATCACAAATCCATTTTAACATAGCCAGTATCTTTCCTCCAACTTAAACTTTACTGGTGAATATCAGTTTCTTGCCAGATATTTCTCAACATAAACTCTATTCCCCCACCCCCTCTTCAGTTTGGGAGAAGAGGGATCAAAAAACAGCAAAGCTGCAGTTCAGAAGGAGGAGAAATGGATCAGAACTGGCTGTTTGAATGGTTGAGAATGCATGGGTGGGGGGTGGGGGGGGGTGAGGTGACATGGTGTAGTGGTAGTGTGAAAGAGTGGAAAGGTCAAGCTTGGTCACTTAAACGGGTCACACTGGATGCACTAGGACAGCCAAAAATGGATGCACCAGGAACACCGTGTTCCAAATTCAGCTGCAAAGCTCCAGAAGGGGCAGTGTAAGGGGAATGACATCACCCCACGTAGCACTGACGTGGAAACCGCACAAGGGATGCAAGGGTGACTCATGCCCGTAAGAATTTCTGGCCAACAGATTTCTCAGGCAGCCTCACTGAATGCTGAATTGGCACTGAATTGGGATGTTCTATCCTAATCCAGAGTAACAATAAAGTTGCAGTGACATTCTCAGGTTAACACACATTAGATGTTACATTATTTCTACAACTTTATTTCTCCTGGTGACACACCTGAAAGATTCTTCATTATTTCCGTGCAATTATTACCATATTTATTTTCAACTACTTCATGAAATTTAAAGAAAGTCAATAAACCATGAAGAATTTTCTAAAAAATACGTTTGCTGTTGAAGTTTGATTTTGTGGTCAAATGTGTCAGTTTTCAAATTTAAGTCAATGATAAATCAGTCTCTATTATGGGTCTTAAGGTGCAATGGAACAGATTTATCACAGAATTCAGCAAAACATCCACACTTGACCTGAATACTACTGCCTTCTGATATCTGAGGTTTTTTCCTCAAAATACTCAACAACTTCATCACGAATATCACAACTTCTCAATTTAAGAAAAAGTGCAAAAAAAAAGTTTCCAGAGGTATAAGAATAAGGGGGGGCTGTGATGATGATTAAGTTTTAGTTTATTGACACAGTGTGATATTCGCATTGTACATAGAATTTGGATAATTGTTTATATACTGCATATATGTATGCATGTATATATGTCTGTATGTATGTGGCTTACGTATGGATATATGAATGTATGTATATGTTTGTATATGTGTATGTGTGCAGATGAGATAAGGTTTGTGAATTAATTGATGAGTAATGGAGAAGGGGTAGGAATAAATTAATGTATACTTTCTCCTACTCCTTTTCGAACATGTAAGATTTAATTAGTGATATTTATGAGAAGTTATTCAATGAGTTGTGTATAGGTTTATAGTTCATTTCATTTCATTGTTATTTTGCTTTGTTTTTAACTTTTTTTGCTTTACATGTTCAAAATAATATATATACTATGACTAATAATAATAATTGCACCAACTACAATCTCAAAAACAACAATTCTTACTCTCAGGGGTTGCCAATAAAGACATACAATGGACAATAGGTGCAGGAGTAGGCCATTCGGCCCTTCGCGCCAGCACCGCCATTCAATGTGATCATGGCTGATCTTCCCCAATCAATACTTCGTTCCTGGCTTTTGCCCATATCATAGAAACATAGAAATTAGGTGCAGGAGTAGGCCATTCGACCCTTCGAGCCTGCACCGCCATTCAATCCCCTGACTCCGCTATCTTTAAGAGCACCTATCCAACTCTCTCTTGAAAGCATCCAGAGAACCTGCCTCCACCGCCCTCTGAGGCAGAGAATTCCACACACTCACCACTCTCTGTGAGAAAAAGTGTTTCCTCGTCTCCGTTCTAAATGGCTTACCCCTTATTCTTAAAACAATACAAACGTGTGACATTTCCACATAAATGTTTTAGCTGTTCTCAGAACTAGAAGAATTAAGAAAAGGAAAAAAATGCATCCATGGTAGCTGGAGCAGAGCGGAAGAACCAAAATCAACTACCCAGTTGATTTCTCACTTGATTTATTTCACCATCAACCTCAGAGCATTATAATGCAGCAGTTAAAGACACCTTAGCAGTTACCACCACTGTCATGTGGAGGGGCTAGATTTTCATATCTGTTTTCTTCAACAGAAGCTTGTGCTAGGGCAAAAGTCTTTGCAACATCGACAGCAATTCAACGTTCAGCAACTGTTTCCTGTGAAACTAGGTTGTGAAATTCAGCAAAAGATTGCTGTCCGAAGACGGGCCTCGACCTGAAACCTATCCATGTTCTCCAGAAATACTGTGTGACCCGCTGTTCATGATTAGGATCTTTCCGTGAAATGTTTTTTTAAAGCTTCCACAGAGAGAAATTGTAGCACTTCCAACAGACTGCATTCAGCTGATGATACAAATGACGGAATGTTAACCGAGACCTTCAAGTACTGCTTTTAGTTTAGTTTAGAGATGCAGCGTGGAAACAGACCCTTCAGCCCACCGAGTCCACGTCGACCAGCAATCACCCTTACACTAGGTCTACACATTAGGGGCAATTAACAGAAACCAATTAAACTACAGACCTGCTGATGTTTGGAGTGTGGATGGAAACCGGAGCACCTGGAGAAAACACATGCGGTCTCAGGGAGAACATACAAACTCCATATAAAAAGTACCCATGGTCAGGATTGAACCTGGTTTTCTGGCAATGTTTCAACATGTTGAAAATTGAGCGGCGACCAGAAAGACGCTACGACTCTTTGGCGACTGAGGAGACTACTCACGACCACACAGGCAACACCCTGGTGACATGTCACGGGGTGAAACCTATATGGTCATGAGTAGTCGCCCAAAGAGTCGTACCTTGTTCTGATCGCCGCTGGATTTTCAACATATTGAAACATTTCTGCGACCTGTAACGACCTATGACGGGTGCTGGCAGTCGCTGAAAAAGTCGCGTAAGTGGGACAGGCCCATGAGGGTGACCAAGGATAAAATAATGAATTAACAACTGGTTTGGCTTTAATTCTTAGCCACCAGAGATGCATCTCATAATAGTCAACAGACTGCATCTGCAGACTACAGTAAAGGACGGGTTGACATACTGTAAGAGAGCATTCCTTTGGCTATCATATCACTGCTTCTTCCTAATTCTGAGCAATTAAAGTAAACAATGTTCTAACATACTGAAAATGATAAACTATGTCACAAATTGCCATGCTGCTGGCAGCTATGATTTCCATTTTTACATTAATATGTTTAGTATTCCTGGACAAAAACAGCCTCTGGTGGCATGAACATTCCTAATTGCTAATAAAAACAGCACATTTAATGCCTTATCAAGAGAAAATTTGATGAATGTCATCTAATTGGTTATTCAAAGATTTCTGTTAAGGATGCTTTATACTTATAGTTGGCCAACAGATGCTCAATTTAATATCTATGATTAAAAACAACAGAAAATCATGTTAATTTATATTTTCAATTTTATAATATAATAGGTGTTCAAGAAATATGTTAGGGATTTTTGTTATAAAAGGCTGTACCCAAACCGACAGTGGCATTATTTAATATTAATTCAAAACATATAGAACATAGAATAACACAGCAGAGGAACAGGCCTTTCAGCCCACAACATCTGCGCTGATTGAAACCAAATTGAACAAGCCCCTTCTAACGGCACATTATTCCATATCCCTGCAAGATCATGTGCCTTTCTATGTACCTCTTAACACCACTATTGTATCTGCTTCCATCACCACCTCTTGCAGTTACTCCTAAACAGTGGCAAGGAGGTCCTTCTGCAATTGTACAGGGCCCTGGTAAGACTGCAGGAGCATTGTGTGCAATTTTGGTCTCCTAATTTGAGGAAGGACATTACTGCTATTGAGGGAGTGCAGCGTAGGTTCACGAGGTTAATTCTCAGGATGGCGGGACTGACATATGATGAGTCCCTTGGGCTTGTATTTACAGGAATTTAGAATGATGAAAGGGCATCTTATAGAAACATATACAATTCTTAAAGGATTGTGCAGATGCAGGAAAAATGTTCCTGATGTTGGGGAAGTCCAGAACGAGGGGTCACAGCTTAAGAATAAGGGGTAGGCCATTTAGGACTGAGATGAGGAAACATTTTTTCACAAAGAGAGTTGTAAATCTGTGGAATTCTCTGCTACAGAAGGCAGTGGCGGAAAATTCACTGGGTGTTTTCAAGAGAGAGGTAGATTTAGCTCTTAGGGCTGAATGAATCAAGGGCTATGGGGAAAAAGCAGGAATGGGGTACTGATTTGAGATGATCAGGCATGATCATATTGAATGATGGTGCTGGCTCGAAGGGCCGAATGACCTACGCCTGCACCTATTTTTCTATGTTTGCAGGCAGTTACCACATTCTATGGAAAAGAAACATGCCCCACACATCTCCTTTAAATTTTCTTGCTCTCACTCTAAAGTTATGCCCTCAAGTTGACATTTCTATCATTGGAAAAAGATTATGATGCTCTACCCTATCTATGCCTCTCATTCTTCTATCAGGCCTCCCCTCAATTCCAATGAACACAATCCAAATTTGTTCAACCTCTCCTTACATCTAGTACCCTCTATTCCAGGCAGTATTTTGGTAAACCTATCTTGCACCCTCGCCAAAGCCTCCCAAGCTCTTCCTTTAATGGTCCCAATCCACATTAATGGTGACGCAGTAGAGATGGTCGAGAGCTTCATGTTCTTAGGTGTAAATATGACCAACTATTCGTCCTGGTCCATCCACATTGATGCTATGGCCAAGACACACATCAATGTATCTAATTCCTTAGAATAAGGACATTTGGCATGCCTCCAATGACTCTCACCAATGTCTATAGATGCACTGTACAAAGCATCCTATGGGGATGCACAAAAACCTAGTCTGGCAAGTGCTCTGCCTGAGACAACATGAGGAACATAGAAGGACGCAAAGTGTTGGAGTTACTCAGCGGGTTGGGCAGCATTTCTGGAGAACATGGATAGCTGACATTTCGGTTTGAGACCCTCCTTCAGACTGATTGTAGGGGGGTAAGAAGGCTGAAAAAGAGGAGATGCCTGACAAACCGTGGCAGGTAATAGGTAATAAAAATAAAGAGATTTGTGGATGCAGCCTCGCCTCCCATCCACTGCATCTACACTTCACAATGCCTTATGAAAGCAATCAACATTATCGACGACCACTCACACCCGGGTCATTCCCTCCTCTCCCCTCCCCTATCGGGCAAAAGGTAAAAAGCCTGAAATCATGCACCACCAGCTTCAAGAACAGCTTCTTCCTCACTTTTATCAGATTATTGAATGGACCTCTCATAAACTGAGGACATATTCCTGATTTCTCTTTCCACTTTGTTGTGACCGTAGCACTATTTTTTTAATCCCTCACTTCTTTGCAGTTATAATATAGGTCCACCACCGATGTTCTGGCACCCTTAGTTCCAGAGCCTTGCTGAATTATCATTTTGCTGGACCAACAGAGGTCACAGCCTCTGAGAGGATTCGGATGGTACCGGAGCAGGCCACTGGCCCAGAACAGGCTACTGGAGAGATACCGGCCCACAAAGTTGGCTATGGGGACAGACCAGCCTGCTCCAGCCAGGCCGGAGTTCCAGAGCCCTGGCCACAAAGGGCAAATTCGATCCACGGATCGGAAGTTCGGTTACGGAAGTTGGCTGTGGGAACAAATCCGCTGGCTCTGTCCGGAGTAACACTTTTCCACCACTATTCTCTGTCATCTAGTTCTGAATGCAAACCACAACATTTCCATGGAGTTAGCATTAATTAAACAAGAAAGTTTAATTAATGGGATTTAATTAGATGATTTCCCACAGCAAAACTCATGGGTCTTTTAAAATAAACTCTGATTTATTTTATAGTCATAGTGATAGAGTATGGAGCAGCCCCTTGGTCCAACTTATCCACGCGATTAAGATGCCCTATCCAAGCTAGTCCTATCTGGCCACGTTTAGCCCAAATCCCTGCCAACTATTCATATCCATTCTTACTAATATTCTTCTGCCCTTCTCTTTCTCTATGTAGCTCTGATTAAGTGATAGAAATAGACACCCTTTGTGGTTGCTCCACCATGCAATAGGCTTCATTTCAGCAATATATTCCTGCACTAATGCCAACTTGGGAAACTAGTTGAAAAGGCCACAAGCTGATTGATAAAGGCAGGGCAGTGGACGTTGCCTATATGAACCTTAGTGAGGTCTTTAGCATAGTTCACCACAGTAGGCTCATCTGGAAGGTTTGCTCACAAGCTAGGCAACTGGTTCAAAATTGGTTTGAAGGAAACAGTCAATGGGTAATTGTGAAGAGTTGTTTTCAGAATTGATGCCTGTGACCAGTGGTGTGGTGAGGAGTTGGTGCTGCTTCCCCTGTTATTTGTTGTCTACATTAATGAGTTAGGTGACAATGTAGTTCACATTGTCATTAAATTTGCAGATAACACCAGAACTGGTGGTGTAGTGAAAGGTCAAGAAGGTTATCTATATTTACAACAAGATCTAGATCAGTTGCAAATTTAGATATCACACCAAATGTTGCCTTGGATGAACAAGGAGATCCGCAACCTACTGAGGACCTGATCTTAGACATTCAAGTCTTGGGATGCAGGGTTATATAAAAAGGCCAGGGACAACGCCGATGAGGCCATTGGGAAAGCAAACACATTTTTGATCTCAACTGGAGGATCAGACTGTGGCGGGGCTTGAATGCCATTACTTCCTACAAGGCAAAAGCAAGTAGTAACTCAAGTGACAGCGATGTAGGAGTCCCAGACGAGTTCAATGCTTTCTTTGCTTGCTTTAAAGTGGAGAACATCAATGTACCTTTTCAAACAGTCACAGCCTCTGAGGACCCTGTAATGGCAGACATCGAGGCTGATGTCAGAACATCTTTCACATGTGGGAATCTTCTGAAAGAGTCCATAGTGTCATAGAGTGAAAATAGACACAAAAAGCTGGAGTAACTCAGCGGGACAGGCAGCATCTCGGGAGAGAAGGAATAGGCGACGTTTCGGGTCGAGACCCTTCTTCAGGCATAGAGTGATACAGTGTGGAAACAGGCCCTTCGGCCCAACTTGCCTACACCGGCAACATGTCCCAGCTACACTAGTTCTGCCTGCCAGCATTTGGTCCACATCCCTCCAAACCGGTCCTATCCATGTACCTGTCTAATTGCTTCTTAAATGTTAGGATAGTCCCTGCCTCAACTACCTCCTCTGCCAGCTTGTTCCATACATCCAAAGTTACCCCTCAGATTCCTTTTAAATCTTTTCCCCTTCACCTTAAAGCTATGTCCTCTGGTCCTCGATGGCATACCTGGCCGTGTTGTTTGCACTGGACCATTTGAAAGATAAAAACATGATCCTCAGGTTATTCATTGACGACTGCTCAATGTTCAACATCATTATCGCCTCAAAGGTTTCCATCCAACTCAGAGAACTGAGTCTCTGCTCGTACCTATGCAATAAGATCCTTTACTCCCTCATCAAGTAGTACTGGCAACAACTCTGCCTCCTCGGTTTCTATCAAAACAGGAGCACCTTCGGGCTGTGTGCTGTCCCCTGCTCTATTCCCTCTATACCCATGATTAGACACAGCACCAGTGCCAAGTTTAAATTCGCAGATGATTCCATCATTGCTGGATAAATAAAGTGTAATGATGAGTCAGAGTAAAGGACCAGAATTGAATGGTGCCAGAACGACAATCATGCTCTCAATGTTAGCAACACTTAGGAGCTGGCTGTAGATTTCAGGAGGGGCAAGTCAGGCATCCATGAACATGCCCTCATTGATGGGACAGCAGTGAAGAGAGTCAATGACTTCAAGATCCTGGGCATGCATATCTCTGAAGATCTGTCCTGGGCCCAGCACAAAAAGAAAGCTCATTGATGCCTCTAATTCTTTTGAAGATTGAGGTGTTTCAATATGCTTCAAAAAGCTGTCTTGAGCTTCTACAGATGCATGGTAGAGAGCATAATTATTCGTTGCATCACAGACTGGTTCCGCAACATCCAGGAATGAAGGGGGGTGCAGAAAGTGGTAGATAATGCCAGTCCTTTCACGGGTACTGACCTCCTCACTATTGTTAGGATCTACAGGAGCAATTGCCTCAAAAAGGCAGTTAATATCAAGGGGTCACACAACGTTGGCCAGGCTCTCATTTCCCCACTACCATTGGGAGGAAGGTACAGGAGCCAGGAAAACAATAACCTCCAGGTTCAAGAATAGCATCTTCCCATCGACCATCATGCTCTTGCACAATGGTGGCCCAGCTGGTAGAGTTGCTGTCTCACAGCCCCAGGTTTAATTCTGGCCTTTGGTGCTGTTTGCATAGATTTTGCACATTCTCTGTGTCTGCGTGGGTTTCCTCCAGGTGCTCCCATTTCCTCCAACATCCCAAAGACATGTGGGTTTGTATTTTAATTGGCCTCTGTAAATTGCCACTGGTGTGCAGGAAATGGATGTGAAAGTGGAATAACATAGAACTACTGTGAATGTGTGATGATAATCAGTGTGGTCTTGGTGTGTTGAAGGGTCTGTTTCCATGGTGTATCTCTAAACTAACCATTACTTCAGCATCTGTGGTCTACTGGTGGCATTTGTTTTGGTTGCATTATGCACTTCGGTTTTGTACTATTATGGTCTAGTTAACTTAGAGTAATAACTCTTAATTATTGTATTATTGATTTTGTAGGCCCCCCTCGGTCATGACTGACCATGGGTGATGCATCCTAGTTTGCAGGTGATGTGTGGTCAGATGCAAGCCTGGGCAATGTCATATGGCGGACAGGCTGTTGTCCATACAGCACGTCCCCGCTCTCGACCTCCTCCTGATCGATCCAAAGGAGCAGGAGGCACCAGCGCCATCGCAGGAGCTGCCAGAGCAAAGTTGTAGACAACGACAAACTGCCTTTGGGGCTCCGACTCCGGATTTTCTTGAGGTTTACTCCAGGAGCCTTTTCCATGACTGGATATGGCCACAAGGCAGTGGAGGTTTTAAATCAGAGCCATCCAGAGTGGGCTCACTCTCCTAGATGGACCGCCTTCCCAGGCTGACGAGCACCATCTGCCCGAGACTCAAGGGGGCGGGAGTGTCTACCTTCCCGTGCAGGTCTATAGCACCTGCCCACTGCCCTATATTTTCACATTCATTTGTGTGTTTTGCATTGAGAGGCCTGCAGAGGAGCAGCACGTAAGAATTTACTTGTTCTATTGTTGGTACATTGACAATGAAGCACACTCTTATACTGGACACCACTGTTTGTCCTAAATGCTAGCATTTATAAATTCTACCGTACGCGGGAGTCTGGCTCCGCACTGTCAATGGGAACGTTCTCATTTGATTTCCCTTGTGCCTTTTCAAACGAAAGAAACTACTGGGCAACAAAGGTAGATTAGAAGAAAATAATTAGATGGTTAGTCAACCTAGTGTACAATTGGAGAAATAATTTAAACAAAGGCCATCCAGAGTGGGCTTACTCAAATCAAACAACTATAGCTGGTGCATGAGGAAATAGTAAATACATGAGGAAAATGATAACCTCAGGGGATCAGAGGTGCCTGCACAATACATGCCATAGCTTACAGAAATGACAGCATGGTAAAGTATAAATTGTGACTTATACCAAATAAAAGTATCTCCATATGTGTCAGCGTAGGATCTGTGAAACATTACATTGACACACGTTTTGAAAATACTGAAACATGGGAGTCATTTAAGACTGAAAACTTGATGCAGTTCTGATCACTGAAGCACATTGTTCCTTCTGTGAAATTTCAAGAGGAAACCATCTTGTTAAGTGCTCTGCTAGATTTATTGGGAGTAGTGAAAATAAAGCAAGAACTTACAGATGGTTAATAAACACAATTAAAAGAAATAAGAGGGAAAATACTTTGAGCTCTTCCAGCATACTTGTCATTCTTGTTAGAGAAACAGCAGCCCTCCCAAACCTCATGTGAATTGAGTCAGTCTGTGTCGGCTTTCCACTTGTTCCCAGGCACCTGCTTTAGCGATGACCTCAGCTCCCCTGTCTCAACTCAGACTGCCACCCAAACAGCTTCAAAAACAAAGCACAGCTGTTTCACATCTCTAATGCAGAAAATCAGAGCAGACCAGAAAGCGACTTTTGTTTTATTGTTGACCACTACTCGCACATAGCCTGTCCTCTGCTCAAGCAGAAGTTATGCTTCACAAAATCAAAGCATAAAGATATCCATTTAATAAATACATTCCAGTTCAAAGATCTCAAACTAATGGTAAATAAAAACAATGCCACTTCTTTTCGTAGGGTTTTCAAAGTTTGTCCCTTTGTAACTAATGCTGCCAAAATATGTTAACTGGAGATTTAACTGAGGGACCTTGTGTCCAAGAGGCTGCAGCATTTGCCTATGCAATGAGAGTTGTCTATTTTAAAGTATTTAATTGGGTCGATATACCTTGGTAGCCTTGCAAGGTCCCAAATCAATACAGGCTCATCCTTTATCCAAGACAAACATTGGTGGGAAAAAAAGGTTTAAAATTATATCATCCTACAAACTGTGGGCAGCACAGTGGCGTAGTTACAGCCTTACAGCACCAGAGACCCGGGTTCAATCCTGATTACAGGTGCTGTCTTTATGGAGTTTGTATGTACTCCCTGTGACCACTTGGGTTTCCTCCCACAATCCAAAGATGTACAGATTTGTAAGTTAATTAGCTTTGGTTGTAAATTGTCCCGAGTGTCATCGTACAGGGATCGCTGGTCGTTGTGGAATCGGTGGGCTCAAGGGTCTGTTTCTGCGCTGTATCTCCAAACTAAACGCATTTTCCTCAAAATTATAATCAGATGGGATCTACAAAGAGTAATTTAGGATGCCAATAAAAAGTGAGCCTTTATTAGAATACCACCAATAGATAACATACTAGGAAGCTGATAGGTTTAATGTTCTGCCAATGTTCAGTAAGCTGATACCAGGTCAGGGTGGAAAAAATAAGACAAATAATTGCATTGCACCCAGGCAAAGATAGAAAAAAATGACTGCTTTTGAAGATGCAAATGAATGTTGATTTTGGATTGGATCATACCCAGATGTAAAGCCAGTGGAGTCAAATAATCGGTCAGCACTGTCCGGAACTGCACATAAAGAACATTTGCTGGTGTTTTTAGAACAATGCTTCAGTAAATAGCACTGTCAGGAAAGGAGGGCGGAAACATAATCTTAAACATTCTTCTTTAAATAATTGAGGATTAGAGAAAGAAAAGCCTTGAGATTTTCATTTAAGCTTTCTCCTATTTTATAACAGGAATATTAGGTAACAAAGTCTGATGAATGTCAAAACTAATCCTGAGAAAGGAGGAGGGATGAGGGCAAAGAAATAGACAGATGCAGAAAAAGGAAAAAATGAACAAAGCTGAGCCTGTGACAACTATACATCCCTGTTTACATCCATATACAGAGCCCTCCATAATGTTTGGGGCAAAGACCCATCATTTATTTATTTGCCTCTGTACTCCACAATTTGAGATTTGTAATAGAAAAAAAACACATGGTTAAATTGCACACTGTCAGATTTTAATAAAGGCTATTTTTATACATTTTGGTTTCACCATGTAGAAATTACAGCAGTGTTTATACATAGTCCTCCCCATTTCAGGGCACCATAACGTTTGGGACACAGCAATGTTATGTAAATGAAAATAATCATGTTCAGTATTTTGTTGCATATCCTATGCAACAAAATCAATGCTTGAAGTCTGCGATTTATGGACATCACCAGTTGCTGGATGTCTTCTCTGGTGATGCTCTGCCAGGCCTGTATTGTAGCAATTTTTAGCCAATGCTTGTTTTGGGGGCTAGTCCCCTTCAGTTTTTGCTTCAGCATATAAAAGGCATGCTGAATTGGGTTCAGATCAGGTGATTGACTTGGCCACTCAAGAATTGTCCATTTTTTAGCTTTGAAAAACTCCTTTGTTGCTTATGTTTGGGATCATTGTCTTGCTGTAGAATGAACCCCCGGCCAATGAGTATTGAGGCATTTGTTTGAACTTAAGCAGGATGTGTCTATACACTTCAGTATTCATTATGTTATTACCATCAGCAGTTGTATCATCAATGAAGATAAGTGAGCCAGTACCTTCAGCAGCCTTGCATGCCCAGGCCACAACACCCCCACCACCGTGTTTCACAGATGAGGTGGTATGCTGCGGATCTTGGGCAGTTCCTTCTCTCCTCCATACTTTGCTCTTGCCATTACCCTGATATAAGTTAGTCTCCGTCTCATCTGTCCACGCACACTTTTTCCAGAAGTACAGTTGCTCTTTTAAGTCCTTCTTGGCAAACTGTAACCTGGCCATCCTATTTTTGCAGCTAACCAGTGGTTTGCATCTTGGAGTGTATCCTCTGTATTTCTGTTCATTAAGTCTTCTGCGGACAGTGATCATTGACAAATCCGCATCTGACTCCTGAAGAGTGTTTCTGATCTGTCGGACAGGTGTTTGGGGATTTTTCTTTATTATAGAGAGAATTCTTATGTCATCAGCTGTGGAGGCCTTCCTTGGCCTGCCAGTCCATTTGCAATTATTAAGCTCACCAATGCTCTCTTTCTTCTTAATTATGTTCCAAACAATTGAATTTGGTAAGCCAAAGCTTTGGCTGATGTCTCTAACAGTTTTATTCTTGTTTCTCAGTCTCATAATGGCTTATTTGACTTTCATTGGCACAACTTTGGTCCTCATGTTGATAAACAGCAATACAAGTTTCCAAAGATGATGGAAAGACTGGAGGAAAGACTAGGTGCTGAGGGCTCTCTTATACCTGCATTAAGGAGGCATTTTACGGGCCTGTCCCACCAGCATGCGATAGCATGCAGCGAGCGCGACCAAACGTGTTCGTTTGGGCCTTATGGCCTCGCGGGGCCGGTTCCACTTCGAACCGCAGAGGCGTCTGGAGTTGTGCGGGGCTGGTCCCGACATCATACTCACCAATCAGCTGGGCAGGAGACGGGCCGAGTGAATTTGGATGTCGCACAGTGTCGGGCGGTGATGTCATCACGCAATGGCACGCCGCGCGGTGACATCGTCGCGCAACGCCAAGCACTAGGCGTACACCGTCAAGACGCTGCGTGCGGTGTCCAGACGCTACATACGGCGTCATGACACTACGTACGACGTCGAACCGTTATGTACGGCCTCAATGCGGCTGCGGGCCTGTCGGCCGTTGCCACGCGGGATTTTGAACAGTGTCAGTATTTTGGAGCCCCGCGCAATGTCGGGACCAGCTCCGCACAACTCCATACGGCTCCGGCAATCGAAGTGGGACCGGCCACGCGAGGCCGTACGGCTCAAGCGACCACGTTAGGTCGCGCTCGCTGCATGCAGTCGCACGCTGGTGGGACAGGTCCTTAACGCACCTGAGAATTTGCAAACACCTGTGAAGCCATGTATCCCAAACAATATGGTGCCCTGAAATGGGGGGACTACGTATAAACACAGCTGTAATTTCTACATGGTGAAAAAGGTATAAAAATACCCTCTAATAAAATCTGACAATTTGATTTTGTTCTATTACAAATCTCAAACTGTGGAGTACAGAGGCAAATAAATAAACGATCGGTCTTTGTCCCAAACATTATGGAGGGCACTGTATCCTTCGTCCATTATCCTAAACTCCAAACAACTCTGAAGCAAGCAGTGTTATTAAACATTAACAGTTATCCTGGCACCTTGTAATTCGTTTGCTAAACATGTGCTGGAAACTTCAGAATGAAGATAGTGATGAGGGAGCGGATTTTCTAAAGCAAAATAATATCCTATTGTTCACGATTAAATACTCTATTGCACTGAAACATGAAACAGACCCTCTCTCACAGTGCTGCAATAATTAAACTAGTATTCAATGGTGATCACTTGCACATCCTAGGTTTCATTGCTCCATCACTGGCCAAGGCTGCAGTATTTTCCTATCCTTACCTCTCTCGTCTTTAAAACCCAGCTCTAAACTCTGGTATATTCTGCAGTGTCTCCTAACATGGCTCACTGTATCCAAATACAGCCATGAAAGACTTTCATACTTTTTGTGACATTAATTGTATCCTATAAATGTAATTGGACTCTGCCTCCATTTATTTTGTTATCAACCATGGCGCTCTGCACAAGCCAATACCTCGACATGGCAATACAGCTCACAAACAAGCATGGTTTAAGTTTGATAGAACCGAACTTAGGCAGAATTAATGATGTGCTGCACCAGATGACAGCAATACTTTGGTACACTTTATGATATTGTACAGAGTAGAAGGTTATTTAACAGTACACTGTTGCAGTGGACTGAATTCAGTTGTAGCATAGAATAAAATAGAAATTTATGAATAAATGATTTCTAAGTTGTGGAATTTAAACCCATTGTCTGAAGCTAAAAAAAAAATTCTGCAATAATGTTGTTGATGAACATTTGAGGCCAACAATACTGGACACATTGGGGGGGGGGGGGGGGGGGGGATGTTTGTTATTGCCACTTGTCCGCTATAATCGACAAAGGTATTATCATTGTATGTAGTATAAACCAGTAAATACAGGTGCTGGTTAATACACAAAAGGACACAAAGTGCTGGAGTAACTCAGTGAGTCAGGCGGCAACTCTGGAGAACATGGATAAGGTGACTTTTTCGGGTTGAGACCCTTCTTCATCTGGGCTAGCAGTTCATTCAGGATTTAATATATAAAACGTCTATCCCTTTATTTGTACTTGTTGTTTTTCTACCTCTTCCCATTAGATTGTGCAGCCTGCTATGGATCACGTGCCCAAATGATGGTTGTGGAATGCACTTGTGACTGCATTTAATAGTCCATTGGTGCTAGTTCTTTGTTTTTTTTAACTGTAAATGACAGTAAAAGGATGTGAGTATAGACTAACACAGAAAACTAAACACACAACCAGGCGAAAGCTGCTGCTTGCACAATAATCATTAGTTTTTCCATTTCTTTCAGGGATTTTTACAGATGCCGTATAATTTAGCTGCAATAAAGTTACCAAGAGAATGAGCAAGCATATGGATTTTTGTTTCAACTCTTGCGTCCCACAGTGTACATGGTGTGATTCTAGGTTTGTGTCTATGGTAAATTAACTTAGCCAGAGACTGGAAGTGGAAGAAAGCCAGTCCTGATCACCAATCAACAGAGTGCACTGCTTGCACGATATGTGGGGGTGAAAGGATAGCTCCCTGCCACTTCACTGTTGCAATCACGGCACTGATGTATTAAATCCCCTGATTAAAGACAACATCTTACTTTAATGACAAAATGTGGCAATAAATTAAAAAAATAAGAATAAATAAATTTCTTCAAAACAACACATTCGCAGTTGGAAATGACACTCTGCTAATCATGCGTGCAGGAGATAGACTCTAAAGGCATTGTTTACAATGCAATAAAACAAAGGGAATGGGGAATGCAGTGAGAGAGAGAGATCCTCTCTCCGTATGGTTGGTAACATGTGTTTCTATTACCAGTCACGCACTGACAAGCTTTTGGCTTCAACTTTATGACCTGCTTCAAGCATTAAAATTCCCAAATGTGGAAAAGATTACAATCCTTCTCCCCGAATTCTTTTTTGAAGTTGATTCCCACCAACAAGATTGAAACCATCAACTTGCCTAAGTTGCTTTAAAGTGACCACGTGCTGGTGTGGCTTCTATTTAGCTTTGCAATTAACTTAGCATATTAGCCTCCACAAAAAATCCTGCAATGTTCATGGGATATTCCATATTAAAACAAAACATCTAAATTAATTCTTCCCCTGACATTTTCTATTCCAAAAAACACCTTGGACCACAGCTTAATTGTTCCAGAATTTAACATTAACATAAGAGTTGTGTGGTTACGAACAACTGACGTGGAATACTGCAACATTGTTGGCAAACAATCTAAAGTGATCTAAAGCTTTTTATTTTGTCAAATTCTTTCTATCTGCTAAATGCTCCGATTCATGTTTAAATATGATGTGTAACTTATCAGCAACTCTTCACACAGGTTCATACATGAGGATGAAAAGTGAACATTAGCAGGCTATTTGACTGGGAGGCATCTCATTCTCCACATTAGCTATTCTCAAATAGCACCTATGCTAATTCAATTTCCAACTGGTGTCTTCAAGCAGGTTTTTTTAATACACAAAGTAGTAGGGGGGCGGGAACACATTGCCAGGGGTGGTGGTGGGGGTTCATATGATAGTGGCATTTCAGAGGCTTTTAGACAGGCACATGGAAGAACAGAGAATGCAGGGATATGGATCACGTACAGCAAGACGAGATCAGTTTAGCTTAGCATCATGTTCAGCACAAACATTGTGGGCCGAAGGGCCCATTCCTATGCTGTACTGTTCTATGCAAATGAGGAGTAGGAAACCCTACTGAAGTTAAATATATTTTAGACCAAGTTCAGCTATTTCAAAACCTGTGGAGTGGAGATCAAACCTGCATTTCTGTGGTTTGCGTGGCTTAGTACCACATCGCATATACCATCATATCCCAACACTATTAGAGTCATACACACAGAATGGAAATTGACTCTTTGGCCCAGCTTCTCCATGCCAATAAAGATGCCCCCATCTACAATAGTCCCACCTGCCTGCATCTGCCCCATAGTTCCTCTAAATCTTTCCTACCCACATACCTGTCCAAATGTCTTTAAAATGAAATTATAGTACCCGCCTCATATCTCCCCACTAGCAGCTCACTCCATATGCACTCCACCTTCTGAGTGAAAAAATCGCCCCCTCGGGTTCCTATTAAATATTTCCCCACTTACTTTAAATCTATGTCCTCGTTCTCGATTCCCCTACTCTGTATAAAATACTCTGTGCATTCACCCTATCTATTCCCCCTCATATACCTCTGTAAGGTCTTGTACACCTTTATAAAATGACCCCTCAGCCTCCTGCTCTACAAAGAAAACCTATTCCCACCTTCCAATTCATATTACATAATTTTAATTTTCAAGTATCCTCAGATTGGAGTGTTTTCAGGGTCTGTTGCTATTTTGACGATTATCTGTTAAGTGGGATAATATGGAACTACTGTGAACTGGTGATTATTGGTCGGCATGGACTCAGTGTGTTGAAGGATCTCTGAAGTAAAAACATTGTCTGTTTTATTTCAGATTTGCAGCAGCAATATATATTTTTTGCTTTTCAAGTCTTTTACAGTCCCCTGATGTGCAAAACTACAGCTGATGTGCAAAACTAGACTTGGTTTTGGTGAGGGTTCTATTTTTACCCAGGCACCTGAAGTACACCTGAAGATGACATTGACAATCAACAGAAAAAGCTGATTTTGCAGCCACGCCACAATGCTGGAACTTGATGCTTCAAGCAACACCTCTTAACTTCTCACAATGGATCGCAAGTTCAACAGTGTGGCGGACTGCCCCCTACTACCAACAATTATATTTGAAAGCTACTTAGAGGTTAGTTCCTTGGTGAACCCTGTTAGATGCTGCTACTGAAGTGTTTTTCTTAATTATTTGAAGGCACGGAAACCCACAGGGAATGATGTGGCAGGTGCTGCAAAACATTTTCCTGACTTCAAAGCCTCTGTGCAAAGCAGTTGTTCCTGGGATTGGGTACAGCAGTAGGCATTCCCATTAGACTGGGAGAACGAACGTGCGGCATGCAAATAAACATGATTATCTACCTGAGGGGAATACTTTACAGTTGGGAGGAATACAAAAAGACACCCTAATGACCTCATGGAT
Organism: Raja brachyura; assembly: GCA_963514005.1. The sequence continues at coordinate 34,214,129 of OY740781.1, forward strand.
ACTTGGTAAGCATAGCGTACGACTAGACACCGGAAAATACAACTTCTGTCCTATGCTGATTTCAAGGCCATTGGGCATTTATATGAAGTCTCCACTGCATTGGCTTCACTGAGGTCTGAGGTGCCTATCATAGTTAAAGAGTCAAATTTCCCACTATTGCTTACAAATTTAGAACAATCACAGCCAAGGTACTGGAAAGTGCTGTGGCATTTTGAATCCCACAGTCATCAGCTTCAGAGGTGTTAGGGATGAGGGCAAGCAGCAGAGAAAGAAAGGGTTAGAGGCATTAATTCAAGATAACAGCAACATAAATGAGCAGATTGCTGCGTGGTTCTCTGCTAAACTGTCTCCTGCACATTCTGCTGCAATAATCCTACTGCAAGATGAAAAACAGTTGCCAACAAAACATGAATGAAGAGCCTTTCATATTCACAATTAAATGTCAACCATGGAACGGAAATTTAAAAAAAGATGTTGGCATTGCGCAGCACAATAGCTCTGATGAAGGGCCTTTGACTAGAAATCTTCAGTTTCTCTTTCCACAGATGTCGCCTGACCTGCTGAGCATTTCTAACACTTTTTGCTTTAATTTCAGGTTCCAGCGTCTGCAGTTTTCAATTGTACAGCAGACTGCTCAGCATCTAAACAAGAAAAGACAGGTTTATATTTGATGGAAGCGTACAAAGTTTGCATCGTGGGATGCGGCCATCTGTCTCTACTATTTTTTAACTAAAACTTCTGCTGGTGCAATCCAGGCTTAATTTTGTTGATTCACATTCTCACACACTTCAGTATTTTCCTCTGTTTCACATAATTATTCACTTCTTTTAAAAGATACAGCAGTTGCGTCTCAACTTCAACCTAAACCTCTTCACTGCATGAAAACGTCATTACAAACTTCGTCCTCACTCATTATGTGACAGTTTTAAATGGATGGTCAATTATGTTTGCTTTCTGTTGGAAAAGAAATGCAGAAAAAAGAATCGGCATTCACTCGAAAAAGAGCTCTGCAGTTTGATCTACTTCGTAATGATTGTGCTCTATGTCACTATATGCAAAATACTAGTGACTATTTGTTTTCTTAGCCCTAGGCTTATGTTTTAAAAAAAAATCAGATTGGACATTTAAACGACCATTCATTAATCTTTCACCCTATCTACCCCAAAAAAGCACTTTCACTGATTTAACCATAGAAAACAGAAAGTAGCCATATCCTAAACATCGTTATCTTTACTCAAATCCTACCCAAACTGATGTACATTTTCAAAAGAAAACAACCCACTCTGTTGAAAATATGCTTCCAAATAAAATACTTCAATTCCTGAAATGGATCAGGAACTTCTGTAGCAAATTATGCAAAATATTTGGAAAAGAAAGGGAAAAAAAGTCAAGATTAATAAGTCCTGCAATGCTATGTTTATTTAGTAGAAATAAGAGCCGACATGCACATGCAATGCATTTGAGTTTGCTGACAGATCGTTCCCAGGGCATGTGCCCATGTTGGTGTCTTACCATTAAAGAATGTCTGTTGGTTGACAGCAAACCTGCCCCATATCCTGATCCTAAGCCACCCATGGGCCCATTGTGTGACGGTCCTATTATATTCTGCAGGTCGCTGTGGCTACTGGGCATGGCTGTCGATGGTCCCACTGCATGGTTCCGCAGGACGTGTATGGCATCATCCAATCTTTCCAGGCGGTCTTCAATCCGGGTTTGCTAAAAAAAATTAAAAATCTGTAATCGAAGGGCACATAAATATTCTCAGCCATCTCACAGATTGAGAGTAATGCTTGCTTTAAATCTGAGTAATACTTTAAACTTGTTAAAAATGGTCATCATAAATGTAGCACGATTAGCTAATATATATTACAGAAAAATAGTTGACCCATTGACTTCTGCATTTAATGTGGTAATCAGACATAAATCATTGTTATTGGTATAGGTCTCTATATTGGTTTATTATTGTCACGTGCATCATGATACAGTGAAAAGCTCTCATGCATGCCTTGCTTACACCCATTTCCTGAAGTTCTGACCATCAGGAAATTGGACCAGGCACTTCTGTGTGCAATTCACCCTAATGTGATTGTCAGTTCTCTGCCATTTGTTTCACCTATAATCAACGTGCAGCATTAATTTCTTCCTTCTGTACAGCAATTGGAGTTAACAGTCAGGCCCTTTGACCTTTTTCCATTCTGAATAAGGAAAGGGACAAAATGCACAGGAAGTGAGGAACCATACATCTATTAAAAACTTCCTCTGGGACACAAGTACTGACTCTCACATTCATCTTTATTTGCTGATCACGTTGTCATAAGTTTAACTGACATTCATAGTAGTGTGACCGAAGGAATGGCAGATGTGGTTTACACTGAAAATAGACACAATTTGTTCCTCTGGTCTCCTCATGGAAACCCCCAACTCCTATGGAGCAGCATATATACATGTTCCATGCTACGTGGCCGCAAGATGTCCACTGTGTCCTTGTGCCAAATTACTACAATGAGATAGGCGCAAAATGCTGGAGTAACTCAGCAGGGACAAGCGGCATCTCTGGAGAGAAGGAATGGGTGATGTTTCAGGTCGAGACCTTTCTTCAGACCATTCCCTCTCTTCAGAGATGCTGCCTGTCCTGCTGAGTTACTCCAGCATTTTGCGCCCATCTCATTGCACTAATTCAGCACAAGGGCACTGTGAACATTTTGGGGCCAGGTAGGATATGCTGCTTCATAGGAGCTGGGGGTTTTCGTGAGGAGACTGGAGGAACAATTTGTTTCTCTCCACACTCATCCCACAATCATGTTAGCACAGGAATGCTGAGGATCCACAAAAACCTGTCTTGATCGACGGATCAGTAGTCTAGAGAGTAAACAACTTCAAGTATATCTCTAAAGATCTGTTCTGCACCCAGTACGTTGATGCAATCAAAAAGAAAGCCCATCTACTCCTCTACTCCTTCAGAAGATTGAGGAGATTCAATTTTTCGATGAATACTCTCTTGAATATTTAGAGGTGTACAGTATCCATGGTTGCATCATGGCCTGGTTCGGTCACCCTCGATACCCTATCATTACAAATTGCAAGATATGGTTTTTTAAAATTCAGTATGTGGACATGAATCCAGGAACTCGACCACCCAGGAATGATGAAGATTATAAAATGTGGTGCACTGTGCCCAGATACTGACCTCCCAACCATCAAAGTGATCTATAGGAGGCTCTGCCTCAAAAAGTGAGCCAGCGTTATCAAAGTCCCATAGTGCCCTGGCCACGCTCTAATTTCATTCCTGCCATCAGGAAGAAGGTATAGGAGTCTGAAAAACTGTGACCTCCAGGTCAAGGCACAGCTTCTTCCCAACACTACAAATACCAACTAACATTGAACTACCAACTGTCTCAGTTGCACTGGGGACTTTGGGATTTTGTTTTGTTTCACACTACATTGGTTTTTTTTAATTGAACTTTTTTTTGTTATCCATAGAGTACTGTGATTACAAACATATTGTGCTGCTGCAAGTAAGAATTTCATTGTTCTGTTTTGATACATATGACAATTAAACACTCATGACTTGATTACATTATGGGATCAATAATGCGAGAGATAATAATCCAAATAAACAATTTCCTTATCAATACTACTGACTCTTAAAATGCTTTGGAAGGTGTGTAGCAAGCCGCTCAGTTACTAAAAACAATCAACAAGTGAAGTCACAGAAAATTCATGTCCACATACTGAATTTAAAAAAAATCTTGCAATTTGTAATGATAGGGTATCGCATAAAATGAAAATTTATGGCGACAAATTATTTGACTCAAAGAGCCACAGAGCATGGAAACAGGCCATTCAGCCCATCATGTCCATGCCGACCAGTGGGCACTCTTCTGCATTAATCCCATCTTCTAGCATGACCCAAAGACTTCTATTCCTCAGTGATTCAAGTGCCCATATCGACATTTCTGAAATGCGGTCAGTGACTCTGCTCCCAGCGAAGGTGCGGATACAGAGCGCAGAATATAGTTCTCATTATTGCTGCTGAGCTCCAAAACTTTTACCCCTTATGTATGTCAAGTTTAATTAATCTCTGATATTTCTCTGATATTTAAAGTCAGAGTGGTCTCAGCATTGTTTTCGAAGACATCTTTGATATATTTTTTTCTAATCTGTGTACAATTGTTCTGAAAAGTTTCAAAGCACCACATTTTTAAAAGATTACAATTCAGATCCAGCGGGTTGCTCTGTAGAGACATGCCTTTATTTACACTGCCAAGCATTGAAATATCAATCAATAATATCTGAAAAAACCTTCCAGTGCCAGTATCAATTACTCTCAAATTTTGCACGTGATTGAGGGATATAAAGTGAAAACCTCTTCAGTCTTATCTGCTTAGAACTTTTATTGCTTATTCAGCTTAAAATTCTTTTTAAAAAAATGAGAACTTTGAAAACTAAAAATGCTTTCCATATTCAGGATATTCTGATATTTGGTTTGTGTTCAACTCAACTGTTCATACTACAAACACCAACTAAACTTCAAACTACGAATTGTCTTTTTCGCACTAGGGACTTCGAGCTTTTGTTTTGTTTTGCACCAATATTATTTTTTGATTCATGGAACATTATTTTTGTTTGTTTTATTTTGTTATTTATTGGGTACTGTGTTTATAGGGCTGTTACGCTGCAGCAAGCAAAACAATTCACTGTTCTGTTTCGGTACTCATGACAATTAAACGCTCTTAACTCAGTCCTATTGCGTGAAGCTAACATATCACAAATGTCACTATATTGCTCCTCAGAAAATTCCCAAGGATCTAACTTAATTTACAGTGATACAAATCAGCAAAGCACGGATATATCTAACCCCATGAAGCACCATTAAAAACACTTTCTAAATGACTGCCAGATCCATTGTGCAAACGGATTAATGAATCCAACTTTATTTAACAACAACCACAGCCCTGCCTCAACACTGTCCTATTATGGACTTTTTATAAGTTGTACTACATTCCATCTTGCAGTATTATGATCTTGGTGCCTAGCATAACTGATCATTTTGTTTTGATAGGAGCAGAATTAGGCCATTCGGCCCATCAAGTCAACTCTGCCATTCAAACATGACTAATCGATCTCTCCTTCCTAACCCCATTCTCTTGCCTTCTCCCCAATTTATTAACATTTGTTATGTATTTATTTCTTGTGTCTTTGTGTTAATGTGCTAGTAAAGTTGCTGCAAGTAAGAATTTCAATGTTGGTGATATAACCATTAAACACTCTTGACTTCTAATAGGATACTAGACCAAGTGGGGCCCGTTGGGTCCCTGTCACATGGGAGGCCAGGTCCCCCAACGCAACCTGTTCCCCAACGCAATATTCCACCACTCACCCATAGCCGACAACTGCGCAGGGGTTGCTCATTTTGCCTTATGCACCCTCCCTCATTTTTAAACTTAAAAAAAAAGGCAATTGCACTTGCCAGCTAACAGAACTCAGTGTACTGTGACTTTAAAAAAATGCATTTGCACTTGCTGGGGCTAGCAGGACTCAGTGTACTTGAATAGCAACAATGTTGTGAGCAGGGCTACAATCCCATTGTGACATCACAGCTGTAAGCACAGGGAAAAGCATTTATTTTTTCCAAGTTTCTTCAGTTTTTTGAACATTTTGAATAATAACTCGAGAAATAATGCATGAATTGTTCAGATAAGGCGATTTTTAATTTCACAGGATAAATCTCTACCGGAATATGTAAAAATTTTACATTTATCCCGTCGTTTTTTCGAGACGATGTTATCGCACACGAACAAATAAATACACAAATCCACATACAAGATCAGTTTTATTATTATATGATGATTGCAATGTCCTTTAATCTCAGACTTACCAAAGAATGAAGTGGACCTTCATAATTGGGAGAGGGGGGACCTTGGCCTCCATTTCTGGACCACACAGAGCTACCCGCTAAAATAGAAATCAGAATTAAAAACCTGATATGCGTGGTAAAAACAGGGGGTTTGCAATCCACTAAACCAATGCACGCTAGTGTCCAGCCCGGAAGGAAGGTGGGTTATTTTACCTGTGAGTGTTGGCGGAGACCCGATGGGCGTTGATGGATTTGAAGGGAAACTGGTGTTGGTATGGTCTGGTGAGTAGATCTAGGAACAAAACCAGGAATTATTTTATTAACAGGGCTCTTTTAATCTAATTAATATAGTACACCCTACAGAGGAATGCAATGGCAATGCAGGGAGGCTATATTTTTTAATAATGCAAGGATTATTTGTCATCGACACTACCTAAACTGTAGTCCCATTTATCCCACTGTTGGGCATTTTGCATTTGTTGCAAATTTGCAGCTGTTTCACACTACATATCCCAAGTGTGAAAGATGCAAAGATGCAAGCTTTTATTTAACTCCCAGTGCAGCTCAGGGTACAAACTCTGAAAAATGGATTTGATATGGATCACAAAATATGCATCTTGCAATAAGCATAAGGGGGGGGGGGGGGGGGGGGCGTGGATGCATAAGCATAGTGTGACACTTCCTCCTATCTGACGCAAGTTAATGCTCGTGTACACATTCTTGAGGGCAGGGGATGGATATATGTTGGTAATTTGATTATCAGCTTGACTTACACAGGGCACAACCACTTAGAATCTAATAAACTCAAATTATTTTCTAAAACATACAAAACCCACTATCACTCCCATTCTTTGCTCATATCCAGCATGCAACCCAACTGATTTTCTATTCGTATTATGCAGGGAGATGATGACAGTAAGATGGCAAATTTCACATATTCTCTCTGACTTTGTCTTCTACCATCTCCTACAACAGGTGCCAACATTGACTAGTGGAACCCTACTAGCATGCAATGTGAGCATATTTTTAGAGCAGGCAATGCAATTTCGTACAGAACGCATCGAAGGATATGGTGCTATAAACAAGAAACTAAAGGTTGAAGGAATTCAGCGGGTCAGGCAACATTGGTGGAGTGAATAGACAGGTGAAGTTTCGGGTTGGGATTCTTCTTCAGATTGAGCAGAGTAGTGGAGAGGGAGCCAGAATAAAAAGTTGGGTGGGGGGGGGGGGGGGGGCAAAGCCTGACAAGTGAGGGGTGGTGATTGCCAGAGTAAGTGACAAAGGCTGGAGGTGAAAGGCAGTCAAAAAGGTGCCTGGAAAGAAGAGCAAGAGTGAAATATAAAGTCAGAGGGAGGGATAAGGGTGGAAGGGGAAGGGGAAAGGTGGGTTAAAACGGAAATATATGACTCAGGGATAACAGATGAGTGTATGGAGGAGGAGAAAGGAGCAGGGAGACTACCATTGAACCATTGTTGATAGAGGGACAAAAGTGTGCATCAGGAAGGAGTTTTGAGTGGTATGGCATGAAATCGGAGAATTCAATGTTGATGCCCTTGGTTTGTGCGGTAAGTGGAATATGAGGTGCTGATCTTCAGTTTGATTATGGCCTCACTCTGGTCATGAAGGAGGCCAAGAACATAAAAGGTATGGGAATGGGAAGAGGAAATAAAATGGTTATGATCTGCACAATACATCTAGCTCAAAGTACACGCACGCAGGACATGCCTCATTACATATTTAAGTATCGGAGGCCTTTAACATAAGCATAACATCATCAAATTTCTAAGACAATAGGTGCAGTAGTAGGCCATTCGGCCCTTCATGCCAGCACTGCCATTCATTGTGATCATAGCTGATCATCCCCAATCAGTACCCTGTTCCTGCCTTCTCCCCATATGTTCTGACTCCGCTATCTTTAAGAGCCCTATTTAGCTTTCTCTTGAAAGTATCCAGAGAACTAGCCTCCACCAGAGGCAGAGAATTCTACAGACTCTCAACTCTCTGTGAGAAAAAGTGTTTCCTCATCTCCGTTCTAAATGGCTTAACCCTTATTCTTAAACCGTGGCCCTTGGTTCTGGACTCCCCCAACATCGGGAACATGTTTCCTGCCTCTAGCATGTCCAAACCCTAAATAATCTTATGTTTGAATAAGATATCCTCTCATTCTTCTAAACTCCAGAGGATACAAGCCTAGCCACTCCATTCTCTCAACATATGACAGTCCCACCATCCCGGCAATTAACCTTGTAAACCTACGCTGCACTCCCCCAATAGCAAGAATGTCCTTCCTCAAGTTAGGGGACCAAAACTGCACACAATACTGCAGGTGTGGTCTCACTGGGGCCCTATACAACTACAGAAGGACCTCTTTGCTCCTATACTCAACTCCTCTTGGCCAACATGCCAACATGCCTTTCGCTTTCTTCACTGCCTGCTGCACCTGCATGCTTACTTTCATTGACTGATGAACAAGGACCCCCATATCCCGTTGTACTTTCCAGTTTCCCAACTTGACACCATTTAGATAGTAATCTGCCTTCCTGTTTTTTATACCAAAGTGGATAACCTCACATTTATCCACATTAAACTGCATCTGCCATGCATCTGCCCACTCTCCCAACCTGTCCAGGTCACCCTACATTCTCATAGCATCCTCCGCACAGTTCACATTGCTCCCCAGCTTTATGTCATCTGCAAATTTGCTAATGTTACTTTGAATCCCTTCATCTAAATAATTGATGTATAATGTAAATAGCTGCGGTCCCAGCACCGAGCCTTGCGGTACCCCACTAGTCACTGCCGTTCTGAAAGGGACCCGTTAATCCCTACTCTTTGTTTCCTGTATGCCAACCAATTTTCTATCCATGTCAGCACTCTTCCCCCAATACCATGTGCCCTAATTTTGCCCACTAATCTCCTATGTGGGACCTTATCAAATGCTTTCTGAAAGTCCAGGTACACTACATCCATTGGCTCTCCCCTGTCCACTTTCCTAGTTACATCCTCAAAAAATTGGGGAGGATTAGTCAAGCATGATTTCCCCTTTGTAAATCCATGCTGTCTCGTACCGATCCTGCTTCTGCTATCCAAATGTGCTGCTATTTCATATTTTATGATTGACACTAGCATCTTCCCCACCACCAATGTCAGGCTAACTTGTCTATAATTCCCTGTTTTCTCTCTCCCGCCTTTCTTAAAAAGTGAGATAATATTAGCTACCCTACAATCCAAAGGAACTGATCCTGCATCTATAGAACATTGGAAAATTATCACCAATGCATCCACGATTTCTAGAGTGATTTCCTTACCCAATTCCTTTGCTTCCCGCTCATCTTTGCTACGTTGTACTTCTCTTTTATTTTTATACTGTCGCTGACATCCCTTGTCAGCCACAGTTGCCCCTTACTCCCCTGGGAACCTTTCTTCCTCTTTGGAATGAATTGATCCTGCACCTTCTGTTTTATTCCCAGAACATTATCTATCAGCAGTGGCAATGTTAAAACTGAGGAACTAGTATCTAGGAAATTATTGTGTAAAGAATACTTCCCAATACACAACCTCACAGTCTATTGATGCTACAGTGTAGCCTTTTTTTCCCAAAGGATGCCATATACTTTGAAAGGAAAATAATTTTGAGAAACACCATGCTCTGCTAAAAACTGACACTGCGGAATTATTATTCTTAATCTACCAAATAGAGGTAAAGTAGATACAGAATTATTTTATTTGTACTTTACCTCTACTTTTTAGACCTAAGGATAATAATTTTGAGATACAAATTGAAATGGAAACAATTTTAGGGCAAATCCAAATCTTCAGGTGTGGTCCTTTGCACCTCACCAATAAGACTTTCAGATACTGTAGAACTCTGATAATCTATTTTCCAACTTATTCAGAAAGTTAGATACTCTGGCATTAGGTTTACCAGGTGACATTTACATTCACCAGAAACTGTGCTCACTTCCAACTCACCAGGACCCTGGTCCCCAAGTTTGTTTCCATTTGTTGGGGCTCCAGTTTCTGCAATTTCTTCTGACTCCCTGTGGCGTTGGTCCCTGCACTCTCTTTCAATTCACTCCAGCCCCATTCCCATAATTGGTATTCTTTTCTACTCACTTTGGTCCAGATTCTTTTCTAACACAGTAGGTCCCAGTTTCCAGGCTCCCTACCAATTCACAGGGCACTGGTTCTCACGCTGCCATTCAATCTACTGAGTTTACTGGGAATATAGTGTAATATATGTAATATATTATTTGAATATAGTGTAACATCAAATTTAAAGTGAATTTTAAAAAAATAGGTTGAGATATTGATAGCACGTATAGCATCCAGCTGCTAGTTGAGCACTACCAAAGTTCTGAGTGTGCCAGATATTGGAGTTTTAGTGTAAATGGATTGCGCCAGAATGTTTCTGGAACTATGCCAGTCAGACAGCCAAAGAGCTTGGATTAAATGTGTTATACCCACTAGAAATCAACTGTTTGAGTATCCCTAAGATAGATACAAAATGCAGGAGTAATTCAGCAGGTCAGGCAGCATCTCTGGAGAACATTGGTTGGTGACGTTTCGAGTTGGGACCCTTCTTCAGATTGATTTTTAAAGTGTGTGGAAAGAAAGCTGTAGGAGAGGAGAGGCAGGACAAAGCACAGCTGGTAACAGGTCGACATGGACGAGGGTATTTCCCCCAGCTTTCTTCCCACTCCCCCCTCCCCCCTTACAAAGGAAAAGGTGAAGTTTTGGGTTGAGACCGTTCATCAGATCCTTTTGAATATCTCTGTTTGATACAGGTTTCATTAAGTGTTTCATTCTATGGTGTTTTGAGATCTTTCACTTGTACATCACTGCAATGCACAGCTACTAGCGCCGTACAAATTCTCCAAACCACTGGGAATTTTCCACATTCATTGCCCCTTAATTTGTGCCGTCGATGGAAGCGAACGGCAGACTCTCCACTTACTGATGCGAGTGCTTTGCCCAGTGCATCACCAGTCTGTGAGCTGCCAGTTGATCCTCCTGCTCTGCTGACTAGGATAGAGAAAAATAAAAATGAATCAAATTAGGTTACAACTTGGAGTAAAATTCCAGCTTTACACCTCACAAGGTTGAGTTGAGTTTAGTTGAGTTTTGTTTATTGTCACGTGTCCTGAGGTACAGTGAAAAGCTTTTGTTGCCTGCTATCCAGTCAGCAGAAAGACAATGCATGATTACGATCAAAACCATCCAGTGTACAAAAAACATGATAAAGGGAATAACATGAATGACGTTTAGTGCAAGATAAAGCCATAAAGTCTGATCAAAGATAGTCCTAGAGTCTCCATTGAGGTAGATAGTAGTTCAGGACTGCTCTCTAGTTGTTGATTAGATGATTTGGTTGCCAAATTACAGCTGGGATGAAACTGTCCCTGAATTTGGAGGTGTGCATTTTCACACTTTTATATTTTTGGCCAATGGAAGATGGGAGAAGAAGGAGTGACGTGGGTGCGCCTCGTCCTTGATTATGCAGCTGGCCTTGCCGAGGCAGCGTGCGATATAAATGGTTGTGGAGAATTGCCAGATGATGTCATGGACTTTGAACTGTTACATTAGCAGGTTTATGCGATACAGATGGATGGCATGGAGGGGAGAATTGAGTTAATGACTGAGGTTCAAACTTTCTCCATTTTGCAAACATAACAGCTATTCTCACTGGGTTGCTCTTTTGTAGCTGAATGCCCTTTTCCGATTCTAATGAAATTTGGATTATGTCATATATGTCAAAAAATATCGGAGCTTGGAAACAGCTGTTGCTTTCTGCCTAATTTAGTGTTCAAAGATGGACAGACAGAATGAGGATAGGTCTTAGCATGTTTAATTCAGAGAGCAAGAATCTGAGGAGAGGCAGGCATTTATGAAGGTTACACTTCAGACACGAAAGGGACAAAGTCAGAGACAATTCCCCGCGTGCCTATTTATGAACGACAATCAGTTGAAGCTTTGAAAACAAATTATAGAGGCAAGTTTTATTTTACGTAAAGGAAGCTGGACAGATGCTCGGGAAGAAATGTAGTTATTCTGAGAATGGTGAGCAGGATTATAATTGATGGCCTGATTGGAAAGCAACATTGGTACAGCTAACCTGTCAAATGGCCTGCCTCGAATGAAAAACAAACTGGAAACTTCTAAAATTACTAAACCAACAATTCTTGACAACAAATAGAGAAGAATTTAATGCAGTATATTGATGACATATATTGATGACATGTTATGTGGTATATATATCTATATATATCTATATCTATATATATATTATTCACATGTATTATTTAGCATTTATAGGTTGTTTATAATGCATGCAGTTTTGGTCTCCAAATTTGAGGAAAGACATTCTTGCTATTGAGGCAGTGCAGCGTTGGTTCACAAGGTTAATTCCCTGGATGGCGGGACTGTCGTATGCTAAGGGAATGGAGCGGCTGGGCTTGTGAACTCTGGAATTTAGAAGGATGAGAGGGGATCTTATTGAAACATATGATTATTAAGGGTTTGGACACGTTAGAGGCAGGAAACATGTTCCCGATGTTGGGGGAGTCTAGAACCAAGGACCACAGTTTAAGAAAAAGGGGTAAGCCATTTAGAACGGATATGAGGAAACACTTTTTCACACGGAGAGTTGTGAGTCTGTGGAATTCTCTGCCTCAGAGGGCGGTGGAGGCCGGTTCTCTGGATACTTTCAAGACAGAGGTAGTAGGGCTCTTAAAGATAGCGGAGTCAGGGGATATGGGGAGAAGGCAGGAACAGGGTACTGATTGTGGATGAACAGCCATGAACACATTGAATGGCGTGCTGGCTCGAAGGGCCAAATGGCCTACTCCTGCACCTATTGTCTATAATCCACAGGTTACGTTCATCCATTATGACTTCATATACTGGTCTGAATAAATCATTTGTGAATGACACCATAATTGTAATTGTTATTTGATGTGGGATCACCCAGTTGAGATGATTTTTATGCTCAATGTGGTACAATGAAATAAAGCGAGGTTTACGAGATTGCTAGCATGCTTGTCTTCATATATGCTCGTCTTCATCTATATAATCCAGTAAGGATTATTCGATGTTGAGGATTACAATCAGGAGTTTTATCTGATCTCTATCAGCTGTCACCCATGGAAGCCAACTTTGGCTTCCAAACAGTGCACCAGAAGTGGTCTGCTACGTTGATGAAAATCAGGCTTCATACTTGATTTACTTCCAGTCGGAATGCCTGAGCACCTTGGCATGCAGCCGTTTACAGACTGAAATGCTGATGGAACTCTTAGCAAATGTCCTGGAATCTTTTCAAAAAATCAGATTCAAAATTAAAGGTGTGCATTGCACTGAATTATTATTCAATTCATTGTTTCCAAAGACCAACTGGAAAATGTTTGGGCAGTCCCACGTGAAGCTTAGCGGGCTAACAGAAGATGCAGAGAAATTAAAAATGTACAGGCCATTTCCACTGTGTGAGGAAGCGAAGATTAGATATTTAGAAAAAACGGTTAGGGGAAATTTCTTCATGTATGGAGCATGAATTGTTTCACCACAAGGATACTGTAGGTTGAAATAAATGGTACAACACATTATCAAGATAAATATTTAAAGTAGGAAGTAGTTTCACGAACTACACAGGCCATAATCTTGTTTGGGTTTCTCTAGCAGGGATAGGCTAACTGAAATGTGAATTTCTTGGAATCTCTCAAGGTTTGGGGAATTGTCCAAATGAAAAATATGTTTCGGCAAATCCTTTGCCTGGAGGGAGAGTAGTCAGTGTCACTCTTGTTGCAGTGAGATGATGATCTTAATAATGAAGTCTACATCACTTGCAGATTTCTTATGTAGAATTATTTTCCAAACCCTTCTTGCGAAGACACTTCTCTTTTTACCAAGAACAAGACTGACTCAGTTTCACATGAGTCAAACTTTACCTTCAGACATTACTCAAGAGTTTAAAGTCTCTTAAATGTGGTTACGGTAAATGTCATGGAACATTAAAATCTACAGAAACATTTTGCTGTTCATGTCTGATAGTCGACTTGCAATTTTCCTCATGAAGAATTAAATGCATACAGAAGCAGCCTAGTTACCTGACCAAGCACGTGGTTTGACATTGTGTGAGCCAGCTTGCAGCTCAAAACCATCAATATTCATTTTTATTTAAAAAAAATACAAGAAATTCCTTTCCTCAGTGGACAGGGAATGTGTTCATTTGGACAGGTGCATGGATAGGTTGGGTTTAGAGCTTCATAAGCCAAGCTCAGGCAGGTTGGACTAGAGTAGATAGGGCATGTTAGCCGACAAGTTGGGCTGGAGGACCTATTTCCACGCAGTATAACAATGATTTATGAAAGCTACATATATCCCATTCAGTCACAACTCCATTATAAATATGGAAGAAAATCTGGAAACTTGATTAAAATGGGCTAAGATGTCTATATTTGTATAGACAAAACAGATGTTTAAGTATCAGAACTACCATATCTTGTTTTACTAAAATGTCCACCCTCTCTTCTTCAAGAATGTTTCATTTACTAGATTTTGGAGCACGATATATTGTTTATATTTGTATTTTGTACAATAGTGATATATACACAGGTATTAGTCATGTTGTTTAACATTGCTTTAAATAGTTAATCTACTGCTTTGACCAGTGAAATGAAATAATTAGTTTGAGTTCATTGGTGCAGAAACCACTTAAGATTCAACAAACTGCAAAAGAGTAACTGTAAAGAGTTAGTACAATCGGCAAAGTTGTTCAACCATTTCAACAACACTATCATTCTCTGCATTTGTACCAACCCACTATGACCACCCCCCCCCCCCCCCCCCCAAAGATCCAAAAGGCACCATTTACATTTCCCCTCTGTACCTTACCCATGATATTGTCTGTGCCGTTGGCTGGCGGTGTGCAGGAGGAGGCGCCATAGTGATTTGTGCCACTGCGGTGGAAACTGGACATAGGTGGGAGGCTGGCATTGATGTTCGTGGAGGAGTGCGACGTGTAATTCTGTGGTTTACAGGTTTGTACATTATATAGAAATAAATGAAGAAAGAATAAATTAATTGCGTTCAATGCTCAGTACCATCTTGTTCTCAGGTTTCATTTTATATTTGTTTGTATTTTATAGCTACTCTGCATTGTTTTGCCTATAGTATTTTTGAAAAAAAAAGCCAATCAGAGGCATACTAATACTCTTTTCTGCAATGCCCAACCTCTTTTCTGCAATGCCCATTTGGTAGATATTCAATTTCCTTACTGAATTATTATTATTTTTTTTAAAACATGCCACCACTCTACTGTCAATCTTAACAACTTGCTGAGTAAATAAATATAATTTTCCCCATGGCTTTCAAGGCAATTATCTTTAGTTACTGTTTTCCTGCTAATGACTCACTGACTATGTGAACAAATCTCACCATGATCTAAATACCTGTACAAAATATTCCTATAAACTATGTGCTTTTTTAGGTCATAATTAATTTTGCTTTCAAACTAGACTGATTTTAAACTTGTATTGCAACCACGGCTAAACCCGTTTTTCACCTATCACCAACATCTGGGCATTTTCCTGAAAGAATGTCATATCTATTCATCTGGATTCAAATATTTGCTGATATTCTTGCTCTCGTTAACACAGGACAGTGAAACTAATTGTGATATTTCTGCTTTCCTTCCTATAAAACATTTTATTAGTTCTGGTGATATTTTTATTAGCTGACAGCACACTTACCTACATTAAAATAAAGTATGGACATCTTTTAACATATTAATATTAAGGTCAACTTTGAACTGTAACCACATCACCAATTCATCAAATCTTAAAAAAAAAACACTTGTCACAAACAGGAGATCTTGATAATGTATATTACAAACATCAGTGCCCTATAAACTGTAAAAGCCCTGTCCCACGGCACGCATTCATTCCAAGAGCTCTCCCGGGTTTAATAAAATCAAACTCATGGTAAGCATGGAGAATGAAATTAGCGGGTACGTCGGAGCACGGGCACGTCTCTTAGCGGCTCGTAACACTAACGGTAGGTATTCGGAAAGACTCGCTAACGACAGGTAAGCACGGGAAGACTCATGAAGATTTTTCAACATGTTGAAAAATGTCCAGGAGAGCCCCGAGTACTGACGAGTGGCCATTACCATAAATCTCCGAGTTTGAATCAGTGCAAACTCGGGAGAACTCTTGGAATGAACTTGTACAGTGGGACAGGACTTTTAGTGAAAAATTCTGTAGGAAGGAACTGTAGATGCTGGTTTACACCAAAGATGGACACAAAATGCTGGAGGCAGCATCTCTGGAAAAAATAAATAAGTGATCTTTCAGGTCGAGACCCTTCTTTAGACTTCTGAACATAAATTCTACCTTAATGAGGCAAGGTTAAATGCGGGAGGGGGAGTAGGGGTATAGGACAAGTCTAATGCTCCCCCATAATGGAGTTTGGAAGCATGCAGTGAATTAACAAAGAAACATAGGATTTCAGAGAATTTTACTGTAAGTGTTTATCACTAATATTCTGGCGACAACACGCAGAATGATTCACAAACGTAAAACAATCCTCCCTCTGGCACATCATTGTCATTCAGTAAGCTGGAATGGTATATGTTTTCTCCTTGTGGTATGTTACTTTGTTTGTAGTTATAGCAAACTGCAACTGGGAAACACATGCTGCAAAAAGAACAGTGGATATATTCATGCAGTGACATACTGTTTTTTTAGATATGTCTATATCCTAGAGCAAAAAAAAACATAAATTCCCATTAGGGCCACTTTATTTTCCATTGCAAAAAAAAGCAGTCATAAACAACCAGTAAAGCTAGAAAAAGTAGAGAAAAATAAAATGGATAAATGTTGATGCCAGTTGGATTAGTCCAACATCTATCTGTACATAGAATGGAAAAGGAGCAGTTTTGATGAGCTCTAAAAGGAGTGATTCAACTTTGCATTCAAACTGAATGCAAAAATATTATTTGAAACCCCAATGCCACCTACTGCACGAGTTGATAAAAAAAAGTGGCACCTCCACCATGCTAGATGTGTGTATAGTCTTGGATGCACATTTAAAAGAATCGTAAAATAACTTCACTGTTGTTGGTAATAATGTCAAAACATGTTTTTTTATTTTAGGAATACTTAAAATCAATGTTCCTCAGCCAAATGGCCTTTAGTTTGTACTCTTTCGTTTTTGTGTGTTTTTTTAAACAGTGCACTCACTAGGCACAAAGCCGAGATTAAATACACTTTTTTCCATGATAAGCAGCCCACCCAGATAGAACCCCCATGGGCTTACATTGAAGAGCTGTATTTGATTTACATAAAAATAAATTAAGCTAATATTTATAAAAAGGCATGGAAGAAATAAAAATAACAATTTACAGAACTTTTGGATCCATTTTTAATTAAATGCACATTGTTTTAATTAGCTGTGAGCAGATATTCCTGAGGAACTGCACAGAAATATTTATCTTCAATCGTTAAAGCACATTAATATGCACATTGGTTTTCTTATATGGTCCTTTGCCCTTTTTTTCCCATTGAGTGATTTTTGTGAAAGGAGAAGGTCTAACAGCAACATTACATTGTGAAAAAACAGTAGAATAGATAAGAGACAAGTAATAAAAAGTTTGTCACTAATCGCAGGTGTGGATTTTAAATATGTTTTGAATGTAAGTAGAAGGATGTGCCAGGAATTAAATGACTGAACAGCATAATGTGCACGCATTCATACATATAGTTCTGTTAGCTGGTGAAAAATAAAAATAAAATTAAAAATAATAGCAACACCCAGTTTGTGGTGTGACTGCGGCAAAATAATTTATTAAAGTAGCATACATAGACAGGACGTTTGGTTTTGCAGCTTATATCAAGTTGTATGGCCTCAGCTGGACTGTAAGATTTAAGCAGCAATTTGTCCGTGCCCTTTTATTATAGTGAAATCAAAATTAGTTGGAGCAGATATTTATGGACATATGAGAAGAGGATAGGATCTGACTGCCTTTGGCACTTTCACTGATTCAACAAACTCACAAAAGGACCGGGTTCAAAGAAAAGCATTTCCAACCATGAAATAATTTAGTTTCTTCAGAGAAATGGAGGAAGAATATATACACTAATGCTCAAATTCATTAGAAATAAAGTTGCTTTTAATCCAGATCAACCAATATGCACTATAAAGTTAAGAAATTATACAACAGATGTGTTTGTTTTCAACAGAAGAAGTATTTTGTTCATCAAGACAAAATTCTTGTAAATGTGATTATATATGTACTTCATACATGGGCAAAATGGGCTGAAGGGCCTGTTTCTCTATTCTGTGATTGCAGATTGTGAATCAAAAACGTAGGGAAGACAGGTCAAAACGATGAGCATCACAGATAACATTTAGGAATATTGCCAGCAATTTGCCAATACGTAGGAGACCGCAATTACCAGGCGATCTTGTGGATGCAGGTTGCAGTAACTGCTGGATTGTGGAACATGGGAAGAGTTTACCAGCATGCCTCCATAAGTGGGCTGATTCATTCCACCAGAGGAACTCCACGGATCGGAATTGTGATGCCCATCTGGAAAGAGAGGTCATTAGAGTGACTCTTTCATAAACAGAAAAGCCCACTAAAACATTCTTAATTGAGTATTCCTGCTGATTGTTTGGCTGGAATTGAACTCTTAATTAAAATGTGCCATTAATTTAGAACTGCAAGAAGACCTCTAAACAATATTCATGTGTGGAGGGAACTGCAGATTCTGGTTTAAACCGAAGATAGACAACAAAAAAAGCTGGAGTAACTCAGCGGGTCAGACAGCATCGCTGGAGAAAAGGAATCAGTGATGTTTCGTGTTGAGTCCCTTCTTCAGTCTAGAGTCTGAATAAAGGTCTCGACATGAAACGTCACTCATTCCTTTTCTCCAGAGTTGCTGTCTGACCTGCTGAGTTATTCCAGCTTTTTTTGGCTATCTTCATGTGTCGAATGCTTTTTCATTTCAAACAAACTGCGAAAAAGCACAATCTTGGCCAAATTATAATAAAAAATAAGTTGACATTGCAAGCCCAATCACGGAGTGAAAGGTCTAATCCTTTGCTTAATGCTACCTGCCCAGTAATGTAAGAGCTACAGTTGGAAATGTAGAAAATAGGCACAACAAACCATACATAAATAACTGCAAAAGGATTCCAAACACATTGCAACTATCTCTGATTTCATCCTGATGGTGGCAACTCAAAAACTTACTTAAATTTACACATCTCTAACCTCTGCACTTCACAACCAAGGGCATCAACATCAGCTGCTTCAGCCCTCAGCTCTGGAATTTCCTTCCTTAAACCTTAATATCACGCAACCATCTCTTTGTTGACACTTAAAACCTACCTCTTCCACTGAACGTTTGGTCCCCAACTACAATACCTCGTTGTGTCCTTGCACCATTCTCTATAATCCCCCTGTGAAGAACATTGTTTTCATTTGTGGCTCTAAAAGATCTACATAAATACAAGATTTTGTTGGTAACTGTTGCTTGTTTCATTATTAACACTGTTGAGTGGGCAAGAAGAAATTATTGATTGTAACACTATGTGGGGTGAGTTCAACACAAAGTATCGATTCAACATTAGAAGACCTTTCTTAACTTGCATTCTAAAGACAAATCTTTTAGTATAAAGTATTATTTAGTATTGAGGGCAGCATGGTGGCGCAGTGGTAGAGTTGCTGCCTTACAGCACTTACAGTACCAGAGAACCGGGTTCGATCCCGACTACGGGTGCTGTCTGTACGGAGTTTGTACGTTCTCCCCAAGACCGCGTGGGTTTTTTCCGGGATCTCCAGTTTCCTCCCAAACTCCAAAGACATACAGGTTTGTAGGTATAATTGTCTTAGTATAAATGTAAATGTAAATTGTCCCGTGGTTCTCTTGTCACTTGATTCTATTGATTCTTGACTTCAGCAACAGGAAATAATATTAGACCTAGTAATCTTAATAGAAACATAGAAAAATGGGTGCAGAAGTAAGCCATTCGGCCCTACGAGTCAGCACACCCATTCAATATAATCATGGCTGATCATCTCAAATCAGTACCCCATTCCTGCTTTTTTCCCCATATCCCTTGATTGAGCCCTAAGAGCAAAATCAAACTATCTTAAACATAGTGATTTATTTATTTAGTTTAGAGATACAGCGCGAAACAGGCCCTTCAGCCCAGCGAGTCCGCACTGGCCAGCGATCCCTGCATATTAACACTATCCTACACATACACGAGAGCCGAGAGCTTGATTATTACATGAACCAGCAACGGAACAATTAAATTCTCACTTATGTGTCTGTTGTTGGTGGTGACTTGTTTTATTAGAATTATTTCAAGAATGACGTTTGGGCCAGAGTACAATGCCATTCAGCTGGCTCGATGGTGCTTTATTTCTCACATATGCGACTGCACAGTGAAATTATTTTTGCATCTATTAAACATGCTGGTGACAAATGTGGCAACAGTGATATTACATGCAACATGGTTTTAGTCCCTACAGGCAATACCCAAGCACCTCCCAAATAAAACCAACCACGTTAATATTAGTGAGAAAAGACACAAGATGCTGGAGTAACTCAGCGGGTCAGGCAGCATCCTGGGAGAACATGGGATTGGTGACATTTCAGGCTGCACAGTGGTGCATTAGTGGATTTGCTGCCCTTAGTGGATTAGTGTATGTTTGTACGGAGTTTGTATGTTCTCCCTGCGACCACGTGGGATTCCTACGGATGCTCTGATTTCCTCCCACACTCCAAAGACGTACAGGTTTGTAGGTC
This sequence comes from Raja brachyura, assembly GCA_963514005.1. The sequence continues at coordinate 34,234,799 of OY740781.1, forward strand.
AATTTGCATGGGTAAAACAATTGTAAATTGTCCCTAGTGTGCCTGTTTTCACACTGTATCTCTTAAGTCGAAAGGGTCGGGACCCTTCTTCAGACTGATTCTCCATTCCATTCTTCTAGCTTTCTTTCCTGCCTTCCTTGCAATCAGTCTGAAGAAGGATCCCAACCCAAAACCTCACATTTATATTCTCCAAGGATGCTGCCTGACCCACTGAGCATTTGTTTGTGTTTTTCCTTGGTAAACCATCATCTGCAGTTCCTTGTTTCCACATGTTAATATTGGTATTGGTTTGATGAGCTGATACACAGATATGCTTGGGTTTACAACTAAGAGTGTAATGTTTGATGGTTCATTCACAATCGCAGTTGCTGGGTGATAGATGAGTACAAATCATGAACATAAATAAGGAGATGAGAAGAGATTGATGAGGACACATTTAAAGACAAATTTCTCGTTATTTTACCCTCCCCAAAATGCCATCAACTGCAAAGACAATAATATGAAAACTTTTCTTTAAAATAATCAACTGATTTAAGTCAAGACACACTCACCTTGCATAAAGAATGAACTAGAAAATGAACTGGACGGAGGCTTGGAAGGAGGGTAGCCAGGCGAATCCCTGTTATAATCGGCAGTGCTAGCTGATGGGGCGTACACCTGCAAAGATAATAAACGGTTATGGTTATAAAAGGAATAAAACAACAATGTGAGTTTTCAATAATTCAGTACTGGGAAGAGCACTGGAGCTCTTACAAACCAACTGTTATGTATAACAGGCATTTCTAATGATTAGAAGGAATGTTGATAAGATCCATATGGGAATACGGCAGAATATAAAGTACAGTCCTGTGCTCACCGCACTAAATAATCCTTTGCCATGATCACATTGAATCACACCACAGCCATGATCACATTGAATGGCGGTGCTGGCTCTATTATAGGTATCCCTGCACCTATTGTCTAAATGTATAGAAGTGCGGGCATGCAAACTTATATGTTTCATAGTTGTACTAGTTCATCTTGGATCAATTCTACATTGCATTTGGCGCAAGCTGAGAATAAAATTAAATAAAAATGCAAATACTTGAATGCAGGAAGATAGTTAGGTAATTGCTTCAGTTTCTACCTAAATTAATCTCCATGGTCAGGATCACAGTCACTTTTGTGTTACAGGATTGAGAACAATGAAGGGGAGAGGAAGATGCAGAGAGACAAGGGTGTTGCTGGTGGAAAGGATTCATGTTGAAGTGATTTTCAGTGATACAATTCTAAGGTACGGTCACAGTGCTCCACGTTAAAAAAAATCTATGATCCTATTTTCCTTCTTTCAGAAACAGCATAACTTGCTGTACTTTTCTGGTTAAATCAACTTTGTACAGAAAACATAATTTATAAAATGAAAGAAACACGTAATTTAAACGATGCAAGCTGTATTCATGAGTTTAGACCTTGTTCACAGCCGTTTCTTTTAATTAGTTACCATTTGAATATATTGTTAGTGAATTTTCGCAAATATGGAATTTACTCAAATATAATCTACCAGAATTAGTTCTGAACAGATACTAGCCACCAATCGCTATAGTATTTGTCAAAAAATGCTGTAATAGTTATGAATATTTACACAAGCCAATGCTAACAATAAGTTAGATGTTGGAGAAATAAGAATGGGATATTCATTTTGAAAATATGGTCCCCAATACTCCTCAATAATGTTCCATAATTTATTGAAAGTCTTGTTCACATCAAGAACTCATGTCACTAATTCACCTTCCTTCATCCTATTTTTCACATTCAGAGTGCAAACATTTCAATCAGTCAATAGTATCTATCATTCCACCCCAATCTAGCAGGCATATTGGATGTAATGTATCATCGTTTATATCAGAATCTGGGCTGTCAAGGTTAAGGTCATAATTACTTGGCCATAGTTCTGAGAAGTTGGTAGAAATGATCATTCAATTCATATTTGGAAATCTTTTAGCAGTTTTAACATTGCTTGAGGGCAGAAACCTTGGAATTGGAAAATTCACTGTTTTAGAAAATGTATTTTTAAGGCCAAAAAAAGCAACCACACCTATAATATTCAGAATGCTGCCAAAACTCAAATGCCTGGGAACATTACATTCTTCGTTTTTGATCCATGCAATATAATGTTTGGGAAATAAAAATTGGAATAGAAAAGCTACAATTAATTTATTAAACAGAACTACCGCTTCATCGCTTCCGCATCGAAAATCAATGGACTGCGAACGATGGCAAAAGGACCGTGTGTCACTTTGAGTGAGTTTAAATTATCTAGTAAGAAATGCGCGTTATTATCATGCACATAAAAGTCTTAACATATAGTGAGAAGAAGCAGGTGGTTACTTTTGGTAAAGCAGAATTTTCTTGGCAAATTGAGAAAATGACATATTTTATTGTTTCACTGGTATTTTGACAGAAATATTGTTATGTTTTTAGAAAGTGCACAAACATCTTTTATATTTTGTGATGTAAAATCATACAGTACAGATATTAAGCTATTTTCACAAGACATGATGAACAGTGCACACACACACAGTTTAGAACTGAGGAATGTGCTGTAGATATTTCTCAGGCTTGGTCACTGTCTAATGCAGCTTTATGGGACCTCCACTTGACAGCTGTAGAGACTCAAATCTGATTTCACACCTTCCATGAGCTAATCAAAAATCATTACATGGTATTTTAGCTGTAAAGCTCTTGAATGGACAATGCCTGGATATTGGTTTAAGGTGAATTTAGAGTGCTTCTACTATTCTAGTGGCCAATGTTCACTGTCTGAAGTCTTCCATGGCAACTTGGATGAAATTCTGGAGAATGGTTATTTCAATGAAAGTAGGCGCCCAAAGAACAACTTGCAGCAGTAGAAAACAAAATCCACTCTTGCCAATTGAAGGTTGTACTGGGGAATTTACAGAAACTAAATATTAGCTTGAATGAAATTGAAAAAAACATTCAACATAAATTTGCAAATTACAAATGGTGTTTGCAAGATATGAAACATTCAAAAGGGTAACAACCATTATCGTTTTCGATCTTGTGGTTTAATGCTGTCATTTAACTTCCTAAACCTTATAAAGGTTCCAAACCACCTGCTGTTCTTTATGCAATGATCAATTTGCAAAAATAACTTTGAAGGTGGAGTCTATTATCCCTATGTCAGCTCCAAGGTAAGCGGCAACAGTAAAAAGAAAACATTTTTAATTAACACTTATGGGATGCATTCTGAATAAATTGCAGAAAGTTAATGAAGCGGAATGTATAACGCTAGCTTTAAGTCTCTATACAATCTTTCTAATCTAAAATACAGATGACTGAATGGCTGTATAAGATCATGTTACATGTGAGCTCCACATGTGCCAGAAACTGACATTAATTCCAGCTCTGTATCATAATGGCATTCACAAGAAAAAAAATCTGGAAATATTTCCAAGATCTGACATACATTCCACATGCATCCCAACAGATGTGCTGGGGGAAGGGAAGAAGTTGGCCATTAGTTTACTGAAAGAAGCATCTTTTCATGAGTTCTCATCGCCAGCAACAGAGCTGAGAGTAACAATGTATTTTCTAAAACTGTAAATGGCCTATAAGTACTCTGCTTCCTCCCACTATCTCTTGAACAAATGTTACCAATGGTGGCAGATTTGCAAATTATTAACCCATGTATTAAAATAACCTTAACTAAAATTAGAATTAACACAGAGCAAAAAAAGTAAGGAAAAATAATAAAGCAACTATTATAAACAAGCCTCACCTCACCCTGGTTGAAACCTTTTAAAGTGCTTTTACTAACTCCAGATTTCACTCTTACAATGGTTCTTAGCTTGTCCTCTATCTTACACCCACCCACACACAAACTTATGTTGCCAATGTCCTAAAACCTGCTTAAGGATCATTCCTGTTGAATCTGCAGCCAGCTTCAGCTTCATAGATCTACATAGTATGGAAAAAAAGGACCTTTAGTCTTATGTTGATCATGCCGACAGTTGGCATACTAATCCAAATTTCATAATCTGTCCAAATATCTTTTAGAGGTCATGGTTGCATCCGCTTCTGTAGCTTCCTCTGGCAGCTCATTCCAGATACGGACTATGATCTGATTGAAGAAGTTTCCCCTGAGGTCCCACGTAAATCGCTCCTCTCTCACCATAGAAGCCTGTGCCCTCATGTTTGTTAACCTATCCTCGATTCCAGTTGTACAATATGTTGGTGAGGCCACATTCGAGGTATTGTGTTCAGTTTAAGTCACCTTGCTAATACGAAGTATATCATTAAGCTGAAAAGAGTGCAAAAAAGATTTACGAGGATGATGCCAGGACTCGAGGAGCTGAACGATAGGGAAAGATTGGACAACCTAGGACTTTATTCATTGGAGTGCAGGAAGCTAATGGATGATCTTATTGAGGTATATAAAATCATGACAGAAATGAATAGGGTGAATGCACAGAGTCTTTTACCCAGGATCAGGGAATCAAGAACCAGAGGGCATAGGTTTAAGATGAGAGTGGAAAGATTCAATAGGAACCTGCAGTGTAACTTTATCACTCGGAGGATATATAGAATGAGCTACCAGAAGAGGTAGTAAGACAGGTATCACAACAGCATTAAAAAGACACTTGTACAGGTAGGAACGTTTTAGAGGGACTTGGGCCAAATGTTGGAAAATGGGACTCGCTAAGATGGGGCATCTTCGCTGGCATGGATGAGTTGTGCCAATGGACTGTCACTTGATGAATCTCAGTTTTCACCGTATACATGCCTCCTACGTTCCAACGAAAAACAAAACCCAGCCTATCCAACCTCTCCCTAAAACATAAGCTCGCAAGCCCAGGTAACTCCTGGTGAATCTCTACTACACACATGCCAACCTCATATTGATCCTTTGTCTGGGCAACTAAATCTGCACATGATACTCCAAGAGTGGTCTCACCAGAAACTAGTACAGTTGTAGCATGATATCCCAACTTCATAGTCAATACCCTTCCGAATGAAGGCAAGCATGCCAAAAGCCTTCTTCTCCATTGCCCACTTGGCTCACCTCTTTCAGAAAACCATGTATCTGTACTCCCTGTTTGCAGCACTCTCCAGGGCTCCAATATATATTGTGTAATTCCTGCTCTGGTTTGAAGTGCCAAAGAGCAGCACCTCAAGCTTATGAGAGTTAAATTCTATATAATGTAACTGAACAAGGTGCATGGTAGGTAGAGTTTCAAACTGAATTTGCAGATTAGTTTTGGATGTTAGGTTATGTGGAGTTGAGGAAGCAAACATGATATAAGTTTGCATTGCCATCTCCGGGCAGTCCTGAAAACTTTATTGGAAGACACAGAGAGTAATGTTGAAAAGGGAGAAGAGGGTAATCTAAGAGATGGCCTGGACATTGAATCTTCAAGACAGATCAGGGCTAATCAGAACATCAAGGTTACAAATACCGTGAGGCTACAGGACGAAGATGGAATCAGTGGCAAGGGAACAAATGTTGTGGTGTTAGCTCTGGTCTTTTTGACGATGAGTTACAGGAAATTCTGACACATTCAGGGCCGGATGTCAGTCTGGTCGATGAGAACTCAAAGACTGTTGAGTAAAATGGGAAAAATGCAGGAGTGACTGTCATCAGCAAGTAAACAGAAGCTTAAACAATATTTTCAAAAAAATGAATAAAACACACAAATGAGGAAGAGCTGAAAAGATTTGTGGTAACTCTGGTGGTGAGAAGTAGAGAAAGATTAATTGCTGGAGGCCTCTACACTTCACTAAATGGAGAGCCCTATAGAGAGATTCCCAGTGTTGCACAACCAAAGATTTACAGTCAACTGTATTAAATACTGTTGAGGTGGTGAGGAGGTTGGGCTTGATGAAGTGGCAGAAAGTATAAGCGATAGATTTTATTTTTTTTCCTACTTTTTTTTGTTGAACTGATCAGTTGTAACTGGGTTGTATGCAATCTAAAGCTCCTGTCCCACTGAGGAAACCTGAACAGAAACCTCTGCTGACCTTGCGCCCCACCCAACGTTTCCATGAGTCACCAGAGGTTTTGGTCACTTGCCTGGAAAGCCTCGACCAAAGCGCGAGCTGCATCTACCGACCAAAGATCCTACAGGATCTTTGCTACTGACCGCACACACACATACAAACACATCGTGAAGGTGGGGGCCAGGGACAGTGGAGGAGCACTGGTTGCACGATGAGGAAGGTAAACGGCTGCCACAGAGCACGGTAAGTTCTTTAGAGAGCGTGGGAGGGAGAGAAGGGGAAAGAAGGACAGAGAAGGGGAGAGAGAAGGGAAGGGGAGAGAGAAAAGGGGAGCAGGGTAGAGAAGGGGAGAGAGAGGGAGAGAGAAAGGGAAGATAAGGGGGAGAAGAGGAGAGAAGGGGGGGCAGAAAGAGTGGTGACAGTATTAAGAAGTTTGATAAAGTTAGCGGGCATTTTACCTTCCAGCGGATCTTCTAGGTCCTGAAAACCAAAGATCCTATAGGGTCTTTGCTGAAAACTCCAATGAGCCAATCAAAAGATCAGCGAAGGAGATTGCCTTCGACTGCCTGTAAGTAAATAGCAACCCCACTCCACTGGCTTCGACCAAACGGCAACCTATTTTTAGTTGAGGCCGGTTTCGATTTTGTTGAAATAATCGCAGGAACATAGAAGAAGCCTCGACTAAGCGGAAACCACTTTTGACCATTAGGGAGAGTGACCAAAACCTCCGGGAACACAGAAGGAGAAGGTACACAAAATGCCGGAGAAACTCAGCGGGTGCAGCAGCATCTATGGAGCAAAGGAGATAGGTAACGTTTCGGGCCGAAACCCTTCTTCAGACTGATGGAGAATATGGTGATGCTCATTGTAATACACAGAATAGTGAAAGGCTGGGATAGAGTGGATATGGAGAGGATGTTTCCACTAGTGGGAGAGTCTAGGACTAGAGGTCATAGCCTCAGAATTAAAGGATGTTCTTTTAGGAAGGAGATGGGGGAAATTCATTTAGTCAGAGGGTGGTGAATATGTGGAATTCCTTGCCACAGAAGGCTGTGGAGGCTGAGTCAGTGGATATTTTTAAGGCAGAGATAGATAGATTCTTGATTAGTACAGACGTCAGCGATTATGGGGAGAAGGGAGAAGAATGGAGTTAGAAGGGAGAGATAGATCAGCCATGGTTGAATGGTGGAGTAGACTTCATGGGCCGAATTCTACTCCTATCACTTATCACCTTATGCTAAACAGAGTCTTCTTCATCCTTTCTTCCTGTGACCTTCTGTACATTTTCTAAACTGGAAAATGCTGTCAACCACCCATCGATAGAGATGATGCACAGAGAGCACAGCGCAGGGGAACAAATGACTGTCATGCACAACATCCCTTCATGATGGTGAAATGGTGGCAAGTTATCAAAGACACAGTGCAAGCAATACAATATACAAGGAATATAAAATACAAACTAAAACATTTGTGCATCATGTCCATAATGAAATTATTAAAAATGCCGAAGCACAGGAGAACAATATATTACAATTACTTTTCAAAAAGCTTAGTCACAATCATGAATTATTCAATGTAAAAATGTTCAAAATCAATGGCATGTTTTACAATAGTTACAAGCAAAATATAAGTAGTTATCTGCATGTAATGTACTCCTAAATTAAGTCACTGTCATACATGGTAGAATCAGACCCTTCGGCCCAACTTGCCCATATACACTAGTCCCACCTGCCTGCGTTTGGCCCAAATCCCTCTAAACCTTTCCTATTGATGCACCTGTCCAAATGTTTCTTAGACTTTGTGATAGTACCTGCCACAACTATCTCCTCTGGCAGCTTGTTCCATACACTTACCACCCTTTGTGTAGAAAAAGTCACCCCTCAGGTTCCTATTAAATCTTTGCCATCTTACCTTAAACAAGTCCTCGAGTTCTCGATTCCTCTACTCTGGGTAAAAGACTGTACATTTACCCTTCTATTCCTATGATTTTGTACATGTCTGTAAGATCACTCCTTATCTCCTGCGCTCCAAGGAATAAAGTCCTAGCCTGCTCAGTCTTTCCCTTTAGCTCAGGCCTTTGAATCCCAGCAACATCATCGCTAATCTGTTCTGCACCTATTCCAGTTTAACACCATCTTTCCTATGGAAGGGTGATCAAAACTGAACGCAATATTCTGAATGTGGCCTCACCACTGTCTTGGACACTGTAACATCACCTCCAACTTCTATACTCAATGACTGATGAAAGCCATCTTGACCACCCAATTATCAAAGAACTATGGCCCTACATCCCTCTGCTCTAGAACACTCCCCAGAGCCCTGATGGTGTAGGTCCTGCTCTGGTTTGTCTTCCCAAAATGCAACACCTTGCACTTCTCTGTATTAAACTCCATTAGCCATGTGTCAGCTCACCTGCCCAGCCAATCAATAGCCTGCTGCAAGATATATGTTGCTTCTAACTATTTAATACTACTCATTGGTAAGCAGTTTGTATCAAAGATCCTACAGCCAGACATTAATTGCATGCATTAATCTCAGGAATGTAGATTACACTGTATATGTAATTAAAGATATAGGCCATAAATGATGAACAATAATGTATTTGAGCATTCAGATGGTTCCTTTCAGAAGTAAATATCTAGCAGCGAGGCTACACTTAATTAATTTAATCTTGGGGTATACATAGTCCAAGAAATGTGTCTTTGTGTGTATCTCTTTCGCTCCACCATAAGAAGCCAGCCACGTTGCTTAGATTGTTACTTTACAAGCTCATTTGCTTCCTTTGTACCTTCTAAACATTGTCTGTTCGACAAAGCTCAACTTCCAACAATTGTTGGTTGTGTAAAGACCACCATGTTAATAAAGAAGGGTCTGATGAGGTGTACACCATATGGCTGAAGAAAGGTCTTGACCCGAAATGTCACCTAATCCTTCACTCCAGAGATGCTGCCTCACCCGCTGAGTTTCTCCAGCACTTTTGTCTACCTACCATATTAATAAATGTAAGTGTTACCATTGTTGGTCAGAATATGACAACAACCTGCATGACACATATCCTTAAAAGGACACAAAGTGCTGGAGTAATTCAGTCAGTCAGGCAGCATCACTGGAGAACACGGATAGGGTTCTCCAGTGAACACATTTTGGGGGTGTGGGGGGGGGGGGGGGGTGTGGGAGAAGAGAGCTAGAAGAGTGGAGAAGCAGGACAAAGCACGGCAGGTAATAGGTGGATGCAGGCGAAGGAGGTACTGATAGACAGATGGTTAGAACAAAGGTCAGATTAAAAACAGAAGGTATGAGATAAGATTGAAGACTTTTGAATTGCGAAGTTACAGGGAGGAAAGTAGCGGGGGGGGGGGGGGGAGTGGAGAAATAGGTGGGAGTCTAGATGGGGAACATGGGAGGAGAATGGGGTGATGACAAAGGGGGGAGAGGGAGGGGGACAAAGTGGGGGTTGATTGGTAGGTTACCTAAAATTGGAGAATTCAATGTTCATATGGCAATATCTTTCAAACTGAAGGCAAGAATGCACTTATTTTAAATATGGGTTACTTATTTTAAAATCAAGCTAATGTAAGGCTATAGGTGAAAGACAGTTTGCTCAATGATCGACCGCCAAAGATGTTTTTTTTTAAACACAACATTGAAAATCTACGTATCAGTACCTTGACAAAGTTTCAGGAATAGTTGCATTTTTATTTAGCCTTTGTTTAAAGTAAGAAGACCAAATTTCTAAAAATTTACAAAAATTTGAAAACTTTAGAATTTATTATTAGAACTACCATTATCTTGGAAATGCATTCAACATTCCCGAATAATGTGGAAGCTGAACTAAGAGCAATCATAGGTTTGTTTCAATATTGTATTTCCAGTGTACTCAGCCCTCCTTCAATATTCATTTCCATGCATTATTTAATACTTTGGATAAATTGGCAAGCCTATGCCAATGGCTTCGGTGCAAGTGCTGTTCTACGCTTTTCGTCAACAGGGGTGTGAGGCATTACTGTACACTGGCAGAGAATCAATTCTTCTTCCCCACAGTGGAACAGGATTGCATCAGAATACGCTGCAGCATTCAACAGTCATTGAAGGGTGGATAAAGAATCTATCCTTGGATATCAAACTTGGAATTCAATCTACAATCCATAATACAAGTTGCCAATTTAAAACTTGAAAATTGCAAGCATTATCTTCACTATCCTTCTTGTTGGTGGAGGACAAAGAGCAACAAAATTGGTCCACATTTCTAATATTATGCAAACAGGACCCAGTTTGCAGTAAGGACAAAAAATAAAAATGCCCAAATTATCATGGAAATTGGTAAAGCAATCAATGCTGAATCACAAAAAATGATCTTTATAAATGCAATAAACTGGGAAAAAATATTTGTGGAATTTTAATTTCACCAAAGGCTGTTTAATTTCAGCAGTGAATAAATTTCATCAATTTAAATTCTCCAAATTCATAACTGTATTAATAGGATTTTCACTTCAAAGAGATCTGAAATCTTCTATTTAAATTTATGGGCCAGGTGCAAACAAAACTTGTATGTTTTATTGTAACAAGAGATCTGCAATCAACAAAGTGTCTCAGAGTCTGCACTTCAACATTACAGGGGAAATTTCTCCAAGTTACTGGAGTGAAATTTCAAAAAACTCCACTATAAAGTTGTTTACACTATAACTGTTAAATATCAATTTGCAATCTAATGTAGATATTGTAATAATACCAGCTAGGCTTTGAACGATAGGGTTAACAATAAATGCAGTTAAACAATTATCATTAGATTTCCCCGCAGTCTCTGTACATGGTGAAAATGAGTTATTGGAAAAAGAATGCTTTCCCCAAGAGTTTTGTCATTCTGGGAATAGGAAATCTTGCTCCAGAGCTACAATTTGTTCTTGGCTCCAAGAACACAAGACTCAATATTCTGATATTAATGTATTTTCTTTAATTATTGCTTAACTGTTCAAATTTCGTGCATGTTAAATATGGAAGGAGGAAGACTGTTAGAAGCCGAGGTTTGTTTGACATATTCCAGAAAGACCTCAGAAGGTTAATTGCAAGTCATAATTTAGACCAAATGTTGGCGAGAGAGAATGATTAAAAGACCAGCTACATAAGTGAAGCATATTATAGCACTAGCGAAAGCACCGGAAGGAAATCCCACCCACCTCACCCCGTCCTCTTTCTATCAACCTGCAATTGCAATAATCAGAAGCAGATGTCGGGCCTTCCAGATCTTTCTCACAGGACAAACACACAAAGCCCAGTTCTGGCATTACCATCCAACAGTAATTGAAACCATATGAGCTTCAGAATAGCACATGCGAGCATTTTCCCGGCAAGAAGAATGAAATTGCAGGTCCCGCTGCGCACTAAGTGCACCATGAAAACAAGTGTACATAACTACAGTAACCACCTGTAACCTAGATACACGCAAAAAAAAACCTTCTGTCAAAATGGCAGTTTGCCCCAGGAACTTAAGACAGACATTAAACTATTGTGATGAAAGAAAAAGGTTGTGGGGTGAAGGTAGTTTGTAGGGCTCAGAATTTGTTTTGTGATTAATACCAATAATAATGAATGTAAAAGTGTAGCTCAGAAGAGGAAGCACAGGCATAGGGAGGAGCTAATGTTGCCTTTTCAGCATTTTTAATTTATACTAAGGCAGTTTCCTTTAAGCAATAACTTTGTTTATATTTATAAACTAAAATGTTATTATTATATTCTTTTTAATCTTAATCAAAAGCCACTTATTCCACATTTGTGCTTTTAAAACATTAAAGTCTGTTTTGCTGTACCACATACATTGCGTGCTTTTCATATTGAATAATTCTGGCCTGGCATCCCCCTTATGGTATTGGACTCTGTCCTATAAGCACCTCCTCCACGATCTCTTCAATGCGAAGTTTGTACCTTTAACGCTTAGTTCAGATGAAAGGACTTCAACAAGAACCATTAATCAATTTCACTTTCCACAGGCTGAATGTTTCCATCCTTTTCTGTATCTATTTCAGAGTTCCACCATTTGCAGATTTTCAATTTTCAATAACTAAACAGATTATCTAAACAGAACACATGCCCTTTAAAAAAAAAGTTTTTCATGTGTAAATCGATTAATACAATTAATATAGCAGCAATGCTTCAATGGTACTTTATTGCCACATGTGCCCAGGCACAGTGAAATTCCCTTTTTGCATACAGTTCGGCAAGTCCTAATTTACTGAGGAACAATCAGTACAAGAGTGTAGGAATAGTAGATTACACTGAGATAGTACACAAGTCACCATGTTTTCTGCACCATTTTGTACGATTCAAGTCGAAATTTGCTAACAAATATAGTCTTTTGAAATTAGGAACTGAGAAATATCGAAGGAGAAAATTCGCTAATTAATCCACAACTGGATAAATCTCAAGTATTTCGAAGGCCAATCTGCTTTTCTTCACCTCTTTGTAATAACATAATGGCAAATTAAGTGCAGCCAAGCATCTCATCTAAAATCACCACTGTACATCATGGAGAAGTTTAATTAGTTGAGTGTGGGGAATAGAATTGGTATTAGGCCCACCACCATAATGACAGATGCTTCCATATTATAAAGGAGTTATGCAAATCTTAACATTACCGTCTAATTTAAACCAAGCAACTTTGGTGACAAGCAAATCTCTAAACAATTCACTAAAAACTGGGACCATGTTATACAAATCAGAAATAAAGTGGTAGACTGATTTATTTTATTTTGCCACCCTTCCCCCCCCCCCCAAAAAAAAAAAATACTGTCAGAACTGAACCAGCCTCAGAAGCCAGGTTAGTAAAATGCCAGGAATAAATGCTGTATTCTTTTTCTCTTTCAGGACATATTTTAATCATTAGCAATTTTTTTTGCCAGGCTGTCATACATCTTTATGATTCAAATGCTTCAGATCCATAAATCGATTGCCCAAATCATTCCATTCAATCACAATTGAAACATAAAAAGGAAGTCTCCAATTTCACCATCATGCACAATGCATTCATTTAAACATTAATATTTAGAAATCCATTTGAATCAATTTCAGAAGCAGAACAAAAAGGAATATCAATATATTCAGCACTCCTACTAAGCATGGCAATTTTACAATATATTGTATTAACTGAAGAGGGAATTAATTCAGAATTGTCAAATAAGTTTTGGATTTCTCAAATTAGGCATCTGAAACCCATAGATAATAATTTTTCTTATTATTTTCATACCTGGGAAATGCTTTATAGAATTTACATTTGCTTCATTAAAATAAAACATTTCACTGGCTTCTACCAGATGAAAGATATCTTTCATTTTTGGAAGGCATATAGAGACCTGTTTGATCCATTCACTGTTTGATTTCTTTGTTTAATGTGCTAAGTGTATCTTTATCATGTGGCTTTTACTTCAATCCTGAGAATTTCATTCACATCCTCTCATTTCTCAAGTGATTCTCGATTCCGACTTTTTCCGCTATCCTACATTTACTACTTTGACTTTCTTGCTTTGTAAAGATCCATTTATAAATAAGACTGACTATCTAACCTATATTACATTTTATTAAAATACATATTCTTCGAATATGGCGTTGTTGATAACATCAACGAGAATCCATCAGTGTCAGTGGTAGACATGATCTCACAATGGTGTTAGATGGGGAGTTCCAGTATTTTGACAGTAATAATGAACTACCATAAATGTTCAGTTTCAGTTTAGTTTATTGTCACAACGTACAGAGAAAAGCTTTTATTGCATGTTATCCTGTCAGCAGAAAGACATACATGATTCCAATTGAGCCATTTGCAATGTATAGATACATGATAAGAGAATAATGTTTAGCGCAAGGTAAAGTCAGCAAAGTCCAATCAAGGATAGTCTGAAGGGCCTGTCCTACTGCGGCCACCTAATATACGAGTTTAGAAGAGTTTGCTCTCAACTCAAACTCGCAGCATGGTCGACACGTGGTTGGTCCTAGGATGTCACTGGAACTCTCCTTCATGCTCGAGGGAAGTTCCCGCATTCTCGCGACTTCAGTTTGGTAGAGGAAAATTTTTTAGCAAGCTGAAAAATTTCCGCGAGTAAAAATTGGTCAGCATGGTTCTTTTGAATTCGTAGTGTAGTGGAGTGGGGTCGCTATGCTGTTATAGGCAGTCGAGGGTAGCCGTAGGCAATCTCCTTTGCTGACCAGGCATTTTAATCGGCTCATCGAAGTTTTCAGGACCAAGGAAAACCGAGCGGTATTGTTAAATGCACACTAAACTTTACTAAAAGTTGTTTGGCTTCCTAAAAGTGTCTCCACCCCTTCTCTCTCCGCGCCCCCCCCCCCCCCCTCTCTCCACCCTCCCTACTGTGGCAACTGTCTTTTACCTCCCTGTTCATCGCAGGTGTGAATTTCAGACAGCGCTCCCCCGCTTTCCCTGGCCCCTGCCTTTGCGATGTGTGTGTGTGTGTGTGTGTGTGTGTGTGTGTGTGTGTGTGTGTGTGTGTGTGTGTGTGTGTGTGTGTGTGTGTGTGTGTGTGTGTGTGTGTGTGTGTGTGTGTGTGTGTGTGTGTGTCCTGTATGTGTGCGCGTGTGTTTGTGTGTTTTGACGGTCGATCCAGCTCGTGGTTTCATCGCTGACGGTCGATCCAGTTTGAGGTTTTTCAGGCGAGTGCCTTCGAGCTTGAAGGTCGAAGACATTTGCTGAAAAGTCGCATTAGTGGGACAGGCCCTTTAGGGTCACCAATGAAGTAGATAGTAGTTCAGCACTGCTCTCTAGTTGTGGTAGGTTGATTCAGTTTCCTTATAACAGCTGTTAAGAAACTGTCTAAATCTGGAGGTGTGCGTTTTCATACCTTCAAATTATAGTGAGGCACATCTTAGGGGTGAGGAGATCTTATTGCTAATGGTGAACCAAGTTTCATTCTTTTATTGGAATGTTTGGTTAATATCTTACCTTGTTTTTGGTAAACATGACTCTTTCCCCATTTCTTTATTCTGCACCAGTGCTCTCCTCCGACACAAAGACAGAATTGGTCTCTATCTCATACCTTACTAATCTCCTCATTCATCACATCTGTCATTTCTGCTGCTGACAACATTTCATCACCAATCCCAGCTTTCCTTTCAGTGGAGATTTTTCTCCGAGTGATAACATTTATCATTGTTGGCAAGTGCAGACTTACTAAGCTAACTTTTCCATCACACAACAGAATTAATGATTATAAGTACACGAGGAGATCATGTGTATGATAACCTGGCAAAATCAGGACTCAATGGATTCAGATAAGAAAACGTCATGCCTGACCCACAAATCACACTTTCTCTGCTTTGAGTATGTGACACCTCAAATGGTCTGTGGTGAAGCCTACTAAATATTCACTGAAAGCAAATCATTATGTTCCACATGAAAAAGTTAAGTCCAAACCTGTCTAAATTTGAGGAACAAAAACAATTGTTGAAGAAAGAAAATGTTGGAAACATTTTATTTCTCCTTGGTTTATGGCATACATACTGACTGCCTGGCACAATAATTATAATTATTTCTAGCTGCTGACTTGGATCTGGAACTTTAACATTATCTAGTTTGATTTTTGGAAATGATACCAAACTGGAAGGGTTGTTCTTTCAGAGTAGATACATCAGACGAGAAAAACGTAAATTGGAAAACCACAGTAATTATAGAACAATCAGCATACTAAAGCATGCAAGTACATCTGAAAGGAAGAATGAGAAAAAATGTACACTGGGAATACGTCTGAGATAATGTAGGTAATAAAATCCTGGGGTCCAGGCCTTTGTGGCAAGCTTATGCAACTATGCAATGGGAAAACAGGAGATGCTAGATATCTGATATTAAAGCAGAAAATACTGATAATACTGAGGGGATCACACAGAATCTGCAGAGAAAGAACCAGCTAGGCAATAAAAGGTAAAAAAAAATCACAACTCATAAAAGACCAACAATTAAAGCTGTATCTGTAGTCATCTCTAATCCATAGAATGTAATGATAGTTTTCTAGAAACGTTTCCACTAATGCACAAGCACAAAGACATATAGCTGAAGTCTTCAAACATGCAGATAATATTACAGTCAATTTCCCAAAAAGATTAACAAGAGAACTGTAAAGGATGAAGTTGCACTGGGTCTAATATTGCTAACATCATAGAATTGTCGGCTGAGGAGTCATTGAGTAATACAGCATGGAAACATCTCTTCGCCAGAAAGCATCTTTGCCGATCAAGATGTCTAACTGATCTAGATACATGTGCCAGCATTTGGCCAAATCCCTCCAAATCAAAGCACTTGTCCAAATATCTTCCTCTGGCAGTTCATTCTATGTACCCCCCACCCACTGCATGAGAATGGTATCCCTCAGGAACCTTTCAAATCTTTCCTCTTTCACTTTACATTTAAATTCGCCTTACCTGGGAAAATGATTGGAAACATTCACCTTATCTATGCCCTTCGCGATTTTATACATCTCGTGAAGATCATTCCCCAGCCTCCAATGCTCCAGTGAAAAATGTCCGAGCCTATCCAGCCTTTGCTAAATTAAACCCTCATTGATATCTTTGGATAATAAAAGACCTGGAGTGGACATGGAAAGGATGTTTGCAGTAATGGGAGAGTCTTGAACCAGCGGGCACAGCCTCAGAATAAAAGGACGTACCTTTAGAATGGAGATGAGGAGGAATTTCTTTAGCCAAGGGGAATTTATTGCTGCAGCCAGCTTTTGAGGCCATGATATTGGGTATTTTTAAGTTAGAGATTTATTGATTAGTTCTTGATTAGGAAGGGTATCAAAGGTTACTAGGAGTAGGCAGGCAAATGGGGTTGAGAGCAAAAAATAGATCAGCAGCCATGATTGAATGGCAAAGTAGACGTAATTCTGCTCCTATGTCTTATGAACTTGGTAACATACTTGTGAATCTTTTCTGCCCCCTTTTCAGCTTATTGGCATCCTAGTTATAGATGTGCCCAATACTCAAAGTTTGATCTACTCAACGACGTGTGCAGTTGCACCATGATATCCCAACTTGT
This sequence comes from Raja brachyura, assembly GCA_963514005.1. Next base: position 34,251,828 of record OY740781.1, read on the forward strand.
GCAAGCGTTCACCACCGTCTACCTATGTGAAATTGTACAGGGACTGAATTGCACATACCTTTAGGATTGGGCATGCAAGTAAAGTGACCTACTCATAGGAAAACAATGAATAATTTGCAACTTAATGCCAATGATAATTACTTGGGAGAGCACCCTGAAATTGGCTTGCCCAATCTATCAGTGAATTTGGAGGATTTTGTGCAGTCAGCTTTCCTGGTATTGCTCCAGTGCCATTATCTCTGATACTTACAACAGGACTCGGATCACTGCTGCCCGTGAGACCATGAACGTTAGGTAGAGTTTGAGGTCTTGTTCTTTGAATACTCTTTTCCTCGCATGGCCAAAAGGTGTACTATACATATTGTACATATATAAGTCACATATTTCTGCTTCAAGACTTTCAACTTCATTGGCTACCTTTGGTGAGAGGAAGCTCATACGATCTTGGAATTAGTCAATCGTTTTTTAAATCTTGCTATGGTCCTTTTTAGCAGGTGATTATATTGAATAATTGGGAAAAATTGGTAAAGGAGCATTATTTGCTTTGTTTTATTTTGATTTATTTTTAGGATATTGAGTTTAGGGCTCACTTTCCAATATGCTTCAGTAGGCAAGTCAATAATTTGCATTCCTTAGGTCCATGGGAAGAAATGCTTCCTCTACATACTTCAACTTACTGACCGAAGTTGGAATGACGAAGTGGAGAATGATATTCCTTGAACAGTTCCACATTCAGCTGCTTTCCAACAGTGGGTTTATTAGAAATGAGGTAAAATATTTCAGTGGGAAAGAATGAGAAAGGGAATGAAGGCACAGCCTTGTTTAAGCTGGGATCTCTCATTATGGCTTTCATTGTCTTCTTCCTCCTGCTGTTCTCCCGGTCTTTGCCTAATGACCCTCAGGCAACAAGGCTCCTTGCTCTTCCTTCCCTACCAGCTGTTTTCTCCAGATACAGCGCACTTGAAGGAGTCAGAGCACCCACTTGGTGCAAAATGCAAGATCCTCCTGAACTGTTACAGGCACTACAACCTAATTTTCAGGAGACTAATGGCATTTTCAACGTCATTTCCGCTGTATATATTGCTCTCTTTAGCTAAGGAGTAATGAATCTGTGGAATTTATTGCTGCAGCCAGCTTTTGAGGCCATGACATTGGGTATTTTTAAGTTAGAGATTTATTGATTAGTTTTTGATTAGGAAGGGTGTCAAAAGTTACTAGGAGTAGGCAGGCAAATGGGGTTGAGAGCAAAAAATAGATCAGCAGCCATTGGTGAGTGATATGAGGAGCAAGGAAATTTAAATTTTGTATTGTCAAGTTCCAATCTTCCAGGCAGAGGTAGCTGTTGAAAATGTCTGGCACCGTGGTATCAAAACGAATGACGGCAATATGGGGTACTTTTGCAAACATCGCAATCACCATCAGGAAGATCTTCTGATTATCCCCAAACTAACAGAGAATTGAGGGAATTAACATTTTCTGTTGACGAAAGGACAAGGATGGGTGGTCGCCCTTGTGTCTACCTGCAGTCAGGAGAAGCTAGCAAGAAGAGACTAGGATGTAAATAGTAGAGTGGACAAGGGATAACCCGTGGATGTGTTGTACCTGGACTTTCAGAAGGCTTTCGACAAGGTCCCACATAAGAGATTAGCATTCGAACTTAAAGCACACGGTATTGGGGGTTCTGTGTTGATGTGGATAGAGAACTGGCTGGCAGACAGGAAGCAAAAAGTAGGAGTAAACGGGTCATTTTCAGAATGGCAGGCAGTGACTAGTGGGGTACCGCAAGGGTCAGTGCTGGGATCCCAGCTATTTACAATATATATTAATGATCTGGATGAGGGAATTGAATCCAAGTTTACGGATGACACGAAGCTGGGGGGCAGTGTTAGCTGTGAGGAGGATGCTAGGAGGCTGCAAGGTGACTTGGATAGGTTGGGGGAGTGGGCAAATGCATGGCAGATGCAGTATAATGTGGATAAATGTGAGGTTATCCATTTTGGCGGCAAAAACAGGAGGGTAGACTATTATCTGAACGGTGGCCGATTAGGAAAGGGGGAGATGCAACGAGACCTGGGTGTCATGGTACACCAGTCATTGAAAGTAGGCATGCACGTGCAGCAGGCTGTGAAGAAAGTGAATGGTATGTTGGCATTCATAGCGAAAGGATTTGAGTACAAGAGCAGTTGCACTCTACTGCAGTTGTACAGGGTCTTGGTGAGGCCACACCTGGAGTATTGCGTACAGTTTTGGTCTCCTAATCTGAGGAAAGACATTCTTGCCATAGAGGGAGTACAGAGAAGGTTCACCAGAGGGATGGCAGGACTTCCATATGAAGAAAGACTGGATAGACTCGGCTGGTACTCACTGAAATTTAGGAGATTGAGGGGGGATCTTATAGAGACTTACAAGATTCTTAAGGGGTTGGACAGGCTAGATGCAGGAAGATTGTTCCCGATGTTGGGGAACTCCAGAACAATGCAGAGACATAGCAGAGAAGTGCTGTAGCTGTTTGGATATATAACATGTTGAAGATGTTGAGAGTTGGAGTGACCTTAAACTTGAAGGAGAGAGCTCAGTCCAGGAGCATGAATATCTCCAAAGGCCTTCCCACTGACCGTCACGTGTTTCACCCTGAGCCTATAAATACACTGTTCACGAGAGAGATCCAAGTGAGAGGGAGAGGTTGAGCAGGCTAGGGCTTTATTCCTTGGAGCACAGGAGGATGAGGAGTGATCTTATAGAGCTGTACAAAATTATGAGAGGAATAGATCGGGTAAATGTCTTTTGCCCAGAGCAGGGGAATCGAGAACCAGAGTATATTGGTTTAAAGTGAGGGAGGGAAGATTTAATAGGAACCAGAGGGGTCACTTTTTTACATGAAGGGTGGGTGTATAGAATGAGCTGCCAGAGGTGGTAGTTGAGACAGGTACTAGTGCAAGGTTTACAAAGCATTTAGACAGATAGATGGATAGGGCCAGGTTTAGAGGGATATGGGCCAAATGCAGGCAGGTGGGGCTAGTGTAAATGGGGCATGTTGGTAGGTGTGGGCAAGTTGAGCCGAAGTGCCTGTTTCTATATTGTATGATTCTATGTTGACTCCCTGGCAGTGGCTTTTAAAAATCTTGAAAACCGCGCATGCGCAGATTGTTCTCCCCCCGGCAAGCTGTCATTCGGCTTTTAAAAAACTTGGAAACCGCACATGCGCAGATTGTTCTCTCCCCGGCAAGCTGTCATTCGGCTTTTAAAAAACTTGGAAACCGCACATGCGCAATTGTTCTCTCGACTTTTATCAAGTAATTTGCCTTCATTAGGTCCTATCTCTTAATAAAGTATTTAAAAACATATAGCTCAAAGAAATGTACCTACCATATTATTTGTACACAAAATCCATTCTTCTCACTTTGTTTCCTGTTGTACCAAGCTGTTTTAAATGTTCTAATTATTTTTGTTCCTTTGCGCTGCTGAAGTTCATTAAGTTCCAGCGTTGGTCTGTCATTTTCAATTATTTTGGTCTTTTCCTCGTAAGTTTGTTTCGAGAAACTCTTCAGGTAATCACTATCCATCTTTAAAAAACCTGCCAAGAAACCTGCGCATGCGCAGTAGGCTGGTGTGCATGCGCAGCACATGCACGCAGTTCAAGGTGTAAAGGCAAAATTACAGATGCCTTTACGGACCGTTGGCACTGATGGCTTGAAGCATCGTCAACGGCATGTGAGTAGCACATACTTCCGCGTTTTAAATGTACTGCGAATGAAACGCACGGGAGAATTATGCCTCCCTAAGAGATTGATCTCTTAAAAAATCGTAGCACATCCCCTTCACTACTGTCATTTCAGTTCAAATTATGTGGCAAGTGCTTTGTGAGCTAAGGGGAGAAGCCAAATGGGTCTGATTTCCAGGAAATCAAGGGACTTTATAAATAGTATCATTGTAAGTGCCGGTAATACCAGTAAGGTATTATTTTCTCTACTGATGAAACGTCCCAGTAATGGCAGTAATACTAAGCAAAGGTTGTGTTATTGGAGGCATTATACTTAGAACATGAGGTTAGAAATCAGATCCAGGATCTTTCCTGGACCCAGCACACTTATGCAATTATAATGAAAACAGATCAAGGCTTCTACTTCCTGAGAAGATTATGGAGATTCGGTAGGTCAAAGAGGATTCTCTTGAACCTCTACAGATGTACAGTAGGGAGCATATTGACTGGTTGCATCATGGCCTGGTTTGACAACTTGAAAGCCCAGGAGCGAAGAAGACTGCAAAAAGTTGTGAACACTGCCCAGTTCATCACCTGCTCTGACCTCCCCACCATCGAAGGGATTTACAGGAGTCGCTGCCTCAAAAAGGCAGCCAGCGTCATCAGAGACCCACACCACCCTAGCCACACACTCATTTCACCCCTGCGATCGGGAGGATGGTGCAGGAGTCTGAAAACTGCAATGTCCAGGTTCAGGAACAGCATCTGTGTTTGTCACACCACTGACAGTCCCTACTGCTGAAAAAGTAAGAATTTCATTGTTCTGTCCGGGACATATGACAATAAAACACTCTTGACCCTCTCCATTCATGGAAATATGGTGGATTCTCAAATAAATTTGGGCGGCACATTAGCACAGTGGTAGAGTTGCTGCTTTACAGCATCAGAGACCCGAGTTCAATCCTGACTGGTGATTTTGTATATTCTCCCAATGACTGCTTGGGTCTCTTCCAGGTGCTCCAGTTTCCTCCTACATTCCAAAGACATGCAGGTTTATATGTTAATTGGCTTCAATAAATTGCCCCTAGTCTGTAGGATGCAAAATTTGGATAACCTAGAACTATACAGGTGATCATTGGTGTGGACTAAGTGGGCAGAAGGGCCTGTTTGCACGCTCTATCACTAAACATAAACTAAATATAGAAGATTGCTTAATGTCTTAATTACTCCCCTTTTTTCTTTTCTTTGCAAGCTACAATTATGGGAACATAAGGTTCTTACCAAAGTGAAGCATCTGCTTTAGGTCAGAAAAGATGATCAACATATGTAAATCCTGACACAGACTGATAGCCTTCGACTTTAAGAAGCCAGATTCTGATATGTTAACGTTAACAGGGTGAAGGCCAAGATCTGGCTCCACTCATAATTGACTCGCTCCCAGATGAGTGAGTAAGATTTCATGCTTTAAGTTCAAGATAAATTAATAGTTCTCATTTTTCATCAGAGGAAAAGAAAAGCTTTGTACTCACAATTTTGAAACATGAAAAAAAAAATCAGTGGCGATTTTTAATTTTATATTTAACAAATTAATGTATTTTTGTTAAATCCAACAATCACAAAAATACACTTGCAACTAACAGACACGTCATTATTGTTTACCTCAAATACCAATAACCTAAAAGGAAGTCTAATTTTTGAGGTGTGTTTGGAACATCCAACAGTGTGAAAAACTCAACAAGTCACATTTCTATAAATGAGTAAACTTCAGCTTACATTCTGCTTTCAGTTTAAGTTGCTTCTACTCTATCACCCTGCTGTGATTAGACAAAGTCATCTCTGAAATGCTAACTATACCACATCATTATCTTTCAGATGCTGATCAGTCTAATTCTATTTTCATTTTTGAAGTCTACTGTTTGTATAATTCCTTTTTGATTGCTTCAATCATTCATTGAAAAACAAATATCAGTAAAATTACCTAAAGGCCCTGTCCCACTTTCCCGAGCTACTCACGAACTCTCCCGAGTTTTTCCCTTGATTCGAACTCGGGGAATGTCGGGTAACGTCGGTAGCGAGCTTGTAGGAGCCCGTATGAGTCCGTAGATAGAATAGAATAGTAGAATAGTTTCTTTATTGTCATTGTAACATGGACCATGTACAACAAAATTTAAAAATGTCAACCAGTCAGTGCAACATTCAAACCATAAAAGCTAACGATACATACAAGGTAAAATATTTAAAAAGATAAATAACTAAAATAATTATGAAATATGAAAATGGCACGCATATACACCCAACCCTACATCCTTCTGTCGATTTCACAGTGTATGTTTCATAGCGGCTTGTAATGCCAGCCGTAAGAACTCGGGCCATCAGGTAAGTCCGGACATATGTTTAACATGTGAAAAAAAAAGCCCCGTGTACCTACGAACGGCTATTACCGTAATTCTCCAAGTTCGAATGAAGGAGAAAACTCGGGAGAGTTTGTGAGTAACTCAGGAAAGTAGGACAGGGTCTTAACACACTACAAAAGTAAGCTTCATCTCCGTCTTCAGAAATTTCCAGCCTCAGAGTCCTTGGAAAGCCAATGCAACCTTATTAGCTGAACATATCCACTGATGCAATTGGCAAAAGCATATATCCCATCAAACACCTCAAATGTAGGACATAGGTTTAAGATGAGATGGAAAAGTTTTAATAGAAACCTGTGGGAAAACTTTTCACACAGAGGGTGGTGGCTACATGGAATAAGTTGCCAGAGGAGGTAGCTGAGGCAGGTACAATGAGAACATTTAAAAGACATTTGGACAGATACATTGATTTAAAGGGACAAAGATTTAAAGGGACATGGGTCAAATGGGACAATCTTCGTTGGGGCATTTTTGTCGGCATTGACTAGTTGGGCCGTAGGGGCTGTATCCATGCTGTGTACTCTATAAATGGAGGAGTGTCTCAGGGGAAAGTTGAAGAAAGATGGCTCACAGTGTTCACTGCTTTATTTCTGGGCCAGGCGAGGAGAAGGGGTGGCATAGTGGCGCAGCTGGTAGAGCTGCTGCTACCGCACACCATCAGAGACCCGGGTTCAATCCTGACCTTGGGCGCAGGCTGTGTGAAGTTTACGTTCTCCCTGTGACCATGTGGGTTTCCTCCAGGTGCTCCAATTTCATCCCACATCCCAAAGACTTCCAGGTTTGTAGGTTAATTGGCCCTCTGTAAATTGCCCCAAGTGTGCAGGGGGTGGACGAGAAACTGGGATAACATAGAACTAGTGTGAACAGGTGATTGATGGTCAGCATCGGTGAACCAAAAGGTTTGTTTCAATGCTATATTTATTTCTCAGAGTTTCCAATTCCAAAATGTGGCCTGGGAACAATTGCTGATAAATACTTAGGCTTGCAAATTGATGATCTAACTTAGATGTTATGCCTTTCCATAGCAATATTGAAGTTTAGTCAAAGTGGTTATTTGGAATTTTTCACTTGCTCCTTGGTGGAGCTGTCGATTTTCAAGCATCCTATTGGGATGCATCACAGCTTCATAAGGCACCTGCTCTATACAAGGGTGCACGAGAGAGCAAGAAATCAAGAAATTGAACACAGCCCGTTTCATCACAGAGACCAAACCCAATTCAATTCAATTCCCAACCCCACCCCGAAATTCAATACCAATACCAATGTTTTTATCTTTCAATTCCATCTTTAACATTGTGATTCAAAGTGAAAAACAATTTGTGGTAATGAATTTCAAATTATGGTATCCTTTTCAATGGAAGGCATTCTATCCACCTCTTCTCTGCTTTTAATAACCACTATTCACCCAGTGCTATTACTATAACCATAAATGTAATGATCAGGAAACTTCCTGGTGATCCAATAAGTCCATTAAAACATAACGATAACTTGTGCATCATGACTGGCCACTTCCCTATCAATGTCACCAGCAACCCACTTGGCTTAAATGCAACCATCTAACGCTCAGAGCACAAATTAGTTTAGTTTAGAAATACAGCGCAGAAACAGGCCCTTCAGCCCACTGGGTCCACGCCAACCAGCGATCCTTACACACTTACACTATCCTACATACACTGGGATAATTTACAACTATACCAAGTCCATTAACCTACAATCCAATACATCTTTGGAGAGTGGGAGGAAATCGGAGATCCCAGAGAAAACCCGCGCAGGTCACAGGGAGAATGTACAAACAAGCATCCATAGTCAGGATCGAACCCGCATCTCTGGTGCTAAGGCAGTAACTCTACCGCTGCGCCACTGTGCCACCCAAACCTCATGGAAATCTTAGTAATGGGCCGGTCCCACTTAAGTGATTTTTCAGGCGACTTCCGGTGACTGTCAAGTGCAGAATATAGTCGGCAGTTGCCTGAAAAACCGGCAACTGGAATGGCGACTGTCAGAGTGGAACACACACACAAACAGATTGCTTCCTTCACCAGCCTGTTATGCAAGCGGGGTACCGCTGTCTGAGTGAAATTCCCACGGTGCAAAGCCAAGGTGATACAGACACACACCACGATGAACAGGAAGGTTGGCGCTGTAATTAAGACGGCTAAAGCACAGTGTACGGTAAGTCTTTTAAAAGAGGGGGGTGGGGTGGAGAAGGAGTGGAGACAACTTTTAAGAAGCCAGAGATAAACAGCTGTGAAGCTCAGCGGACATTTAACATTACCGGTCGGTTATCCTTGGTTCTGAAAACTACAGCGTACATGTTTTTCCCCAATGAAATTCACCGGTCAGCACCGGCTACAACATACGAGAACCATCCACCTCCTGGCAACCCACTAGGACCTCCTGGCGACCCATCTACGGCACGAGAATTCTAGCTACTCTCCATGGCAGTTTAATTCTAAACGATGCTAATATTTCAACATGTTGAAGAATTTGCCGCGACCATAATGAGGCCGCGATTAGTTCCCAGAATGCGGGAACTCCTCACGACCATGAAGGCGACTCCCCGGCAACCACCCGCGACCATGTGGCGACTGCATAGTCTCCTGCAGTCACATAAAAAGTCACCTAAGTGGGACAGGCCCAGAACTCTCAAAAGCATTTATGGAACTGATGCATTACAATGCTGAGAACTATATTCTGCACTCTTTTGCTCTGTCTTACTGCAGTTTGACTTGATTATATATATGCATGGTATATATGTATGGCTTTGCACTGTACTTCTGTGCACATGACAATAATAAACCTTAACTTAAACCTGAACCTAAGCACTTGCAAAGAATTTTAGTGATTTCTGGAGGTTGATGAAAGGAACATAAAGCCATGCTATAAAAGTTGGGAAGAAGTAATTGGCACAGACCTTTATCACAGCCGGTCTAGGATCTGAGTAAGTTATAATGTATCGTGGTCCATGTTGTTTTAAGGCATTTAAACCATGTCAAAGCATAAACTCTAAAAAGGAACAGGTATCCTGATGTTTTTCAAATGGATCAAATGTCAAAATGAACTAGTGTCATAATTCAATTGTAATGCTTCACAACTGGATTTTGTATTTAATATTAAACCACACTAATCAACAAATTAATTTAGACACCAGCATTTATTTTTAACCAGAATTCATGGCCGGTATTTCTGCTGGCTGCTGACCGAAGGATGACGTCAGCTGTGAAAAAAGTTTTTCTAGTCAAAAGTCAAGAAATATCTCCTAAAGTATTGCTCATTGTGAAATACAGGAACTGCTGTTTGCCTCAAGGACTGATAACATTAGACAAGGGTCAGAGGTGCAAGGGACACCAGATGCTGGAGTTGCGTGGTGAATATCTTGTTGAATATAATCTGACTCTGGAAGAAGATCTTCAACCACTGGTTAGAGTTGTGGAGGAAATCCCTGCCAATGACCTTTCCTGTGGCAGACAGCAAGGAGAATTCTCTGTGTTGCTGCAATCAAATTTGTCTTTTCTTTAAGTTGGTCACCTGTGAGGTTTCCTGGCATGTCCTATTATTCCCTCACATGAGAAGACTTTATGACATTAGGACTGAAATTTGTTTCTGCTCTTGTCTCTTCACTGCCATGTGGCTTTCCAACCATTTGGCCAAGGGTGATCAAAAGGCTGCATGTACTGTTTGCTGTAGGATTGAATCAAGGACATTCATGCCAAGGACACAGTCATAGTTGAGAAAATTCGTTCCTGTTCCTCATTTAGCAGATACTGACTTCTGACTAAACTTGATAATGTTTGCTTCCAATCTTCACTCACAGTGGGGTGGGCCTTTGGGTGTTTGGGTAGTGGATGGTCTTGACAACACTGAAAAAGTCTATGCATGTCATGGTTACCACTGAGCTGCTGAAACTTCTGCTCTCTTCCCACCCACTATTTTTTTTTCCAGGTCACAGCTTTTACCTTGGACTTTAGGTTTAGACCCCACAGAGTAGTATATTTTCCTTTGAGGTTTTCAATCTAAGAATGCCTTATGTTTGAGGTTAATCAGGTCCTGAATTTTCTGTGACCCCATGATGGGTTGTCTTGCTATTGTTCTGCATAGAGAATAGTTACAGCCGGCCCGCTCTGATGTCCAGGCAATGCCATTTGCATGCCCAACATATGAGCCTTGAAACTGGCAATTTACTCATAGCTCCATAATAATAAAAGGCAACCAGAGTTTAAAGATATTCCCAAAGCTGCCACACAAAAGTAAGAGATTACTAGGCTCATGATTTTCAAAACTGGGAAGCAGATTTGAGATGGCATTTCAGATCTTGGGCCTATTCATTAGGATCTCGCAGAAGGAGAAAGAGGAGGCATAGAAAATGCTTTGTATTGGGTAATCGGAGTGCATGATGGCATAAAATGAGTCACACAGTTTAGGTATGGGAACCCTTCCACTCTCTCATACACACATACTTTAGTTTAGTTTGGTTTATTGTCACGTGTGCCGAAGTATAGTGATAAGTTTTTTTGATGTGTGCTAACCAGTCAGCAGAAAGACAATACATGATTTCTCTGAGTTTCTCTCAAACGTCCTGGCAGTTATGAGTATCTTCTAAGCATAAAACTTCTCCATCCCACCTCATATATACATATCACTCATTCTTTTCATTCTTTTCTTTATGTTACCATTTCAAAATGTCCTTTCCTTTCAGATGTTTCATCCTCGTCCCTTCTAAAATATACATGTCTACTTCTTCCTTTTGCTTCCTTTTCTGCTTTTATATCTTCACATATTTCTCTACCATTTTGCTGCGCTGTCTCATCGATATTTCAAGACATAGTAAGAATCAAGCTTTGCCCTGGGCGTAAGCTCCAGTGAGTGGGATGAATTCCACAGTGAGAAATAGTGGGAAACAGGAATGACTACACAATAACGCTGAAATCACCGAGCCTGCAAGTGCATAACCATCTGTCATCAAAAGTAAAAACAATGCACAATACATGCACAAATTAATTAAAAAATGAAAGCTAACTCAACCATTGATACGTGAATTTTCAAGAATAAGTGGTAGTGCAGTAGGAAGAAAGAGGCTTTCAAATAAAAAGCAGCGGAGGAGAAAAGACAACAAGGAATACATATGATTAACTTTATTAATGGGGTTAGGCTGATGATGGTGTTGGGAGATTTGACAGGGAAGATCAGAGCCAGCATAAATCGTGTGATCCAGTGAGTCTGTTGGGTATATGTGTAAACAGCAGAACATTGTCAATGACTCTGGGCTTTCAGTACAATAAATAGAACTGTATCTCTCCATGATTCATATCAAAAAAGTGAAGTATAATGGAAAGACTCGCAAAAAGACTTGATGGGCCAAAGGGCCCGTTTCAATGCCGTATCTCAAACTAAAACTAAACGCAAAACTAAAACTAAAACACAAAACTTTTCACCCAGAGAGTTGTGAATCTGTGGAATTCACTGCCTCAGAAGGCAGTGGAGGCCAATTCTCTGGATGCTTTAAAGAGAGTTAGATAGAGCTCTTAAAGATAACGGAGTCAAGGGATATGGTGAGAAGGCAGGAACGGGGTACTGAATCTGGATGATCAGCCATGATCACAGTGAATGGCGGTGCTGGCTCGAAGGGCCGAATGGCCTACTGCTGCACCTATTATCACAAAATAGAATTATATGACAATGAGGTACAAAAACCTTCACTACCCTGCCAGGAAATGTGCACCATAATCAAAAACATTAATCTTTTAACCATATTTAAGTTGTTTTGCTGACTTAACTTAGACATTATGTAACTTCAATAGTTTCTCAATTAAGCTCTAATGTGGTTAATGTTATACGAGTATCTTGCTCTTTGATTTATTATCATTTAAATTAGTATTTGGTAACTGTAACTAAATCCTTTCTTCACATTTGGCCCCAGGAGATACATGTCAACCGCTCCTGTCTGCCTTTTTTTGCCAGCACAACTTGTTCGTGACTCTGAGCTACAAGTAAGATGGAATGTCATGGCCAGAGTAGTTAAATCACATCAATTTCACTGCATACATTAGTTTTGCTTCCAAAATGTGTCAGGCTCAGTTGTCAGAGGTTATGGAGAATGGGGTTAGGAAGGAGAGATAGATCAGCTATGATTGAATGGTGGAGTAGACTTGAAGGGCCAAATGGCCTAATTCTACTACTATCACTTTTGACCTTATAGTCTTATGCCTTACAGTGTTTAAGAAGGAACTGCAGATGGTGGAAAATCGAAGGTAGACAAAAGTGGTAGAGAAAGTCAGCGGGTGAGGCAGCATCTATGGAGCGAAATAAATAGGCAACGTTTCGGGCCGAAACCCTTCATCAGTCTGTAGAAGGGCTTCGGCCCGAAACATTGCCTATTTCCTTTGCTCCATAGATGCTGCCTCACCTGCTGAGTTTCTCCAGCACTTTTGTCCACCTTATGCCTTATAGAGTTTTAGTAGCTTTTTTTGTTAATATTAAAAGGATCGATTTATTATTTTCAGCAACTGTTGCATAGATTTATGCAATGGAAGCACTTGGTATGTGCTCCCATTACATTTTAAGAGTTACAAATTATGGTTGAGAATGGGAGAGTTCATATGTCAACTCCTGATATGAGCTCCCAGTGAACAAGGCTTTGAATTGGGAATGCTGAAATAGAAAATAACAAACTGTAAAATAAAAGAACTGAATCCAACATTTAGATAGCCAATACGAACATTCATACTTCGCATTAATTAAACATCATAAACAGATGTCATGCGAATCAGGTGCACTATTAGATGTTTATACCATTTGTTAATGTGTGAGCAACTTCACTACTTTCCCGCTGTATTAAATAAAATATTTACTCATTAGAATGTCATAGAGTCATGGCGTCTCTACAACTCTCTAATAAGTAAATATTTTACTTAATACAGTGGGAAAGTATTAAATAAAATATTTTTATAAATTAGAAAGTATTTTTAGTGTTGAGATTCTATCTGAGAGAATAAGAATTGGGAATTAAAAACGGATGTAAATTAAAAAATTAGAAAGAGAGAACTGATTGATGTAGGTGTTATATGTTTGGATTGCATTAGATATTATGATATTATGTGTTTGCACCATTCCCACTTGTGACAGACTCCTATTCTTAGTCTGATCCACAGAGAGAGACAAGGAACAGGAGCCTCTTCCCCACCGGAATAAAAAGCATGGAAAAATAAAATCAGCGAAACACGGTGTGGGCACTGGTGCACAGCTCCTTGTAACTCCCTGCCTACAGAACCAAAGTTCGGGAAATCAGAATTACCTCAGAACGTTTTAGTCCCTTCCTTTTGGGGGGGACGCGACTTTTCTTGTCGTATCCCCCATCTCCGTCTCCGCTGAGGCCTAATGGCGGAGCTGATACCCTCCAACTGTGACCGGCCTCAAGGCTCCGGAGGCAGAGCCAGCCAGGACTTACCAGCGCGAGGCTGCAGAAGGGCTTCGACTTTGGGACTGCGGCGGGTTCAGGCATTCCGGCGTTCCGGCAGCCCGACTCGGAGCTGTGGCGGCTTTCCGGTGGCGGCGGCAGCAACTTCGGAGGTTCGGCCACGGGCCCAGTGGACGACATCGTCGGGAGCTCGCAGGTCACAGGTTGGTGACCTGTTTTTTCGAGCTCCCGCGGCAATAGCTGCGTCCGCTGGACTGAAGGGGCGGCAGCTTCGACTGCCCCGGGCCGCGGAGTTGAACCGGCTCGTTACATCACCTGGTGTGGTCACAACATCGGAGGCCTGGGTCGCCTCAGCGCAGAGGAAGAGGAAGAACAAGAAGGGAAGAGACAAAGACAAGATTTTTGCCTTCTATCACAGTGAGGAGGTGTCTGGTGAACCCACTGTGGTGGATGTTAAATATGTGTTTATTGTGTGTTTTGTTATTTACTATATGTATGACTGCAGGCAACGAAATTTCGTTCAGACCGCAAGGTCTGAATGACAATAAAGTTTTTCCATGATCTATGTCTGGGGTGGGTAATTGTTGCACACAGAACTGGTGAGAAAGCCCCACAGGTCAGAAGCGTGTTGGGGAGAGACCCAGAAATATCTATAAAAATAATAAACACTGCACGGAAAGTCACTGTACACTAAATAAAGCCCAAAGCTGTTGAATTTGACATCATTTTATGTTGGTTGAAAATTACAAAGGAAATTAGAAATCGTTTTTAGCAAAATATCAAAGAGAGGCTACTTGGCCCATCAAGTCAGTGCAAGCTTAACACAAAAACAATTCAGTTGGATTGGTTCTAACCCATACCTCACAGCCCAGACAAAGATGCAATAGAATATTACAGTTTAAGAGTTAGTGTGGTATGGGATAAATGAGCTCTTCTGCTCTTGGCTTTTCGATTTTCTCTCGTCAGAAATATTTTAATTAAATAACCATTAGGCAACTTTGAAATGGTGTCACTTGAGGATTTTGACATAGAGGATATTCACTGGGAGACCAGGTTTACAATGCACATGGTGAGACATAGAAATTAAACACATCTCCATTAATTTCATTAAATGATGTACAATGAATCCACCAGGGTCCCACCATTTTAGTGTTAGTTAGATATCAAGTTTAATAAAATCATTCTAACAAATTACAGTTTCAGATACGGCAAAAGGTCATCCAAATCTATATAGACTGTTCTTGTAGACCTGTGCTTTTGTACCTAAAAAACTTAATTTTAATAATTTCAAAATGTATTAAAACACATAGAATTTAAATCTTCCATATTTATTACACTACCAAACCTGGAATTGAATGGACTTTATATTGTTTTTTAAAAAAAGATATTATTGAATAATATCTCCATAGTGCCTTGAGGAGCTCCAGTTTACTTTCATAACTGAGGCATTACTTTGGCACTTGAATAAGCCTTCCCTTCATACCAGAACCGATTTCAATACTCTGCCTTCAACAACTGCATTCTATTGTGTATCAATTCAGCATTCTGTTGTAATTCCATTAGAAGGTTATTAGATCACTTTCATCATTGTTATTTGTGGGACTATACTGGCTGAGAACAATTTGGCCTCATGAATGAGAAACATTTTATGAGGAGCAGATTATTGTGACATTTGTTGCAGAATCGCAATTTATTTGTTTTCTTTCCACAGAAAACTTAAAACTACAAGAAAATTACTCAAAAACGATTTAGCGTTAGATGCAGGGACTATAATACTTGATAAAAATGCTGCACTATCTTCCACCTTGTGTACTGTACCCAAAAACAATATACACTGAGGTAAGCCATCCAGTGTTATGTTGTGCAGAACAAACAGGATCTAAAAGGGGGTGATTTTGCTGATTTTCTTTCCATTTCCTTTTCTGCACTCAGTGTCTTGACCAAGTGGCAATGTTCTATTTCTACCAAGCTAACACATTATTGCAGATGATTAAATGCAGGGAATATTATAACTAGCGTTGATCCAAGCTGCATCCATTTTCCACATGTCTAATTTCCAGCAGAGGTCAGTGAAGTATGAATAGGATCAGGACCTCTAACTAGTTTTCTCTCTCAGGACTGAAATAAGTTAAAAGGGCCTGAGTGCTGCCATGGCATTAACGGATTAAACCTATCCACCAATTAACCCTAAGACTTTTATGAAATGCCTGGCTTAATGTTGTATTGAACTTACATGGGGAAATAAAAATAGCAGAGGAAAACAAGGATCAATAAGTGACTTTATTTCCTTGGTTGTATCAGCTGCGTTGCCATTAACTATTAATTCCTCTGTTTGCTAATTTTTTACAATTTATTCAGATGGGATACACTTACTTTAAGTAAAATAAATTGTTCTCAATTAAATGGAATTGTCGCCTTCCTCTTCCTATCATACCCAATTATTACATCGTAATCAGCCCTTTAGGGAGTTGCTATAGAATTGATCTGATCTGCATACTTAAATGTTACCTTCTGCAACAAATGTGACAGTAATTTGCTTCATATTTTAGAACGGTTATTAGCCTCACCTATTCCGTACTGCGTCTTCGCAAAGCTAGTGATCTTAATGAACAGATTTATACTAATTTGTATTTTGGAGACTGTACCTAGAAAATATAGATATTTTATAATCCTCTACTTGCCCAGATTTTTGAAAAAAACATTAAATAATATAAATTAAAAAAATAATGAAAACATGATCCAAGATAAATCTTAGATCATAACAACACATCATCATCAAGTTCAGTAGTCATAGAGTCATAGAATTATAAACATGCCCTTCGGCCCAACTTTCCCAGACTGGCCAACATGTCCCAGCTACACCTGTCTGCTTTTGTTGCATATCCCTCCAAACCTGTCTTATCCATGTACCTGTCTAACTGATATCTGGTACTCATATTATTTTAGCAACTCCGATCCTATGTTTGAGAAATGTTGTAATGTACCCACCTGAACTGTGAAAAGCACCTAGTCCTATGCATCTCTATTTTGTTTCTCTCAACTCCAGACTTCTCTAGAGAACACTTTTTACATGCAGAAGATAGACACAAAATGCTGGAGTAACACAACGGGTCACGCAGCATCTCTGGAGAAAAAGGATGGGTGACGTTTCGGGTGAAAGGATGGGTCAAACCTGAAACGCAACCCATGCTTTTTCTGCAGAGATGCTGCCTGATCTGATTGGTTACTCCATCATTTTGTATATCTTTGGTATAAACCAGCATCTGCAGTTCATTTCCACACACGTTTTGCATCACAGGGTGGCACAGTGGCACAGTAGTAGAGTTGCTGCCTTACAGCGCTTGCAGCGCCGGAGACCCATGTTCGTTCTCGACAACGGGTGCTGTCTGTACGAAGTTTTACGTTCTCCCCGTGGATTTTCTCCGATATGTTCAGTTTCCTCCCACACTCCAAAGACATACAGATATGTGTAAATTGTCCCTAGTATGTGTAGGATAGTGTTAATATATGGGGATCGCTGGTCGGCAAGGACTCGGCAGGCCAAAGGGACTGTTTCCGCGCCATATCTCTAAACTAAACTAAACAAACAGTGAAGTACTTGTGGTCATAATTGCTCACCAATGACGGTAGCAATTTAAGGTGACAAATTAATAGTATCACACAAATATTGCACCAGCTTGACTGTATTTTATTTTCGTGCATTGGTACGTGTGCCAAATAAGTTGAGTGCCAGTATTTTAGCATTCAAAGTTTGAAAATTATTTCAGACTCCTACAGCTGTACTGCAGGAATATAATCCAAATACACCAATCAATTGAAAAATGATGTACTAATAGATAGTATATAGATTTTAAATGTTATTTTTTTCAGATTTCAGATTCCATTTACTTTGCTACATGAATTCACAGGCATCACAACACAAAATTATCTTACTTTGAGGCAAGATTTTTAATTTTATTGTTTAAATGTTTGAATAAGTGAAAGTTGCCATTTTATGTTTAATATTCAAGTCTGCAAAGCCATCTGAAGAAGGCTCTTGACCCAAAACGTCACCCATTCCTTCTCTCCTGAGATGCTGCCTGTGCCGTGAGTTACTCCAGCTTTTTGTGTCTATACTCGCTATTCAACTACAATAAACCCTGGTTTTAACGGACCCCTTTATAATGGATTTCAGTTATAGCTACTGACCCATCACCGGTTTGCACCGGTTGCCACAGCCCCAGCTTCCAATGTCATCCCCAGCCCACAAGGTGCACCAGCGAGCCCGTTTCCAACCACCACACAGTCCTTTTGACGTGGCAGTTGATGTGGCTCACATTGTAACCCCTGGGGACAGCACTTTCTTCATGCCGCTGCCACCAACAGGACACGCTGGGCCACTGTCGGCTCCCTCCCCTCTCATCAGCTGCCATTTCTCCCTTATATGCCGTCAGTCTCCTCCCTGCTTCCATCGCTTTGTCCACTCGCCCCCCCACCCCCCTCACTCACCCCCTTCTCCTTCTCCCCTACAGTCGCTGACATACTCCACCTGGGAAGATGTCAACGGCCCCTCCTGCGGTGGAGGATGAGGATGAGGAGCCAGTGGAGCGGGAAATGGACAAAGCGATGGCCAACAGCAAGAAGCGGCAGCTGGTGAGTGGGGAGGGAATCCCCATTGTGACTGGGGGCGTCCTGTCGATAACGGCAACCTGAAGAGTGCTGACGTCCAGGGGCTACAATGTGAGTCACAACAGCAGCAGTGTCAACTGGACCATGTGGCAGCCAGTGAAGAAGGGCTCACCTGTGCAGGGCAGTGGCATCGGCGCCCAGTTCAAAGATGAAACAACACAAAGTGCTGGAGTCGGCCGCATCCTTGGAGGGAAATGGACTCTTGAAGAAAGGTCCCGACCCAAATTGCCATCAGTCCATTTTCCACCACAGATGCTACCTTTATTTTGCTCTCATTAAAAAAGTCACTGGCCTGATACAGTAAGTGTTTCTCTTCACAGTTGCTGTTTGACCTGCTGAGTTTTTCCAGCATTTGCTTTTTACCATTTACCACATCAGTAATTTCTGCATTGCCATGGCTATCAATACTTTTGCTAAGTGAGATATATTGTTTATGTGGCTGCTGCTGTGATTTAAAGGCATGTTCCATCCTCAATCAAATATCGTTGCCCTCGTCCTTCCCTCCTCTTTCCCAGTGGAAATGGTTAATTCCAGTTCAAATTCCTCTTGTTTTCTCTGTTCAGCTTCTGTGAACTCGATCCCTTCCCAATGGCTCTCCTAATGTGCCCCAAACTAGTATTTCAACTACATAAAGCAATCTAAACAACTGAGAGGGGATTCCTTGACCTGACATGACTATTGCATTATTTCTGCCTTTTCTTTCATATCAGGTGTAAATAAAGCCATTTAAAAAAAAATCTCCACTTTGCCAGTATCAGCACACGGCCAAATCTAATTCAACCCAATTTGTTGATGAACAAGGAGTGGTGAAATTTACCTTTCCACTGATTACCCTCGTTCCATAAAGGCAAAACAAATTCCAACACTATAATGTTTATGACACATCAGCTAACTTTTACAAATCTCCCTATACGGTGCTTAGGTGTCTGAATGAGCACGAACAGTTGCACACGGTCATTTCAGCTTGAAAATAGTGCGGGCAGTATTCAGCTGGGTGAAGTTGGTTTCCGCAGTGCAGGAGAAATACAGACTCCCTCAAAGAAAACCAATTAGCCCCCATTTATATAATATACAATTTGGTTACAGGAATGTGTGCAAAGTGGTTACATTTAATAAACTACGCACATTTTCCAATAGAGAACAATTTAACATTCATTAAATGTTAATAGAAAAAGTCATGGGTGCAGTGATTACGTTACTGGAGGTTCAGACAGTGGCATGCTCTAGGTGGTATTACAGAACACTGAACGGTTCAAGGAATGTTCCAATCGCAACATGGCATGTTGAAAATTTAAATAGTTAATTCCTACAAGCAATGTTTAAACCTTGATTCTGCAGGAATGTTGCAATGTGCTACCATCGTTCTTTCCAAAAGTTAAATCCTAAACATTGCTCACCAATATAGTTAGCTCTTAAATGGCTTAGAAACTCACTCAACTTTAACAAATTGCGTAATAGTTGAATAAAGCATCCCACAAATCACTGCAAAGATTGAATAATAGTCACTCAGCTTAACCTTCCTCTCCATATCATGGAAATTAACCAAACAGCTTTCAAACATTTTGGTCTAATCATCACTTCAAATGATTTAAAGTAGAATAGCAGAAACAAGGAACTGCAGATGCTGGTTTACAAAAAAAGACACAGAGTGCCGGAGTAGCTCAGCGGGTCAGATAGCATCACAGGAGAATGTGGATAGGCAACCTTTCAGGTCACCATGAAAAGCGAGTGTTGATAGTGCGCAGGTAGTATAACAGATTTCAAAATGCATCCACATTGAAGATAAGTCCGGACAAGGAAGACGGATGCCTTCTCCATTCTGTGTGGATTTCAGCCTGATTACAGTCATCCTGATATCACCCGCAGTATTAGCTGATTCAACACCGATCCAACAATGATCTATTCTACATTTTCCTTGGGCTGGGAGAACATCATATTATGGCGGGGACTCGAAGGAGTCCAGCCAAAAACTAATTGTGCCACTTGTCTGGTCTGTCACTCTTGTGGTTGTGGCCATCTTGTCGGCGTGGTCCTGGGTCGCTGGGCCTGCCAGCTTGTGGTCCTGGGTCGCTGGGCATTGAATCAATCCGGTCCAGCAATTCCGGAGACTCCAGTGGTTCCAGGTATTCCAGCGCACCCACCTGCTACTGGTTAGAGAGCCACAGCTCAGCAGCGTGGGCCCCTAACTGGATGGGATCCTCGAAGCTCTCCCCCGCGAGTTGCTGGCGGATGTCTTGCAGCAGCTGCTGCAGGTAGGTAAATTCAAAGAGCGAGCAAGGCAGTTGGTCGCCCATGAGCGTGAGCATCTCGCTCATGAGGGCCGAGGGCATCCGGTCGCCGAGCCTGCCCATGTTAAGGACCCGACAGGCGCGATGCATTTGGCTCGGCCCGTAGATCCGGAGCAGCAGCTACTTGAGGCCTGCGTACATACTTGCTGCTGGTGGGTTATCGTGATAAGGAATGATCCGACCGGCCATCTGCTGCTCAAGGGTGCTTACCACATAGTGATAGGGAGTCTCGTCGGCCATGACACCGCGGATGAAGAACTGGAACACGGCCTGTCGAAACCAAACCCCAGCTGCGAGGTTCAGAAGGTAGGCAGCTTCAGGGAGATCGCGTTGAGTTCGGCCTCGTCGGCCTCGTAGGCGGCAGTGGCAGAATGCATTTTCTTTTCAAATTTCCCTTCCAGGATTACACTCCTGGGCATCAGGATCACCCGTGTGGTGGGGAGTCGAAGGAGTCCAGCCAAAAACTAATCGGACACGAGTTGCGTGCACTAGACGTGTTTATTCTCTCCAATACAGCTCCCGACTCCTCAAAGGTCACAGGCATTAAATACCAACTCAGGTGCCGACCCCGTGATTAACGCCTCCTGCACCAAGATGCCGCCCTCCAGAGTCGATGGTTCGTTGTGCCCTTGGGTTGCCACCAGGCTAAGCCACAATGTAAAGTTAAAAATGTGGATGGGTTTCATTTTTTTAAGGCGGGTTACACTTGAGGCTAAAGGTAAATGCAATAATTCTTAAAAATACATCAGATTTACACATCCAACGCACCAAAAAGTTGCAAACAGCCATTTACTAGTTACATTTTCCTAAGATTCTACATTCTCACTTGTAAATTTCACACAAATTCACAAATACAGAAACCAAATTTACAAACACTCAAAATCATACTTAGACTTAAATTGCTTAAATTCCTTTTTGTTACATTAATCTACACTATTTTGGTTACATTTCCATTGATGAACTGTAGTCAAATTCTAACTTAATGTATAAGCATATAAGGAGTATACATTCTTGTTGAGATATCTTTATTACAGCTCACACTGCACATGCTTCAGCTTTTGCTAGATCGGGGGGTTTGCTAGATTCATGAGTTCTCCCGAGTTTCCCCTGATTCGAACTCGGAGATTTACGGTAATAGCCGCTCGTAGGTACTCGGGGCTTTTGTGGACATTTTTCAACATGTTGAAAAATCTTCCCGAGTTTACCACGTTTCCCTAGTATCTGCCATTAGCATTACGAGCCACTAAGAGACGTCCCGAGCTCCGACATACATTCTACATGCTTACCACAAGTTTGATTTTTTTTTAAACTCGGAAGAGCTCTTGAATTAACTCGTACAGTGAGACAGGCCCTTTACCACACTATGTACGACAGTGATCGCAACTTCTACTGAAGTGCAGATGGCCATTGGCTCACTTGGAGCTCATCCGTCCTTTGACAGGTCTTGTTTTTGGTCCTGCTGGGGGTCCACAGCCCCTCCTCACCTTGTAAACCAGGTGGGGGAGACAGTTTAGTCGCTGACCATCTGACCATGGATCCTTCTGCAGTTGTATAGAGCCCTAGTGAGAGAACACCTGGAGTATTGTGTGCAGTTTTGGTCCCCTAATTTGAGGAAGGACATTCTTGCTATTGAGGGAGTGCAGCGTAGGTTTACAAGGTTAATTCCCGGGATGTCGGGACTGTCATATGCTGAGAGAATGGAGCGGCTGGGCTTGTACACTCTGGAGTTTAGAAGGATGAGAGGGGATCTTATTGAAACATATAATATTGCTAAGGGTTTGGGCATGCTAGAGGCAGGACACATGTTCCCGATGTTGAGGGAGACCAGAACCAGAGGCCACAGTTTAAGAATAAGGGGTAGGCCATTTAGAATGGAGACAAGGAAACACTTTTTCTCACAGAGTTGTGAGTGTGGAATTCTCTACCTCAGAGGGCGGTGGTGGCCGGTTCTCTGGATGCTTTCAAGAGAGAGCTAGATAGGGCTCTTAAAGATTGCGCAGACCGGGGATATGGGGAGATGGCAGGAACCGGGCACTGATTGGGGATGATCAGCCATGCTCAGACTGGCAAGATTACTCTTGCCTCATTTGTTGCCCAGTGCTCCTGTTTCCACTTCATTCTGGAATATTCTTGATCCTTCATCCATCCGGAATCTACTTTTGGCAGTCTGAAGAAGGGTCCCGACCTGAAACATCGCCTATACATGGCCTCCAGAGAGACTGCCTGACCAGCTGAGTTACACCTGCAATTTTTATTTTACTTCCTTCTTTCCAACTCATTTTCATCTCATTTCATTTTATTTGCTCTACATATACTAAATATTCACAATTTCCATGTCCTAGTTTCGTTAATTTTCTTCCTTTCACACTCTGTTTTTGATCCAGATTCTAAACTATCCTCCAATCATTCTTTAGTCTTTACATACTGGCCTCGACATTGCATTAATAATATTGTCGAGTCTATGAAAGTTTACTAATATTGTGGGTTAAATTGCAAAGCGAGAACAAAGTGGTATTCAAATACGTGCAGTTATAAAGTGGAGACTCTGAAAGCACAGACTTCCACCACACAGTTAATAACCTCAGCAATGAATAACCAAAATGGCTGTGGTTCTTAATTTTAAAAAGTGGTGTTAAAGTTTACAGGATCTCTCTGGCCCAGAAGTTAAAGAAAAAAATATTGCAGGATTTCGTGAATATCCAATCAGCAGGAGGATCTTGCACAGTGTAAATACCATCCAGGGAGTAGGGTGGCGCAGAATAAATTACAGCAACTAATTAAATTAAGCCTTGTAGGTTAGCCAACTGTCAACACTGGAAAAGTGATGTTTCTGGCTTTTAATGACCATTTAAATGATTTTTAAAAAAAAATCTATTTTGAAATAATTTTCAACCTCTTAAAAGATTTGAATTAAGTTGTTCAAATGATCATAAACAGATCACTTGCTTTAGCCCCTCACAGCCATTCCTTAAAATCAATGAAGGAGACTTAGAGGGGAGTTTAGACAAATCTGCAGTTCAATTGCAAAGCGCAATATGAAAAAAACAAATTGCTGACAACTTGTATGTTTTGTGTGAAAAAAAGGATAAATTGCTGTTAGCCACTTTGGAACTTGTATGTTTGTAGTCAGCTACTTGGGGAAATATTAGTGGTAGGTCTGCCAATATTTCTCTGTTAAACCTCGGGCCATTATTTCACTTTCTTTTACATCATTTTAATCTAATTTATTTTTCCTACTTTATATTTCCTGGTCAGACCTCTGCACATACTATTGGGAAAATTCTCATGGAATTCTCAGCTTTACAGCAACATTGACTTCAAAAGCAGGGAAGTTATGAAGTAGCAATATTAACCACTGGTTGGGCCTCAACTAGAATATTGCATTTAGCTCTGGACACCACACCGTAGGAAGTTGACGAGTGGATGCAGAGGAGATTTATCTGAAGGGTTCTCAGAATGAGTGGGTTTTATAATGATATTGGATTGGAAAAGCTGAGATTGTTTAAATGGAAGGAAAGGAAGCTAAGGGTAGACAGGATAACGATGTACAATATTATGACGGGCTTATCTACAAGCAGAGAAATAAAATCTATTTCCATTAACTAATGGTGCAAGGATTACAGCGAATGCAGATCTACATTCTAGATAGAGTAAGGGATTGAGAGGAAAAACCTTTTTTAAATAAAGTAAGTGGTAGTACCCTGACATTGTGTACTGTCATTTTTAAATAAATTGGACAAGCACTTGAGGGAAATAAACCTGGAGGGCTATGGGTACAAAGGACAAAGGACATAGGACAAAGGACATTTATTGTCACATACACCAATTGTGAAATTTGAGTTACCATGCAGCACACAAATAAGATAAAACACAACACTTTAGAATTTAACATGAAACATAAAAACATCCCCCCACAGCAAAATCACCATTTCCCACTGTGAGGGAAGGCACCAAAGTTCAGTCCTCTTCCTGTGTTCACCCATAGTCGGGGCCTATTGAGGCCTCAACAGTCAAAGTCAAAAGAGTTTATTGTCGCCGCTACGGGCCCGATGTTTCCGGCCCTCGAACGGAAGAACACTCTCAGAGGCCCCGGAGCCTCCGAATCGGCCGCTTCCTACCGGAGACTGCGGCTTCCGAAGTTCAAAGGCCAAGCCGGGCGGAGATTCAATGCTGGCAACCTCGGCGAGAGATTCCAGGGCTCTGCGATGTTAAACTCAGCGCCGCCCGTGGCTGGAAAGTCAGTGCCCCCTGCGGCTGGAAGGTTCTCAGGCCACAACTCCACAGTGTTCAAAGTCGGCAGTCCCAGCACTCCGGAGCTCCAACACGGCAACCCTGGTAAGGCATTGCTCGCTCCGCGATCGAATCCAGTGCTGCGCCGCCGCTGAAGCTGAGGCTCTGGCCAGTCTCCGGCAGGAAAGGCTGTGCCAATCCAGGTGGTAGGCTGCAAGGAGAAGGCGAAGATGCTGTTCGGAGAATAGTCGCATCCTTGACCAGGAAGTGACTAAGATTCCCCCTCCCCCCCCCCCCCCCCCCCCCACATAAAAAAGGCTAAAATACATCCAAAAACAAACTTTAAAACAGACTAAAAATAGCAAAAAGAATGAACGGACAGACTGCTGCAGGCGAGGCAGCCATACTCAATGGCGCCACCACTCAGATGGAAATGGGTCTGACTGCAGTCAGCATGGACTCTGTTGGCTTAGTCTTTGGATGAATTAATCCTCTACTATATGGAACATTAAGGCGGAAGCTACTGCAGGTTTTCATAGAATCATTCAATGGAGGAGGATGTTAGATCCATTATGCATTTGTTGCCTCTTTGAACTAGCCGTCCAACAGTCCAATGTCCTAAGATAGACACAAAAAGCTAGAGTAACTCAGCGGGACTGGCAGCATCTCTGGAGAGAAGGAGAGGGTGACGTTTCGTGTCGAGACGTCTCTTCAGTCCCGAAACGTCACCCATTCCTTCTCTCCAGAGATGCTGCTTGTCCCGCTGAGTTACTCTGGCTTTTTGTGTCTATCTTCGGCTTAAACAAGCAATGCAGTTCCTTCCCACACAGTCCAATGTCATTGCTCTTTCCTCAGTGGATCATGAAAGGGATGAAGAGCTGTGAGGAAGATGGAATCACAGCAAGACATAGGCTAAATTTAGCATCTAATACAGAACCTTAGCCCTCTCCTGAGTTTAGAGATATAGTTCTTCTAATGGAAACTTCAAGTATGAGGGAGTGGAGGTGGTTTTTCTGAGTCAGGCTTTATTACAGTAAACACAATTAGCTTGCAAGTATGGAATGCAAAGCCAAATATGTATGCAGTGCCAGGTTTGAAAAAATAGTAATTTGGCAGCAGTTGCGCACCATCTTGAGGAGGTGGCGCAGCTTGACATAAGATGTATATAACTACAGCTCATTTACAAATGATTCTTTCAACTTCCAATAGTTTAAAACTACTCAGTGATTTGATGCATTGTTTTTCCCCAATTTCGATGCTAGGAAAATACTAACTATATTGCCAGCAGTTCGCCCACATTAGAAATTAGATTTAACCAATGGTCAATACAGCTTCCACATACCCTCCTTGCTTTTGCATTCAATCTGGCTGGAATAATTCCCAGAAAGATGCACAGAGTCCGGACAGAAGTCTAAAATCAGTGAGGTTTTGAACTGAGCATGACTCAAACTATTTTCTTGACCCAAGAGCAGTCACTGTAACCAGGAGCTCCATTCGTATTGCACCTGGGAAAGATAAAAACAAATGCTGGAGTTACTCAACGGGACAGGCAGTATCTCTGGAGAAATGGATTGGTGGCATTTCGAGTCGGGACCCTTCTTCAGTTTAGTTTATTGTTACGTGCACTGAGGTGCAGTGAAAAGCTTTTGTTGTGTGCAATCCAGGGGATAGAAAGTCAGAAGAGTGGAATGCCAGGACAAGGCATGGTTTCTTCACATTACACCTCAATGGATTCTCAACATTGCACCAATTAGTGCGATGGAACTGATGAATTAAACATTATGGCTGAGGTAGGACCATTTGAAATTAGTACTGTGCAGGCAGAACAGAAAGGAGTTCATTCATTTTCCAGCAATGAGTGCCATACCAATTTGCTCACATTCAAAAATAAATCAATCAAGAGTGTACTTTATTTTTGAGGTGTGGGCATGGAATTACATTATATTTGGAACAAGTAAGCGTCTTTACTTTTTTTATGAGCTTGATGGTGTATTTTTCTTTTCCTCGTTGCCAAGAAATTGG
Source organism: Raja brachyura (assembly GCA_963514005.1). The sequence goes on from OY740781.1 coordinate 34,278,561, forward strand.
TTGGTGTATTTTACAAGTCTGAGACTGGTAAGTTCTGTAATAGAACTTTAAGCTGGCAACATAATATGTTTTTTTATGGATACTGTACAGTACTCTCATTTCTACAACAGCCATCATCAGAACATGTGAAAAAAAAAAAATATATGAGTTCCAGATATTTTTTGGTAAAGCCCAAATCAATAACTGCAGTTATGAAGGGTTAAACAGAACTACAAAACAGCTGACAACTCAAGCAGAACTAGAGTCGGTTGATATTTGGACTCTTCTTCCCCACACCGGTGTTACCAACATTGGTCACATCACCAGGCGACTGCAAGACGCATGTGATGATGCAAGACGTCCAATCAATTGTAAAAATAGATAAGGCAGTAAGGTTTCTACATCAATCTCAGCTTGCTTCACCAGCTCAGTTCAGAATTGCATTGATAATGTCAGCGTGCTGCAGCCAGTGTTCAAGATTTGCAGTATTCTAATCGTAATGGAGAGACAAATTAAGAATTTGGTTTTGCAATGTGTCTAATCATACTTTGGTAATTACACCATATATACAACTGAATAAAAGTCCTCAGAATCCTACAATAAAAGCAAGGACCATGTGACAATGTGGGAGAAAAAGAATGAGGTGGCAGCATGTAAAAGGGAGGAGACACACTCAAAAAGACAGGTGCATAAAAGCTGCCAAGGTAAAAATGGGTGACAAAACAGGCTAACTGAGAGCAACAGGAGCACAGAGAGGAAAACTCTGCCTGAAAAAGGAGCATGCAGCTTTAATATTAAAATATAAATATATATATGATTTAAAATAATCAGTTCAAAGTAAAAAGCGGTTAACATTTTCCAGACAAAATTGCTGCTCCCTGTGCAGTTTTCACTGATAATTTTAGCAGAAATTATTGAAATTTCTTAATAACATAAACAATAACAAAGGTTTTTTCTGTATGGTTTGAGAAAGAACTGTATGCACCTTCATGTTTGCCTGTAAATGTACTTAAATTGAGGAATTGGACCAGAAAATCAGAAACCTCTTGCATTGCTATAAAGAATCTACATTGCCTTTGTTACAAGATGTGAAATTTGTGAGATGTAACACTTGAAAGAAGAAGTATATTTGCAAGGCCACAAGCTAGGTCTTTAGCAAATGTGAAGTATGGTTGGAAATTAGGGTATGAAATCTTCACTTGCCTGGAAGAGAAAACTACTTAATTATGTGCTGCTTAACTGATATTTGAGCTACAATTAAAGAAAGATTAGCAGATTAATTTCTGTCCAAATTAAGGCATGTCGAGTATATAAATCCCTACAAAAAAATGTTCCTCTTAATGAGGCACCTAAAATAACAATTTCTGCAGCAATATACCAAAATGTAGATGTGGTGGAAATACAGATAAATGTGATTTCGGAAAATGATTGTTCAGAGTAAGAAAATAAAATGATGAATTAATGCAAAGAAAACACGTTACCATCAAGACAAAAATAGGCTGATGAAGGGGAGGAAGATCATTCACTACCAAAGGCACTTGAATGTGATTTTGGTTGACCTGCACTTCTTCCTCGTTCTGTGTGGACTTGCCAGTTTCTACACATCAATGTAAGAGTTTGGAACAATTTTTGAGAGAGAAAATCTCACAGGCCAATACGTTTATCTCCAATAATCATGCACATCCGTAAAAAGCCACAACGTGGAAATAAGACAAGAAAATAACACTTTCACAATGACAGTGTCTTCTGTTTTAGCATCAATTTTAAAAAAAAGGCAAGCACACTTGAGGGTCACAAGAGTGGTCCTGCACACATGGTCAGTCTCATCTCGTGGCAAGGGTGCTAGCATGCAGCGTCAGGAAGAAGCATTCTGTCACACAGCACTGCATGAGAGGAATCAGGGGTCGGATTAAGACATGAAAACTGAGCCAAAACAATTCAAAGGGATTATCTTGTGTAATACACAAAAACAGAAATGAATTAACCCTTCCGCGAATGGCACTCTTTGAATCAAGGCGAGCACAGACCCAAGCAAACAAGGTCAACTCGGAAAAAAGATTAATGGCTTGAATCTTGACGCAAGTAATGGTATAATGGTATTCACAACAAAGCATTACTATTTTCTTGAATAGTATTTTCAACAGTATAATTTCTTCTGGGGGAGAAAGACATAGTACTCAGTTAAAAAATCTCAAATTAAACAATCTTCAAGAAAATAGTTATTACTCCCCCATTCTTAGTCACGTGTGTGACCAGAAAGATGAACAATTGTAGAATACATCTCTTCTAATTCTGAAAGCATTACAGGTATACTATTTTGTCCTGCATATATGATCCATAATTTTTTATGAAGTGTTTTTTTTTCCGTGTTTATTTTTATATGTTACACTGATAATGTTTATTTAGGGTAAGAGGTCAAATACTACTGGTCACGTGTGTAACATCACACGGAAGCATTGTACAAACTCTGAATTTTAAATAGGTAGAATGTTCATATCTTTAGCAGACATGCATTATAGTTATGTAGGTAGGAAAATAGCAATGAATAAGATTAATCTCTTACAATAATTTTTTAATGGATCACTTTGTGATGACATCTGGTCACGTGTGTGACATTTTGGTTCACTTTCCAAAGATTGAAAACAGTTATTAGAAAGGAACAATATTTTTTTGTTTTAAGTGCTTGGCCCAAAAGAAAATGGTTTACATTTAAAGGGAAAAGTAGTATATTTTAGCAAGTTCATTAGATTATTTTTTAAAATAAATATTTAAACTAACTGCAAAATTAAAGTAACATCTAATCTAATAAAGTAATATCTACATATTTATGTAATTTAAACTATAATAGCATTATTTTAGGCATAGAAAATAATGATTTGTTTATAACCTGCCTGTATTTTAGTGACTATTAATATTGATATTAATAAATGAATAAATATATGATAATGAGAAAGTTAATTCACTAATGAAAGCGTGAAATTAAAGCAATCAGGGGAAGACCCCACTAAACAGATAGTCTAGCAAGCTTGCAATGGATGCAATCTGACAGAAAAACAAACTTTAAAATGTTTGGGCACTGTGCCAATCTTAAAAATGTAACTGGCATCGGAACAGTGTGAACATGCAGCGCACATGAATGTGAACCCATGAATGTTGGTGTCAAACTGGTACCAGCAGGATAATAACACTATCAATATTATTTCTGCTCAAAGTAGTAACCTGTCATCTGAGCCAGAGTTATACCTGGAACCTAAACCTATTTTTGCAGTATCTGCAATTTCTTTCCTTCAGTCCATTAGTAAAGATGGCACCTCATTGCTCTTGTCAAAATTACAAACTATAGTAGTATGCATCCTTTCCCCGGCTGGATATTTTCTCCATGTGGAACGCTACACAAACAGTGCTCACTCGCAGAAAAATATTATACAGAATAATACCACACAGGAGATGCGTTGCCAGCTGTCTGACAATTCAAGCATAGTATCACTTAACAAGGATTTCTTCAAATGCTACCAGAGTATCTGCGTATTAAAAAATTTAGCCAAAGGGCTGTTCTTTGTAAATGTTCTTATAATATCACACTATAAATTTATGGCACACACACATATAATATATATATATATATATATATATATATGTAATACGTGTGTGTGTGTGCATGTGCACCTGTGTATCTCTGCTTATGTAAATTATAGTGAGATTTACCTATTTACATCCATTAATCTCAAACTCTAAAGTACACTGACGGTATAATATCTGGACTTTCAAATTCTTCCCTTAAAAGAATGACTAATTTTTTGGCCCAAAATGAATTTTAAATCCTTCACATTCCAAATATTTGAGATTCACAGTAGGCAAAGCCAATTAGAGACGATTGATACAGGAGATAGGATTACTGCAATCCCAAATTTTATTGAGATTCCCATGACTTTACAAATGACGTGACAGACTCTTTTGTTTTTATATAATGTGTGCATTTACACGGGACATTCCATGTTCGAATGTTACCGGAAGCCTCACAAGCTTAAGGTAACCAGAAATACTTTGTCTGAAGCCTTAGTGTGTTTCCGAGCTATTGGCAGCACCCACACTTTGTTCGTAACTATTCCCAGTAATGTTTCTCTTCTACTTGTGTCAGATTTTCCCATTGGCAAGTGCTTAATTATAAACAGCTGCTCAAAAATGACAACTATCTAAACTAAAATAGCATGAACATGATTTTAAGAGTATAAAATGTTTAAAGTATGAAATGGGAGCATTAGCAAAAAGGATTTGTAATGGTTTTACAGCCAGGTTCATCCTCCAACTGAATAAAGAGTATTTATGAAAGGACAGTAACCCAATACATTTGGGAGAGTTTGTGGTGAGAAGCGAAGAACACAAGCAGCCAGTTGCTTCCTGTCAGTTATTAGCTAGGTCTACGATAGGACCGAGATTAACCCCTCAAAATCCCAATGAAGAGTTCCAGCAGATGAAACATTTTGAGAGAACCCCAGCATTCAGAAATTTCTTAAATTGACCTCGTATTATGTCACATTTTCATAGTCCTATGGCACATTATTAAGTTAATTTTGAAAGAATGATTATTGCTTGTAAATAAATACATCTGTCGATCAATGATAACAAATGCAAATGCAAAAGGAATCAATCACATTTTGCAGGCATTTTTAAAATATGACAAAATAAAATCAAGACTCATTGCAAATATCATCTGTTACACCAGTATGTTTTTGTATTCATTGTTTTTTTGTTTGCCAAATCACATCCTTCTCAGCTCCCAATCTTCATGGTATCCAGCATTCTCCATCATTTTCAGCCTTAGTTTCAATAATTAAATAAATCATACGTCCCATTGAAGCTTGATGTATTCGTACAGGAGTGGCTTACAGTGCAGACACAGGTGTCTTTCATGCCAGCTCTGATTTTGTCCCTCTATGAGTCATGGTCTGATCCCTCTCATGGAATGATCCCTGATCATTCAATTCTCTAATATTTTATTTTATTTTTAAATAGCTCTTTAAAAAAAGTGGTTGTTCCGCAATTGGTCAGGGGCACAGAATTGAAAATTATATTTTCATTTTCCAATCCACAATTTGAATTTTTTTGTGATGATTTTAAGTTTATACTCTTGTTTATTCTCTATGCAATATTCAGAACAACATTAGTAGGCATCCTCTCAAAATCTCCTAAAAATGTTGTCAATTACTATCAGAACCTGTCTACTTGGACAGATGGCTATGAGCCAATTGCAGGAAATGGGACCGGCTTAAGTGAGGCATCATGGTTGCATAGACACGTTGGGCCAAAGGGCCTGTTTCCATACTGAATGATTCTAATTGCATTCATCCCTGCTTTCTAATATCTCTCTTCTCAGGTCTATGTCTTTTTTGAAGCCAATTTCCTGGCTTACATCCACTCCTTTTTGTGAGAAACTTCTGGAACATATTTCCTTTCCACAAATTTTGGAAAATTATATTCCAAACTACTTGCCTGGCTTACGTTAGGATTATAGCTGGATCTGGTTCTATTCTGGAACAACTTCCTTCAGAATTCTGGAATATAAACTGCTCTACACCTAGCAAACTGCCCAACATGGGACTGAATATACACATATGTCCTCAGTCCCATTGCCGCCTCCTCCTCAGAGAAAACCGAAACAATACACTTCCTATATGTGTTATTTGCACTGGAAGTCTTTGCTTTTGATACATTTATTTTTTTATTTAATGGAATACACTTGACTTGTACTCTGTTTAATTATTTCTTAATCGATAATTCAAGAAAGATCCTCAGTCATCTTATGCAAGGTTTAGTCTCTAATTAAAACTATTCCTCCTCCTTCCATTCATACCCCACTTAAAAAGATTACTCTGGGTCCTGCACAGTGGCACGGCGGTGAAGCTGCTGCCTTCTAGCATCAGAGATCCGAGTACAAACCTGACAACAGTTGTCCCTGTGACAGGGTGGGTTCTAATGGTCTACAGGTTTGTAGGTTAATTAGCTTCTGGACATTGTCCCTTGTGTGTAGGATGTGAAAGTGGGGGTGACATAGAACTAGTGTACGGGTGATCGATGGTCGCCATGGATTTGATGGGACGAAGGGTCTGTTTCCATGCTGTATCTCTAAACAAAACTATTTACCAAACTATACCCAGCTACAGCTTGCTGCCTGTAGATACCAAGAAGAAAGAAAGATCTTGCACTCATATAGCGTCTTTTACATCACCAGGACATCGAAATAGATTTAAAAGTGACTGCAAGACTTTATTTGTGGGCAACTTGGGATGAATATCATGTATAATACAGACACAGACCATACTGCCCAATAACTATTTTTGATACGTAATGCTCCATACAAGCCTCATCTGTATTTCCTTAGTTAATTCCACCAGTGTAGCTCTCTAGTTTACTGCAGTTGTATATCGCCGAATTCAGTACACAATCTATTTTGACATCTCTGAGGCCACACGAGGTTATTAACTGGGTGTCATTTGTTTTTTGACAACTAGTCATTACTTTGCAATTTATCCTGCTTTCATGTTTTCTCTCTTTAACCAGTATGCAATTATTTGGCTTAACCTTTCACCATAGTTTTTCAATTTAAGGAGATTTGTTGGAAATTGTGACCTTCCTGAGCTTGGCAAAATCTATCAAAGTCTAGGAGATTCCTGGGTGTGCAGCACCTATCTAAATATGTCAAAAGTGTCTGCGGACAGGTGGAGAGATAAGTCACACCCTCAGCATTCATTTAGTTTTCTGATATTTGGAATAAAAACAAGCGCCAGGCTGCACATTAATGGACTGTCTGGTGAATTGAGTGCCTGCAATAACTTGGATATATTTATACATCTATATCACAAATATGCTACTGAAAGATTTTTCATTATGGATCTCATCATTGTCAGTTCTTGTTTGTTTTTGTTTTTATTATTCTTGGCCTTATTGCCAATCCACAATTTAGACACTTCAAACCTTCTCCAGTTTTAAGAAATGAAATGTGGTTTAAAAAAAAACATAAATTGATTAAAATGTTAAATAAAAGGTAACTCAGTTCAGAATGGCAGAAGGCCGTCTTCAATGTTTCTTTTAGTGGTCTTACAAAATGTGCAGACCAATTTGCTCAATTATTGCTTTTGATTTGTAATCCAATGGTCATACTTTGGAAGGACTCTTGTGCATTGTAACCGGCAGCATTCAGTTACTTTACAGGTTTATTAACATAATAACAAGGCAAATAAATAAATACGCATGGTCCACCTGAACTTCAGAACCCATGCCAATTAAAGCAACAACCATCCCATCTAATAAAACCTTCTTTATGTTTATGCTCATGCCATGGTTCAGTACGCTGCCCACATTGCTTAATACAAAACAGTATAGGTTTGTCTGAAACGTTCTCTGTGCTTGATCTTAGCTTTGGTCTCAGAATTCAGATTCAGATTCAGATTCAATTTTAATTGTCATTGTCAGTGTACAGTACAGAGACAACGAAATGCATCTCCCTGGAAGAGCGACACAGCAAATGATTTGAATAAATAACAATAAGTGTCCGGGGGGGGGGGGTGATTGGCAGTCACCGAGGTACGTTGTTGAGTAGCGTGACAGCCGCCGGAAAGAAGCTGTTCCTGGACCTGCTGGTTCGGCAACGGAGAGACCTGTAGCACCTCCCGGATGGTAGGAGGGTAAACAGTCCATGGTTGGGGTGAGAGAGAACAGAATGTTCTACCCTCCCTTTTTGGACAGTTATCTTACGGCAGATCCAGTATATGATGCCCAATTGTAGAGCTGCATAACACACTTCATAGAAACATAGAAAGTAGGTGCAGGAGTAGCCCATTCGGCCCTTCAAGACAGCACATTGCTGATCATCCAGAATCAGTACCCTGATCCTTTTTCCGCATATCCCTTGATTCCATTATAACACAGATGCTATAAATGTAATGGTGAACTGTTTTTACACCAGGGATGCCATTATTGCCAATACTATTGCCCTCACCTCTACCTGGTAATTCCTGCTGGAAAATTTGTAAATGTGGTAATAACATTAAACTAGGACAGATATCACATTTAAGACATGGATAGGACACGTTTGGAGGGATATGGACCAAGCACTGGCAGGTGGGACTAATATAGCTGAGACATGTTGGCCGGTGTGGACAAATTGGGCAATGAAAAAGAAAAGGGATACAATCCTCACTAGTTTTCCCAGTACCATATTCTTGTTTCTCATAGTAGATGAAGCAGATATTTCCAGAAGTAGCCACCTAATAGCAGGTAACATTTCAGTAAAATTCTAAATGCAAGAATATTTTTTAAAAAGCCGATATTTTAAACCCAGTGGCAAATCTCCGTCATATTTTCAGTTACTGCAGAATTCATGGTTAAGTAAGATTCATGCCGAATTAATTCTACCTCAGGAGCAGCTTTCAAACAGTTGTAGTATTTTTTTTGTGATACCCTGGGATAAAGTTGCCACTACTTGGGCCCAAGAGGTCACTTTAACGATTAATAAACAGAAGATATTTGTGGAAATTAACCCAACTAAGACGGACACCCAATTAAAATTTTGATTTACAGTTCATCGTTTTCTTGTGGCTCAGTGGCTGATTTGTACGATTCAAGAAATCTACTGCACAGAATAGTAGCCACACGGGAGAAGGTTACAAGGCAGTGTAACATCACCGGGGGACTCCGAAAAAATTATAAGCCATGAAGAACAGAACTCCAGCAATTTACAAGTCACCTGAATCCCAAAGTTTAGGTTTATATCCTTGTAATTTTCTCCTTGATATTTGTCATTTTGCACAATCAATATACACAAGGGAGTACTCCAGTTTGTCTTGCTGTACTAGGAGTTCTCCAACATTTCAGCATGAGAATTGCATGTGATAATTGGAAAAAATGCAGTCAGGAGATTGTAATTTTATCAATGAAAGTAAAAAAAACCTTGTCTACGATTCAGAAAAAAATGATGTATTGCCTATACTACTGTAATTGGAGTTATCGGAATTGGGTCACTGTAAAAGGCCAGAGTGAAACTGCTTTTCTACTTCCAATGATAGCCGATCTGAAGAAGGGTCTCGACCCGATATGTCACCTATTTCTTTTCTCTAGGGATACTGCCTGACCCGCTGAGTTACTCCAGCATTTTGAGTCTATCTTCGGTTTTAACCAGCATCTGCAGTTCCTTCCTACACATTGACTGATCAGTAAACAGTAATATGTTCTGTTTCTATTTCAAAATGATTAGTTTTGTAAAACATTGCCAATAATTGTTAGGCCAGTTTACTTCAATCTGCATCACTCCATATTCATTGGTTAAACATTATAATTAAGTAAAATGGCAGAATATTCAAAAGTTTATATTCTTGCAATAATTAAATTGGATTCAGATAAATCCAGTTTATTGTTAATACAAACATTATTAATACAAATATGTGAGAAAACATGCATAGCAGTCATAAAAAGATACACACAGCTGGAGTACAGCACAGGAACAGGCCCTTTGGCCCAAAATGTTTGTGCCGAACATGATGCTAATTTAAACAGATCTCATCAGCCTGTACATGATCCATGTCCCTCGATTCCCTGTACTTCCATGTACCTATCCAAAAGCATCGTAAAGGCCATATGTATAATTGCCATGTTGTGTATAAACATACGGACATGATACTCAACTCGCCGCAAATATGTAAGAAGAGGGAGTTAAAATGCATATAAATTTAATAGATATATTTTCCTTAGCTGTCTCTCCTACTCTTGGCATTTCCAATGTGATCACACAGGATTTTCTTTTATAACCCATAGTTATGCTCTCTGATAGTTGAATGGATAAATGAACCATGTTGTTCGAGTGACAGAATATTTGACTCCCCTCCCACTATATGCACTGCTGAATAAAGCATGAGAGCTGTGGAGTTGTACTCGTCACCAGGGGAGAAGGGGGGGGGTGTTCGGTTTTTTTTGCAGGATTTACAGGAATATGGACAAATTTCAGGATGAGTCAGTGTCAAGTGCGCAATGATTTATGAGGCATTGGGCTTAGCAACTCTTCCAAGGCAATATCCACAGAAATGTTACCAGTATTTACACTTAGAACATAAGTCGTCAAGTTAGCAGCCAAGATGGAACAAAAACATTAATGGTCTTTAAACATTTTCTGTTCGAATTTGTAAGATGATTTCAAAGGTAGGCTTTTTATGGTGGTAATAAAATTGGTTATGAGAGAAAGTCACATCTTTGCTGCCAAAACTGTAGTTAGTCAAATTAAATTGCGCAAATTGCACAACCATGAAAATAACCATTTGTGGTAAAAGCAGTCACCAAATTCATCATTTCTGTAACTGCAATACTGGTAACCTCAGGGAAACTGGAACTAACTTATCGCTGTGACTTAACTGGGGCAAAATAACAAGAGATACCATTAGTTTTTTTTCCCCCCAGGTTAGCACATAATCTATCCAGTCTGAAACTGTACTGTTGACTCAATATAAAAGATAAAACAGCCTCACACATGACAAGCTCATCTTATACACTGACATAAACCCACAGTCCAAAAAGGTAATAATTTGATTCAAAAGTTGCTGCAATAAAAAAAAAACACGTGGGAAATGAAAATAAATAAATAAAACAATCCAAGGCAAATTAAAGGTGATTCACATCTTCATCCTCAGTTTCATGCTGGTGCATGACAAAGCATTCAGTTTTTAATCAAAGACTGGAGTTCTATTACTCACAACACGAGTAGTTTTGAAATCTATATAAGTGGAACTGCAATGGAAAATGCCTGGCAAGAAAACTCTGTTTTATAAAAGCTAGTACATTTCGATCAATTAATGGATACGCACGTTGTTATATCAGATGCCACTGATATGATTCGACAGCCAAAACGTGATCATTTGTCAGGAAGAACAGTGCAAAACTAATGCTTCCACCCAGCTGGGTATTCATCTTATTTCACATTTCTACTGAAAGTATATGCGCAACAAAAAGTCAGAGGAGTTACAAACTGTGCAACCAGAAGCAGAAATAAACGGAAAAAAAGATGTAAAAATAAACTTTCCAAAAAGCAGTTTCCTTTTGGCTGTATTAATACTGTGCCTGCTTTTGCAATGACAACCTTGAAATCCTTATAATTATGAGAAACAATTGCCATTTTACACAACTAGAGCGTTTTTGCAAAAAGTCATATTGTTTTTATAATTGTGGTACTGAATCCTCATCTTTTCATTCAGTATGGTAACAAAGAACTCAAAGAACTGTATGTTTCAATACTTTTATTCTTCTTTAATTGAAAAAGGGGGAATTAACGTGCCCATTCAAGGAGCATGACGGAACTTTCCATTGCACGATCCAAAACAAATGTAATAAATAGTAATTAAGTGTACTTTAAAAAATGTATCTTAGAAACACTGTCAGCTGCTCATTTGGACACACTGGCTACTCACTCTTGTGCACAATGACAGTGCCACACTCTCGCAATACTGTCCCCAAACATCAAGCCAAATAGTGTACTTCAGGCGCTAAATTGTGGCTCTTCTTACGCACAGGCAAAATACCACGACAGAGATGACACAACAGAGTGGCTTTTTGTATTCTAGCAGCTACATGTTACAAAAAAGATACAAAATGCAAACAATTATTTTATTGGGGTGTTTTCTGATATTCAATATATCTTTCTATGTGAAAGCATTGTCACACTGTTTCAAATTGATTTATTTGTTCTACCTAATAATTCAATATTTCATCTCGACAAAAGATATGGCAGTCATGCTGGTTTGTTAATTGTTACTGTGAAGCACCTTGAAATATTTTACCACATTCAGGATGCTCGGTACATGCAGGTTGTTGCAGGTGAACCACACTCTATGATAGTTGAGTGCCGTCACAGGTGAGAATCTCACAGTTAGGGTTTATAAGCTTTGAGAAAGAAGTTTTGGCAGAATTCAGAAGGAGGGATTCAAAGGGTTTCCCTTTCCCCTGACTCACAGTGTGAAGAAGGGCCGTGAATAAAACGCCACCTATTCCTTTTGTCCAGTGATGCTGCCTGACCCACTGAGTTACTACAGCTTTTTGTGTTTATCTTAGGAGGGATTCAAAGACAGTTGCAGGTACTCTTGATACTTCCACAAGGGTTCTGTTTACAAAAGGATCAATTTTTGTACACCACAATACTTAATATTTTTGTTGCAGTACTTTGAAAAAGTGCATGTAGAAAAAAATATATATACTGCTTTCTACACTATATCTATGCCTTACGGTCAGTTGTGTCAGTTCTTTGTTGTCTATTTTTTCTCTGAATCTGAAGGGCAACAATTTAAGCCACAACTCAAAGCCTAAAGTGCACGACTCTGTTTTTTCATTATATGTCGCGGGGTGACGCCTGTATGGTCATGAGTAGTCACCCAAAGAGCCGTACCTTCTTCTGGCCGCTGGATTTTCAACATTTTGAACAATTTTGGTGACCTGCTGCGACTATGACGAGTGCCGGCAGTCACCGTAAAAATTGTGTAAGTGGGACAGGCCCTTAACGTTGACAAATGCGATGTTTTATGACATTGTGTGGAGAGGAGAGGGGATTTCTCCCAGTCTCCATAAAACCATAAGACATAGGAGCAGCATTAAGTCATCTGGCCCATTGAGTCTACGCCACCATTTGATCATGGCCGATCAATTTGTCCCTCTCAAGCACATTATCCTGCGTTCTCCCTGTAACGTTTGGCGTCTTTACAATGTCCTTTCAATATTAAGCCATTATCCAGTTTACTAATCTCCTTTACTTCAGTGCTTTGGAGACCTCGAATGCCATGATTTTGCATAGAGAAGTAGGTAAATTCTTGATCAGAATGAGTGTCAATGGTTATGGGGAGAAGGAAGGAAAATGGGATAAGGAGCAAAATGGCGGAGTAGACTCGATGAGCTAATGGCCTAATTCTACTCCTATAACTTGTGAACGTATATTTCATGGGTATGCATTGTCTCTAATGTGTCTTTTGATATTATGACCATATACAAATGCAAGAAGCTAGAATTCACGTGTCTTTCCTTAAGTTTTGGTATTTTTGCATGTTTAAATTTCAGGCCATAGTCAATCTGCACTAATGTTCTGGACAAACTGCAGTAGTCAGGTACCAAATCAGGATACCATTTCAAAAAAAGGCCATTTGACTGGCTGACTGCACCAAAATCAAAGAACAGGCAGCCAAAATTGAATAAATGGAACAAACAGTAAAGGATATCAGGCACAGCTTAGTGGTAACACTCTTGTCTGTCAGTCAGAAGCACATGGTTTAAAGTTCCACACCAGGATTTGAGCATTTAATCTAGGCTGGCATACCAGTGTGTGAACTATGCACTGCTGGAATCATCTCCATGATAAAACAGAGTTAGATCCCTCCCCTTCCCTCTCATTTGGGATGCAAAGATCCCGTGGCACAACCTGAAGTGGAACAGTGAAGTTCTCCCACTATCCTAGATGACGTATATTTTTCAACCAATGTGACTAAAAGCAGCTGTGAAAGTGGTGGCTTATCTTAGTATATTTAGCACTTTGTGTGCAGACTGGCTGCTGGGTAACCAAAGTAATTAGATGGTGTGAAATGTTTCAGTCAACCCCAAGTTTATATGTTACAATTCAATTTGAGACCGTGGGTGAAATTTCGTGGTGATGCAAATGACAAATACCAATTTTGAATAATGACAGTCTGAAGCCAAAAACAATCTCAAAGTTTCTGTGACTGTGACATACTCTAAGAATTCTCAGGCTGCATTAGTCATAAAGGCATGGAGTCATACAGCACAGAAACAGGCCCTTTGGCCCAACTTGTCTATACCGACTAAGATGCATACCATGTCATCCCATTTGCTTGCAGATTCTTCTAAACATTTCTTATCAATGTAACCTGTCCAAATGTCTTTTAAACATGGTTATGCCATGTGATGTACCCTCTGTTTAGCCACATGCAATTCCTCTGGTCTGACCGAGAGCTAAACACTCATGTGTGGACTTGATTTTGTCATAACTACAAGAATCACCCATGTATTCCCAATATTCCAAACTCAAACTATTTATATATTTCCCCCTGAAAATTATCTCTCTTATGCTTCCACCCTTGCTTTTCATTTCTTTTGTTTGTTATTTTCATTTGATTTTCATTTCTCACAAGTCTATGAACCTTGCCGGCAGCAAGAAATTACAACCATAAAGAGCTTTTCATGTGGAAATACTTCCCGGGCTACTTCAGAAAAGAATTATTGCGCAAAATGTAAACTGAATCAATGACTGTTTACAGCATAGTTTTATAGAAGGACTGAGAAGTGAAGGAGACGAGAGAGGCAACATTTCTAGAGTACAGGGTTGGGATGCCTAAGATGCAGTAAGCAATGCTGGCCAAAGAAAGAGGACGCCATGGTAGTGTGATAATAATGCATTAGAAGCTGCTGAGTGCACAGGGAGGATAGGCAAGCTGGAATATTGGATGAGTTGGTTTTCTGGTTGGTGGGAGGTGGAACAGTTAAGTCAGGAGGTGTTTTAGCTCTTCGGGCAAAAGGAAAAAGGATATGGGGAAAAAGCCTGATCGGAGTACTGATTTTAGATGATCAGCCATGATCATATTGAATGGCGGTGCTGGCTTGAAGGGACGAATGGCCTACTCCTGCACCTATTTTTCTATGTTTTCTGTGTTCTATGTGTCAATAAGCTCGGATAAGGGATTTTGTGGGTAACATTATCAACAAACTGCCTTAATATCTTGACAGATACTAAAGTATTTCAGTACTCATGAAATTGGTAATAATTTGAAGTCCCAGGTTGATATGACTGTGAAAAATAAGAAATTAGTGAAGGGGAGTGGAAAGGGGAAAGTTGGACCAGGTCATGTGTAATTTGTGTTTTAGAAGTCTGCAGTATTGGATAGTACGGTAAGAGAAAGAAAGCACTTAGCACGACAATGGCTGAAAAAACAGTGAAAGAGAACAAAGGCCTTATGACTCAAAACAAAGGAAACATGGCACTGGATTACAGGGACTAAACAAACTAGCGTAAACATAGGAGGTCTTCTGTTAATGGGTTGGTTATATCGTGGACACACAACTCTTTAAAACAACTCCAATACCGCAATAAAATGGCAACTAAGTCTGTGTGTACTCAGAAACGGGAGCATGGCTCAAACCCACAACTTTATGATCCATGCTAAAAGTATATGGCCTCCCTGAGGACTTATATACTTCGGTATATTGGCTTAACCATATGGATAGTTTAATAAAATGAGATTCCAAGCAACATGTTTGCTAATGCACTATCACATCCTAAAGATAAATGGTCAATCAACAATTCCTATATAAATGGTCTCAATGAAAGGTAAATTATAGAACAAACATTTCTGCAGAATATTTGCAAGTTATGAAAATTGTAGCTTTTTATTTTAAACTTCATCGTTTAAGGCAATGAGATATGATTTTATGAGATGCGAGTGGAAATAAACGAAAATAGAGACATGTCTTTGAAGTTCTGCACTGTCCTCAACGGACCAGAAATATGCTTGTTTTCACTTGGTAGTGAGCCCAAGTCAGATGTGCAGGATGAGTAAAATAATGTATGAATTAAGAACTAAATAGTAGGAATAAGATGCAGGCTCTAAAATATTAGAAAGATGAGAACTGTAGTACTCTTGAAGTGCAATATTAGGGAGTGAATGGGTCAAGATTTCAAACAAATGAGCCCGAAAGCAGGAAGAAAAATGTGTTGGGTGCCTTACTTAGACAAATAACAAGGAGCAAGAAGCTTTGGTTACTCTTAAATTCTACTCATTTTCATTGTGGTTTGCCTGCAACCAGTACATACAAGTGTGCGTACGTGGGTGTGGGTGATAGTCGTGGATTTTTAATGCATACTAAGAAACATTAGCTGTTCGCAAAGAACACAAACATGATGCAAGTATCGGGACTGAAACACATGTCACATTTCAACAGGAACAGGCATATAATCTGTTTTTATTTGGTTTTGCTATGTGATACTAATTTTTATTTTGTAGATAATATATTTTAAGATGATTCTGTGTTATGTACCTAGAACTTGACAGGGGTTGTGTTTTACGATTCACTGCAATGAAATAAGATTTGCTTCCACAATATACGATTGATATAATCATGATCCACATGTGGAAAAATAAGAGGCTTGCAGAAGGAGTTTTAGTTGACAAACTTAAGTCTGACTGGCCCCTGATGCTGCTCCACCCGTCCCCAGAGTGCTGCTTATGCCACATCAGCTCAGATTTAGTTTTCATCAGCTTTATTTATTTGGGATATAGGAAATATTCATGTACTGAGCCATCATTAGAACAATAAAATTGGCCCTGAGAAATAGAAATGGGGCTCTGGCAACTGAGAGACAACATGATAAACGTTAAACTTATTTGCTTTTCAGAGTGATGTTCACTTGGAAAGGTAGATGTCAGGTTAAATGTATCATATCATGTTCAGTGTGGCACAGAAATTGAATTAAATTGAACATGTACAATTTAAGAATGTATTGGATATTCACTACTTCTTTATGAACATTACTCCTACCAAATACATTAATATTTAAATTTGGAAAACAGTAACAAAAGGGGAAATCATTACATGATATTATTCTCATAACTATTTTTGGGCAGCCTATTTTAAAGAAAGATATGTTTTAGTCATTTCAAAATTATTTTAAAATGGAAATTGAAAGGCATACTTAACTCTTTCTCATGTACTGAATTATCACCTTATCTGTAGTGTATGTTTGTCTCTGCACATGTATTGATAAACAGGGCAGAAAAGTAAATATTTGTACTTAATCTAGTATTCATCCACTTGATACTTTTTTTCTGAATTGTCTGGCAAGTAGTTTTAAATATGCACATATAATTTCTACAATTTTCCTTCTGAATATTATGATGTTCACTTCAAAAAGGCTGTGACTTTTTCTTCTTGTAAAAACGTAATCCAAATCACTTATATTTAATTTGGAATATCTTAAACAACATTGTATTTAAAATCCAGGTACATTATCATACACCGGCATTGCAAAGACAACTAATTTGTTGCGTTCTTAACATTTCTCCAAAAAATTATATTAAGAAAATAACTTTGTAGTGTGACAGGTATCAGAAGCTCAATTTAATATCCAGAAAAGTACCAACTTTCAAATCGTCATGCCTGAAGTTATTTTACATATCAACAATGACAGCTATATGTTCAACCAGAGTTTATAAGTTATACGTTAATAAAATGATGAATGAGAGATTTGTTCTCATAACAGCAGCTATCCAAAAGTTACTTTCATCTCTGAGGTGGCATTAAGATGCCAAACCATGCAGCGAGAACAACTGCAGTCACACCAGAGTGAATAGAATGCAATCTGAAATTTGATACCCACATTATGGTTTTAAACCCCAGGTAATAATGACATATTTTTTTGGATTTCAAGCTACATAGATTAGTTTCTGATTACAACATTGGATCTAACCAAATACAACACTTACACATTTACCAAAGGCACCGATACCAAATATTGACTAGGATGTGTTGAGGAAGCTGGACTTGTTAAATCGTGGCAGGTAATCTCATCAATTATTTCAGCAAAAACCCCAACCTATTTGAATGTTTCCTCTTCCAGTCTTCACTCCATTCCCATTAATTTACACAGCCACCTTGCAGGCTATGAAATCTTACTTAAGTACCGACCTACTGATTCTAATCTACAATATAAAAAAAGGATTCAAAATATGTTACAACAAATAAAATTACAGACTTTATTAAATTAATTGTTCATGTTCAATCATGATTCTTCTCTTAAAGTTGTATATAGCAATATTCCCTTGCTAAATTACTTATAGTACCATACACTTGCTTCAAGCAATCAGAAACATGATCAATTTAATAAACTTTATGAAGGCTAATAAAGTCGTTCCCCTGCAGACCACAATTGATGTTAATACGTAAGAAGGAACTGCAGATGCTAGATTAAACCGAAAATAGAAGCTGGAGTTACTTAGCGGGACAGGCAGCATCCCTGGAGAGAAGGAATGGCGACGTTTCGTGTCGGGACCCTTTTTCAGATCATACCATCATTGTCTAAATGTATTATGTTTTCATTCCTGCCAAGCAATTTTACAATTTGGGGATTTTGCATGATAAAAAATAACAAATTAACATTGTTAACTTGGTTCGTCCTGCATTAAACATGTCACAAAATGGGTACCACACATAGCACAGCAATGTAAGAAATATTATAACAGCTATAGCCAGTTGCCAAGTAGAGCAACCCATGAAGTCTGGACACTCATATGCTGTGATGAACAGAAATACCTGACAAGATCAGAAAAAAAACTTCCTAAATCTGGATCGCTTGCTGAAATCTTTTCAAGCTTTACTTAATCCTTTAAGTTCAACATTAAAAATATGATTTATGGCGTTAACATTAGCACTTTTCCTTTCCACTTTCTCATCCATCAAATGCCACCCAAAATAATGCACTTCAGTCCTGCTGTTTTAAAGCCAATGATTTCTGAAATACAATGAGTAAATATCTGTTTTAAATTTTGACGTTTTCCTGCTTCGGAAAGGGTCCTGCTCTGTATTACATTCTGAGATATTCAGTGAATGAGAGTAAATCTTATTATTATTATTCACCAGTTGTGTTTCAAAAAGTGCCCATGGTTTATTAAAAAAAAAGAAAAATCATTATTATAAGAGATATTCCAAAATCACAATTCACATGCAAAAACAACACAACATAAGAACAACAAGCCTCCTGCTCCTGTTAATGCAAAGGGCGCAGTGACCATTTTATTTAAATAATGCTGTGCACCGTACCATATTTTTTCACTTTATTAAGGGTTTGCAATGCTGAATTTACTTCAAAATAACCTTCAAACTCCACTTTCCATCTCAAAATGTATTTGGGAAATTAGGTTTGTTGCCAAGGAGGCAGGAAACTGCTTTTTAAAAACATCAACTGTTTATAAAAACTCTTCAGGAACAAAATCTTTAAATTTGTGAGGACCAATTACAAGCTTTTATTTCCTTGCTTTGTAAACAGCAATATTATTCAAAAAAGGTAGTTGCTAAAACTGAATTTTTGAGGCATTATTCATTGAAAGAAATTGTAATGCTTCACTTAGAAAAAAATTGTCAACCAGAATTCTCCATTTGCAGTTCTTCAATCTCTGTTAATTTCAGCAATTGTGCCTGTTAATTTCCTTTTTTTCCCCCACAATTACATGGAGGTTTTAATTTTGTAGTTTTAAAAGAAATTCAAGTACTTAAGATTTGATTCTCAAATTTAATGAGATTTTGTTTTAAACTGCACTATTTAAATCTGTGCAATTAGGTTGTAATTTTACTCTGCTCCCAACAAAATGACTACAATTAAATCAAACTATCTCAATTTTTTTTTTTCAAAAAAGCAACTTTAAAAAATAGCTGGAATTAGCTACATAAAATTTTTGTATGGTCACCATTAGAGATTGCAAAAAAATAAATCCAAAACATAAAATTAATTTTAAATAGATGAATATGCATAACAATAGCAGTTGCATTCCTGGCTCTCTAATTTAAATAACGGCGATGCCTTGTAATTAGGTTGCTGTGTAGCCTTTTGTTTTTCTTTTGTTTATTCATTATTCTGATTTTTTTTCTACCTTCTCTGCCTAAAGCTATCTGTTGCCAAAAACAGTCGGAGACTCCACAGAACCTTAAGAGTTGTTTTGGTTGTCACTGATGCGCGATGTTTCGTCCAACATTGCAAATAAAGCACCAAATAAAAGCAGAAAAAGCTCGCCAGTAGTTTTCTTTTCTAAAAATACACTGCGACAGAATTTTGACGATGATGATGGAAATTATTTTTTTTAAAGAAAAGCGCAATTCTCGTGAATTAAAACTTTACCCTCAGCTTTCAGCGGTCAGCACACGGCATAAACAATCTCCGCAAGATGTTTGGCACAATATCAAGCCCGGCGCAATGTTGTTGCAGAGCCAAAACAATGCCCGCTGTATTATGCACAAAAATCTAATTGTCAAGTTCATGTACAAAGGGGAGATCTGTGTTTACTATAGTATCTGCATCCCGTTATGACAATTATACAACTTTCCA